>OY720175.1:18736260-19330187 GCA_963082885.1 Parascotia fuliginaria
CTATGTGATTATTTTGCGTAGTTCCTCTACTCTGGGCTTATGTAGTATCGCCTCGCCAAGACCATCACGTAAAACGTTGTTGATTCACATCCGAAATAAATATTTATGTAAAATAACGTTCAGATGAACTTACATAATCTCTTACTGTCTTTGTCACTTTCCTGCAAAAGGCCGATAAGTATGAAGTACCAATGTAGGTATTATTTAGACCTAAATTCTACACTTAGAAAGAAATAAATGATTTGATTTGATTCCTTGTCTCTATTATACTTTTGATATTTGTATGTTTTTAGATCACTATAACACAAAGTCTTTTTTTTAGGGCGAGCGCTGTTTTTAGATACAATAATTATTTAGTTTTGTTTTAGTTTTGTTTTAGATTGTTTTAGATCTGTCAACAACGACTACTACATCTTACTTTTCAGGTATATTTGAAACCTTGTAATAAGGGATCAATCGATTACATTATAGCTTTTTTTATATATTAGTCTACCAAAGTGACTCCACCCCTCCTGATAGTAAGCAGTCAGTGAAATCCAGAAGTAGTGGCCACTATACCAAAAGCCATCGTCTTAAAGGGAATGAGGGAGGTGAGGAAAGAGGAAAGGGGGAAAATTGGCCCTCCGGCGCTCTCACTCACCAAACGAAACGCAGTAGTACGGATACTACTACTCTTACGTCGATCTTCTATGAGAGGTTAGTACTTCCCCGGACGATCCGGCCTATTCATGCTGAAACCAGCGTGGATCTACTACTGTAAACAGTTTCAATGACATGGAGTTAGCTTGAACAGTTTCAAATGACACGGTCCATTTTTTGATATAAAATTTAATACCCTTTTTGTCCGAGCCGAAAGTTGAAACTGAGTTTTAGCTTAGTAGTATTACATACACTCTATTCTAAGATTGCTTTTAAGTATTTTTAGATTCCGTATAAAAATTTCAACATGCTGGACTAAAAAAAGTATATAAACCTTCTTTTTTTTGAAGTCGGTTAATAAAAAGCCATGTACAAATATTCCTATATAGTAAAAGTGTTACGAGAGGTCACAACGTAATTACTACGACCGTATAGCACATTATTATAGACGTCGACATGGCCATTAATATGAATGTAAAGACCTTTCACCTATACAGGCGCTATAGCTGCACTAAACACCTATCTTGTATAGTATATTTTAAAAGATAACTGTCACTCACTCACCATGCAATGTGAGTAAGACTGTAAGAATTGTGCCAGCGAATGAAACTTTAATTTTATACAAATGTCAATAATTAAAACTCTCTTATAATAGACAAAATTCTGTAAATTATCTTTTTTAAAGAATTACTTAGGCCTAATTAGATACGGGACTTTATTAATTAAGTTTACACTGTAAAAAGAATCATTTTGTTGAACATTTTTATTCGTATTTGAATTGAAGCATTTGGAATCGATACGAATTATAATTATTATAATATACAAGCTTGCTGCAGCGCGGTTTTACTTGCTTCTTTGCTTACTGCTCTACTCCCGTCGCCAGTAGCGTGATACTACATAGCCTTCCTCGAGAACTGGGCTATCTTACGTAAAAATAATTCAAATATGACTGGTAGTTCCAGAGATTAGCGCGTTCAAACAAACGAACAAAACTCTTGCGCTTTATATGATAGTATAGATAATAGCTTTCCGCAACTTTGGTTACTGCTCTGCTCCCGTCACCAGTATCGTGATGTTACACTTCCTCAAGAACCATACTGTCTTATATCAGTATCAGGCCTTTCTCGTCGTTGGTATCGTACACAATAAAAAAAGCATTTTATATAAAGTCGAACTTATTTGTGTTAAAACTGGTTAAACTATAATAATAATAATATTCTACCACATGCACACAGCGCCATCTAGCCCCAAATTAAGCAAATTATATTTGCTTGTGTTATGGGTACTAAACAACTGATATACTACATAAATACTTTTTTTTTTTTTTTGTAAATACATACTATAAAATTTAAATATATTGTTTTAAATGTCTTTATTAGTAAATGACAATTTTATTTATTTATTAGTACATTTAGTAAATTTTATTACACTATTATCTGATTAATGTTTTTAAATATTTCAATTAATTGAATTATGCAGAAAAAAACACTTGAACACAAATTAAAATTGACAAATTAAAACTAATGTGCCAGTTGTAACTATTACTCGCGTCTTTGCTTACCTACTGCTCTGCTCCCATCGCCAGTAGCGAGTCTATAACCTTTCTCAAGAACTAAGGCTCTACTACAACCTCATATAGCAATCTTAATAAAAGCTTACTTTGTCTTTTTCAATGTTTTAATGGTGCAAAAGCAAGAGACCAAATACAAAGTAATATTAAAAATAATACTGCTATAAGAGGTGGTGGTAGACCTCCTGGGCTATGGCATGTATTCAAATCCAACTGGTAGTTCCAGATTAGCGCGTTCAAACAAACAAACAAACTCTTCCACTTTTTAAAATAGTAGTAGCTTTCCGCGTGTTTACTTACTGCTCTACTTCAGTCACCAGTAGCGTGATGTTACATAGCCTATAACCTTTCTGGTTCCTAGAACTAGGCTATCATCCGGAAAATAATTTTTCAAATCCAACTGGTTGTTCTAGAGATTAACGCGTACAAACAAACAAACTCTTACGCTTTATATAATGGTATAGATACTGCATATTTTCTTCATACATAAACTACCGAAAAAAAAACTATTGGTAGTGAATTGCGTGTAAAGTCGTGTGAAGTTTATTCACTTCGTTTCAGCTGAAAAATGTCCATTGTTGAGTTCAGACATACCTTAACTTTTTCACTTTGTCTGGTCCTCATTTAATGATGGCTCGCCTCCTTTGCCCAGTTATCCGCCCAGAAATTGTAATACAAAAAACATTTATGGAGCGGAATTAACTAGGAAAGTTGGTAGGGGTCGCCCTAGACGAACATACGCGGACCAAATTGATGTGTTGACAAACAGCACAAATACAAGCACACGTAAGCGACTTGTATGTATAAAAAGATTAATGAAAGTTAAAGAGGCAAAGGAGGTATGTTTGGGTCGCTGCAAATGGCGTTCTATAGTCTCTGCTCACCCCATTAATGGGAGACAGGCGTTAAGTTATGTATATATGTATGTTGATACTTAGAATGATATATTACTTCATAAAAAATAATAGGCAATAAAATGAATAAATAGTTCATTGAAAGGATAAGTTGGTGTATTATATACACTTAAATCTAATAAATCACGATTTTGAATCAGTTGCTATTATATATTTAGCATTTTAATCGTTAGTTAATTAATGAAAGTATATATATATATCAAAATATTTACAATTTTAAGTGCCTAAACGGCCGACTCAGCGCCTTAACGGCTGAACCGATTTCTATAAAAATTTGTATGTAGATAGATTTGGTGCCGGAGACGGACATAGGCTACTTTTTATCCGATAATTGGTCTGGTTCCCGAGCTAGTAAATTAATATAATCGTAATGTTGTGAGGATCACATCGTTGTTACTCTACGAATGAATGCACCTCATGGCGAAGGGATCGCTTCCTAGGAGTCAGCTGTGATTTTATGCATGAAGCCTCTGAGAAATCTCGCTGTACCTCCCTCTTTTAAATATAGGTAATATCGTGCAACTTAGAGTGATCTGAAGAGAATTATACATTTGTGTCAAAATAAAACAAAAGTATTTTCGTAAATTGGATCAACTTTGGCAAAAACGAAGGACTGAAATTTTGATCTAGATATTTAAAAAAAAAACTATAAAACACGAAGTATAACTAAAAAACTGAATCTTAAAAGCTTTTAATTGCTACGTAAATACTGGTTTTTATTAACCAAAAAGGATGCCAGAACGGAGGACTTCATTCATACCTGACATATTTGGCCAAGCATAATACGAGTGTAATTTTGAAAAAACTTATAGTAGCTACTAGCTGCGCCCAACGGTTTCGCCCGTGCTTAAATTTTTTCTTGTCTCTTTGGGAACTAGACCGATTTGTCGATCGGATGAAAACTAGTCTTAGTCCAGCTCCGGCACTTAATCTATCTACATACCAATTTTCATCAAAATCGGTTTAACCGTATAGTTGAAAATTTAAAAAAAATATTTATAATACTTAAGGAATTTCGACCCAGGCGACTAGTTCTGATGAATAAATGAATAAGTATTTTAGCGGTTTTATTAACCGCTAAAATACTTATTCATTTTCGCATTGACATTTTATTGCAATCTGTGTATTTATTTTGTGGTCTACAAAAAAAAAATTACAAAAGATATGAATGTCTATAGTGAGTGCATGTTCAAAGTAATTTAAACGAATGCCTCTCGATGTTACTTTTCATATTACAAGTGTTACGTCGAACGCGGTCAGTAATTTACTCTCGTGACCGTGTAATGTTACGTAATAGGCGGAAGCGAAGTACCTACTCTTATTTTTAGACCGACATGTAGATGAGCTTTGATGAGTTTAGAACGTCCAGTTAGTTTTTTTTTCGGAAGTTACAAACGGAACTATGATTACGACATGGTTTACTTTTATTTGTGATAGTAGTAGTACACGCAGATGCGTATTATTACGTATAATGTAGGTAGGTACAGCATGTTAGAGTAAAATCTGGTAGCATGTTTAAGGTTTCATGTATATTAGCACAAAATACTTACTTTTTACTGCAGATATTGTAATTACAGTGTTTTCTCAACATTGTTCTGCCAGGGCCCGGTAATTTTTACAATGCTCCGTCATGACCCACTTAATACTTTTAAGCCCAAGCTGGTTACATTAGGTAAAATTATAGACATTTATTAAAATGTTTGAATAATACTAGACATATACATATTTTCGTATCGCCTATTTACTAAATTTTAGAGTAAAGTATGGAGCTGCTGCTTATTTTTAACTAAAGAATCCAAGTTCGCGGCAAATGACGAATGTTTTATCCTAAGATCTGTTTCCACTTAAAGTAGGTTTCTATTCCTTGCGATCCGGTATTTTCTTTTAATGGCCCGCTTGCGATCCCGCAAATGGAAACCGACCCCACAATTGGGAAAACTTTTTTTTTATTGTCATCGTCATTATTATATCAATAGAAATACGTCAACTTCTAGAAATAGGCCTCTCCCAAACATTTATATGTACTTTAATCGGCCGTGAGCCATTCTCATCCATCAATAAGTTCAAATTGGCATGAAAATAAACTTTTCGGAACTGTAAAATTAATATACCTAGTCCATATAAAGTAAGTACGTACCTAAAGAGAAATTTTCTGATAGCTTCAACTTGGCGACATGTAGGTATTTGAATTTCTCATTAAGTCAAAATTTCTATGAAAACTATTGTCTAGTATTTATTTTGTAACTTTAAGTAGGTACCTACTTACAAGTACTTACTCGTAATATTGGTGTTTAAATTTTTACAGATAAGTTATTTCTCTTATTCTCTGCCTCAGTTTCTAACTTTATAGTCAGTGTATTATTTGAAGTATGGCATGATAAAATGGCAAGTCAATGGAAAGATGGCAGTCCATTTGATTTTTAGAATTTAACTGCAAATCACCAATCACCATCTACAAGTGATCTGATTTCCTAAAATTAAAAAGTATTTGCATGTCACCAGGAGTAAGTCTTTCATAGTATTAGTATAACTGGGCAACGTGATTTTTTGATCACATACCATTTAAATTCAAAATTAGTTTTTTCTGATGATCATTTACGGTAGACGGAGATACACGGACCATTTGTAATGTGTTCATAAAGAGCACAATTACAAGCACCTGTAATCGACGTGTGTGTATGAAAGAAGGTATGTTTGGATCGCAACAAATGGCGTTCTATGGTCTCTGCTTACCCCATTACAGGCAGACAGGTGTGTAGTTACGTATGTATGTATTGTAGAAATTATCTAAATGATACAAGATGTATTTCATTGCAGTACCTACTTATTGATAGACTAACTATAATCCCGGTAGTATTAAAATCACAGCAGTAAATATAGATTGTAATTCTATTACGCCAAATCTCTAAACTCTTAAAAATTATGATTTCTAGGTAATAGAACGATTAAGCAATAGTAAATACGTAACCATTTCCATCGCCAGACAAGAGATCACTCCAAACTTGTAACTTTTCGCACTTCAATGCGTAATCTTTTAAGTATCCCTTTGTATTATGTAAGGGATTTCTTAACAACTTTGTTTACATACATTGTACATAACAATTGAATGATTAAAGAAACGTAAACTTTCCGGATTGAAGGCATTGAAGGCAAGAAGCAGATTTTTATGACTTTCCATACAACTTCGGTAACGAAAATTCATACGACCTACCTAATGGTAACAAATTTTGTAATCGTGAATGCACAAATGGCGTTCTTTAGTTATGTATGTAATCTATGGATATGACTGCTTTGCAGTATTAATTTTAAGATATAAAATAGGAAAAAAAGGACTAATTAAAATTATATTTATCGAACGAAACGCATTACAATGGAAATTAATATTATGCGGATATTCTTTAAGAGAATAATAACCCGATTGATCCTGTCGATTCATTTTAAAACCAGCCTCCAAGACCATTTACCGTAAAAATCTAAACTTTTCCAGATTGTTGGTAATTTATAAGACTCTTTTTCCATTTTGTATTGACTCAGTACACGATATACAGACTAGACAGTCCGAGAGAGTAGGTCGACGTTACTCTACTGTTTATTTTAGAATTAGCACCTCAAACGCAATCTATGTTGTAATATTAGTAACTTATTTAGCAGAATATGCAGTGGGTCAAACGACAACAGTGTTACATGACCTACTCGAGGGCTTCAGTTATTATGTAATGGACGCGCAAAATAATATGTAGTTAACTCGGGGACCAGATCAATTTTCGAAATATATATCTATGTCCATATCTATGTCCATTCCAATTTTCATCGAAATCGGTTCAGCCGTTTATGCGCTGAGTGGTAACAAACACACACACATATACAAACTTTTAAATATATAATATTAGTGAGACGTACGAGTACGTCCCAATTAAATGCCATTAATGATTCTATCATCTGTCTACAATTTTGCATTACACGCTTAGAGATTTCTATTGAAGAATTTAATACTAGTTGTTGACGGAAGTTAAACTAACACTTATGAATGGAATACCTTTACACGATTAATTTGAAAGCTATTTTTACAACTTGTTGACTTCTTATCTTGAAAAACGTTGTGTAAGCGAACAAAGTCTGCAAACACTGTACTAACACTTGAATAGCAAATCTCTCAAAAGTTTCTTGTTGAAACAAAACAAGTCGCTATAGCAAACTTTTCTGGTTAGTTTTTGCCCGACTGACTAAGTCTAGGAAGGTACTGTTTTTTGAGCGTATGTATGTATGACTATGTATGTCTATTTCTTTGGCACACTACAACCTAAATGGATTATAACTAAGGTGTCATTAGGTTCATATTGATTGTGGGAGTGACATAGAGTACATATTACTTCAATGTAGCGTCAGAACAAAAAAAAAAGATTCTTTTCAGTTTGTTGTAGGCCGACGGGCTTTCTGTTTTTGAATAATTTACTTCTTTATGTTAAAGTGGTAACAGTGGGCGTCAGCTAAGAGTTTTTTTAGCTCCTATGGTCGGTTTTCCAGCGCCTTTAATCTGTAGGTGTACTATAAGGTGACTGTGGACAACAGCAAGAATGATTTATTGTTGGCTATAAGATCAATTGAGTACAAATTATTAAAATAACTCAATAAGTGTGGCAACAAAAATTGCATAATTAATATTGACAAAATAACATCAATCTTATCAAATTGTATCTGAAATACCTACGGTAATGTTTGCCCGATATTACGTATGACCTAATTAGACAAATGTATGGCTCGCTAAGTACTTGTAATTGTCAATAGTATTTTTTTTTATTTATTAAAATAATATAAGCTTACACTATTGGGGCAGAAACAATAAAGAGTGGCGACCACTAACGGGAAGACGCAGCGTGATCCCTCACAAGGTAGACCGACGACGATGAACGAGTAACGAGTAAAACTAGCACCTAGAAACGAGTTGGCGAGCTGCGAGAGGCGAGTGTGTAGTTCCGATAGAACTGCGCTATAAGCGAGTGTGCGAGTGCGTCGGGCGGTCACTCTCGCACTGTAGAGAAACGACTGATAGTTGGTCTCTTGGCGTTATTTCTGAACGTCAAGCGAGCATCGCTAAGCAAGAAATATGTTTGATAGCTCTTGTCACTGTACTGACTGACTGCCGGCGGGGGCCGGCAGCGATTAACTATTAATATATGCATCTCTTTTGTTTATACGAAATGTTATTACTATTGTACGTTTCATTTGTATAGGCCCTCAGGCCTGCGAGTAATTAGTATTTTGCTGTTTGTATACAAATATAAAGTATCAGCAGTCAGGCACCAGGTGCATATACAACTGCGTTTCAGGTGACACTGCCAACTCAGCAGCGGTTTGTCTTCGTTAGCACCATCTGACCATCTGGAAAAACATGAAAAATAATAATATAATAAAAATAGCAATGAAAATTTTGTATTTATCACTTACTAGAAATCCGCCCTTGCTTCGCTTCAATATCAAAAGTTTTATTCGGTATCACAACAAACGCTTACGAAAAATATCATAGCAATAGTGACGTATCGCATCATTTAGATTTAGAATGGCGCTTAAAATATAAAAAAAAAATTAAAGAGTGAAAATATATGTTAAACATAATAAAATATAGCCTATGTTACCCGTAATATTTGTAGCTTTTTAAAGGTGAAAGAATTTCTCAAATCGGTATACAAAAAATCAAATCTTTTCTCTATAAAATATTACTTTAGTTAAAAATCTATAGGTGAAATATAAATTAGCAAGATAATAGCGTCCTCTCGTATAACAATAATGGTCATGATAATAATAATAATAATAATAATAATAATCTTTATTGTACACACCAAATAATAATACAAGTAAAAGAAGAAAGAAGACAGCATACAAATAGGTAGGTAAGTACAATGGGCGGTCTTATCGCTTAAAGCGATCTCTTCCAGACATAGATGATATTTCTATACTAAGTAGCACATCTCAAAAATCCACGATACTTCACATTTTCTGAATCTGAAATTGTACGTATTTAACTGATACTAAATCAAAGTTAATAAAAATCTTGTATGAAGGGTATTTCAAACTATAGTATGCAACTTCGCAGTCATCAGGTCATCACCCAGAAACACGTTTGTATTTCTGGGACAGATTACACTGACGCACTTTTAAATGTTTCCGCGCTGTTTCCAAAAGATAAGCATGATGACAGTTTGTAAATTAAAGTAAATGCTTAGAAGATTTTTACAGGGATTATGTTATTTTTGCCAAATTATGTTATCAATTGATGATTTCCGGCAATGTGAACGAGGCCGTCATCGACATTTTGTACGGGGCAAACCTTTGTGCCCTGAGAAAAAAGGATGGCGGCATTCGTCCCATTGCCGTAGGTTGCACCTACCGGCGTATGGCAGCCAAGATTTGCTGCAAACTTTTGAGCGAAACCCTAGCTGACAAATTTCAGCCGCATCAGCTGGGGTTTGGCTCAAAGGGTGGATGCGAGGCTGCCGTACATGCCCTTTCAACGTATTTAAATTCTGTTGAAGGAGAAGTCATCCTTAAGGTTGACATTAAAAACGCTTTTAATTCTGTTAATAGGGACACCCTGTTGGCAGAGGTAAAAAATGAAATACCCCAAATTTATAGTTTTTTATGGCAGTGCTATAGGCACCCTTCAAAATTATCTTACAAAGACAGACATTTAGATTCGGCAGTGGGTTGTCAACAGGGTGATCCTCTTGGGCCGGCCATTTTTAGCCTTGCTATTAACCCTATTATCCGGCAATTAAAATCAAAATTTAATGTTTGGTATTTAGACGACGGAACCTTGGGAGGTCAAGCGGACACTGTTTTGGCCGACTTTTTATTTCTTAAAGATAATTTTAAACGAATTGGTTTGGAATTAAATCCCTCAAAATGCGAAATTTACATTCAAAGCACTACAGACCGACAACTGACTCTTCAAAATTTTTGTTCAATAGCCCCGGAAATCAAAATTGTAGAAAAATCATCGCTTAACCTCCTTGGGTCACCTATTTTCGAAGACTCTTTTCAAGATTTTATGGACGGCAAAATTCAAAATTTTAATTGTGTTTCAGAAAGATTGTTCAAAATTAATATTCATTCTGCTATGACAATTATTAGATACTGTTGTTTTGGCCCTAAATTAACTTATAATCTTCGCTGTTCTCCCTTATGGAAACATACCAAACTTTTGGAAAAAGCTGACCAAATTATTCACAGTACCCTAACAGGAATACTAAATGTGGCTTTGGACGACCGAGCGTGGCTACAAGCTACACTTCCCATTCGATTGGGCGGCCTCGGCGTCCGCAAAATTTCGAGTATTAGTTTACCGGCTTTCCTGTCCTCGGTCCACAGTACTGCAAAATTAACCAGGAAAATTTTATCAAACACACTGGTTGATTTTGAGGTACCGTGCTTGACTGACGCAGTGAATGCCTGGAAAATGGCTTGCCCAAACGCAGTTTTACCCGTAAACCCATCCTCCCAGAGACAATGGGACGGGTCGCTCTGCAGTGTTGTACGGAATAATCTTTTAAACACGACTACCAATGCTGCTGAGCGTGCTCGTCTGTTGGCTGTGGGTGAATGGGAGTCGGGCCTTTGGATTCAGGCACTTCCGTCGTTCAACATTGGGACCTTGTTGGACGACAATACGTTTCGGATAGCGACATGTCTCCGTCTTGGTGCTCCTTGCGGCGCCCCGCATCGTTGTCGTTGTGGTGAAGCCGTCGACAGCCTCGGACACCATGGTCTGTCGTGCTGCAGAAGTGCGGGACGAATAGCACGACATGCACAGTTAAATGATATTATCCGTCGTGCTCTTGCTACCGCCGGCGTGCCAGCTGTTTTAGAACCTAATGGTTTAGCACGAGACGATGGCAAGAGACCAGATGGTATGTCTTTGCTGCCATGGAAGATGGGTAGGCCTTTGGTATGGGACGCAACCTGCGTCGATACCCTTGCGCCATCTCACCTTCCGGGCTCTGCGGGCTGTGCTGGTGCTGCCGCTGCAGCTGCGGAAAACCTCAAGCGGCGCAAATATAGTAACCTAATAGGGTGTTACTTGTTTGAGCCGTTTGGGTTTGAAACGCTTGGACCATGGGGTCCGAGAGCACGAGCTGTTTACCAGGAAATTGCCAAGCGTCTTGTCGAGGCTTCACGTGACCAGAGGGCTGGCTTATTCTTTGGCCAAAGAATCAGCATTGCCATTCAGCGTGGCAATGCTGCCAGTCTTCTGGGCACGTTGCCAGATGACAGCGATGCGGAGGAGTACTTCGACGCGATTTAATCCTTGTTTTAGTTTTTATTCTTTGTTACTTTTAAACTTGTACATAATTATATAATGTAATAATTTATAATTTGCAATGTGAATAAATTATTCCAATAATAAATAGTACACTAAAAATGTTATCAATTTAAATTGTACATAAAAGTAGTCATTTCCCGACGTTCGTATGTATATCGCAAACTGATATAATATATCCACTGGCCTGTTGGCCTAGTGGTTAGTAACCCTGACTGCAAAGCCGGAGGTCGTGGGTTCGATTCCCACTCAGGACAAATCTTTGTGTGAAGAGCATGATTGTTTGTTCTGTGTGAGGGTGTAATTTTTCTATAATATGTATGTATTTACAAAAAAAAGTATATAAGTTGTATATCAGTTGTTTAGTACCCATAACACAAATATAATTGCTTAATTTGGGGCTAGTGTGAATGTGGTAGAATATTATTATTATTATTATTAAAAATATGAAAATTCCAGACTTCGAGCTGATACTGCGTATTTTCTAAGTGAAGATGAATACCATTTATATTCAGCACATCATCGCCGCGCATTGCGCTACCGCTGTTTTACGAGGAAATGAAATAAATACAGATAATAAAAAAAGATAGAATTTATTAACACAAATTCAAGTCCTAAATTCTGAAGCGTTAAAGCGCTTCAAATACATGCAAACGTAAAATTATAACTATGAAATTTCGATCCATTGGATATCGAACTTCAAAGCATATCGGAGTCGGTCCGTACGTTCGTATAAACAGTGAAAGGCGAATACCACTTGCTTTCGACTCTCGCGTTGCAACACCGGAACTGTTTAGTGGGTCCGTCCAATTAGTCCCCAGTCGGTTAGGAACTTGGTAGGGCTCCTTTGAAAATGTAAAACTAGTCTGTGCTCGTAAATGTTGAACCTATATTTAAAAATAATTAGTTTTTAGATGTCTTTACGTCATTAACATCATATCATAAAGATTACTCGCTTAACTGTCTCACAGGGAACATGGGTATATTTACCGGACACAGAGTATACGTAATCTTGAAGCAAATATTTGTCAATCATAAAAATTGTACAAAATATATTTAAAAAAACATTTTAATTTTCAAAAACTTTCGCAGTCTGGAAATAGTGATGATAAGTATTGCTCGTCCTCTATTACATGAGTATATAAAAGGGTTGGCAGAGGAGTCTCTTTTATTACTGCACAATGGTGACATGGTAAAAAAACCTGAACGATGGTCAAAATATTTAAAGGGACCAAGTACTACCACAACCTCTTATAGCAATCTTATTATAAACTTACTATGTCTCTATCCTTGTTTTTAATGATACAAAAGAAAACGATAAAACACAAAGTAATATTAAAATAATACTTCTACATGAAGTCGTGGTAGGCCCTCTGTTGTTTAGGACAGTCTAAATCATGAGATAAAATGTGTTTCTAAGCTGGTGAGTTGCATAAGCTCCGACATTGAATACATAAAACAAAATGGCAGCATAAAATGTTAGCAAAATACGTCCTTACTATCGAGCAAAGATCTAACTGCAAACATTGTTACAGACAAAACTAATTTACAGCTTACATCTTAGGATGCGTTTTTCCTTAAACTTGCCATCCAGTTATGCCCTTATTCATCAACAGAGTAGTAACATTCGTCATAATTTATCACTTGTCACAATTATTATAGTGAAAGCTTGATACCCTTTCAAATATTCTTAGCATTTATTTATTATAATATGTTTAAACTTTCAGTTTGTACTTGGATAACAATGCAAACAATGTACTGGAATTATTTTAATTTCAACCCGAAATACCTTTACATAATGAAAGGTCGGAATAGACAGCGGATGGTGCGTGATGGTGACGCGACGTAAAGTAGTTGTAATGTTCTAAGGACCTTCTTTGTAGACGACAGTGAGATGAAAGTGAAATAATGAATACAAATTCAGGTAACCGTTGCAAGCGAGCGGTTCTGTTTGAGAGCAGGGGCCTAAATTGAAACTTTTCAAAATCAACCAATAAGAGATCGATGATCGACCATTCTAACACTATTGTGATAGCAGACTTAGGCCCCAGGTCTTTCCCCCGAACAAAACTACGTGAAAACAATAAAGCAACGTTGCACCACAGCACGCAGGACAAAAGACAACAAATAGATTTAGATAGTAAAGAGGCAGCTGATAAAGATAACGACATACAACGCTATCGTATTCAGCGTGACGTTTTCTTTAACAACTCGTATATTTACAATCGCCCACGTACACCACGACATCATCCCGTCCCGCTCACTGTCTGTTCCGACCTTTAGACATGATCATGTAGCTACGGTCAGTGAGATTTGTTTTAGTTTGGACAGTATCTAATTTCTCTTCGGAATATTTATGTTCTAACCTAACATTATTCATATTTAATTTGAGTGCTTATGCTAAATCTTTTGACTGTCTCAGTAGATCTGTAGAAGCATGTACATGCTATGCTGAAGAATATTCGAATTAAACACGAAACAAAACTGCGTAATTAATAACTATTTGTTTAGAGTATGGATGTATTTTTTGTGTATGATTGTAAAGAACTCCACAGTACAAGGCTCCTAGGTGACATACCATACCAAATACTTGTTTGACTAAAGCTGGTCCAATATTTAGAAAACATGATTACCCTTCTTTTCTTACATCCTGAAGTTAAATTAATTTAAATAGAATATTATTCTAATGTATGTTAACACGTGGCAAAATATTCTTCATAACATTAATTCTATAAAATAAATTATTGCAAGCATTAGAATAATTTCTGTCTATTTTATATTAATTAACCATTCTACTCTTTCAGTGGAATTTAAGTGAGCTTATTGTTAAATACAATTATTTATTTATAAATTCCTAGTTAAGTACTGAAACAAAGGCGAGCTCTGTTATGTTTATACATTTCCTTTGACAAAATTTGAACAGCTCAGAACAATGCCAAACGACCAAATTGACTTCAAATACGAATGAATTTCGTTCAACCTGATACATAATTATATTTGAGAACCGCCTCGTCATTAAACAGCAAAATAAAAATGGTATTTAAAAATATAAAAGCACTAAAAGCCGACCAACTTAAACAAATTAAACATTTATTTTTTTCATAGATTTATTGCTTGATATTTTCGCAGTATTAGCAGATCGTATTTACTATAGATAAGGAAAAACGTTTCGTATTTCCTAGACCTTATGCGAAAATAGTTTTCGTTCCAACGTTATGTATTCTTACACCCTTTTAATACCCATCTGTACGTTCTCAAGAATTTTGGCAAACATGGACTCTTTTGTACTGGGCATGAGTCTTCAGAATTTTACCGGCTTGCACGGTATCCTATTCAGCTCATATTAAATTTAATCCGTGTAATGTTGCAACAATTCGTAGAGGTATTAGAATTTTCTCGGATAATATTACGTAGAAAATACGTTGATATTTTTTTATTAAAATGAAACACAATCACATTTTTTTCATATGCAACAGAATGTGATATTTATTACGGTCGTGATAAGCAAAAAAAGTCTCATCCAATCTGTTTATAATTCGTTTATTGATAAAGGTTGGGGTAAAAAGAAAAAGAAAAAAAACTCTCTAGAAATTTGCTCACTTTGTGGCATGTGGACAGTGTAGACACAGAAGATGGTGGAACGAACTCTAGTAGAAACCGCTTCTGCAAAATTTCCTCTTCTGTCAGGTGGCTGGTAAATATCTCTATTATATAAAATGATCATAGAAATCTAGATAAAAAATAAGAAGTCAAACTGGCCTAGTGGTTAAGGCACCCGCTTCGTAAACACGAGGTAGTGGGTTCGAATCTGGGCTGTGATTTTTCAAATCATATGTACTTTCTAAGTTTATTTTGAACATTTCTGACTGACGGTGAAGGAAACATCGTGAAGAAACCTGAACTTAAAAGTCTGAAATTGCGAATCCGTCTTGAGCAAGTGTGGTGATTAATGCTCATCCTTCTCTTTAAGAGAAGATGCCTTTGTCCTGCAGTGGGACAGTAAACATGCTAGTATTATTATTATTATTATCTAGATAACCTTTTGATGAATAATGGGTGTCAGTATTCTTGCACGGTGCACGGTGAAATAATTTTTTGATAAGCATAAGATTAAACTTTTTTATTGTGTAAAATAAATTACAGAAATCATAATATCTTAAAAGCATATTATAAATCTTGCAATGAATCACCAAGAACTGTCTAGACAAGATTTCTTGGACCAGACATCTTGCTTAGACCCTCCAGCTACTCGATTGAGTATTCAAGACGAAGCCTGCAGACGCAGCACTCCCACAAATGTAAGGTATATAGAAAAGACTACACAAATTTTATTTAAAATGAAAACATTAAGACCAGAAGGCGTAGTATTAAAAAAATAGAAATATTTTGCCGAAATAGCTGGTGTTAGACGCACAAATAAATTTATTAAAATTGCTTTGTGTACCTATTTTCATCTCGAATATTTTTACAAACTTACGATTTCGATAAGTTGTTTGATAATCGATTATATTATTTCGTACGAAAGTCCAGAAATTCGATTTGCTTACTGCTCTGTCTAGAAAAGAAAAAGTTATATCGGACATAGTAATATCAACTATAACCTTCTGCAGCACCTATTCTTCACGTGTGGGTCAGAACCCTCATGAGCAGCTCTACTTCACGCAACACTAGTGACCCACTTAGCGGCTGCCTACGCTGGCGTTAACATCTATAATTGTTCACCTGATTGCGTCCAAGTTTTTTATATGATAAAGTTATTACAATTAAAGGTTTGGCCAAAACCTTTTGAAGTATTTTCGTCGCGTCCTACGCATTGTTATATGCTGTAAATAAACTCGTGTCTATTTGATATGTCTGTATCGGTATTCACAGCAAAAAAGAAATCAGTGACACAAAATACATTTCACCTCGGAACAAGATTATTGGTCAATCAAGAAAAGGTTTTATTTTGTGAATAGTTGATTTTCTCACAAACTGAGTCTTTTTCTTTTTGGAAGGCTTATGTCCAGCAGTGGACGTCTTTCGTCTTTTTATGAATGCAAACTATCTCCATTCTTAAAACCTTAAAATATTTTAAAAAGTTAGGACACTGAAATTTCTTTCTTTCTATAATTATCTATGTGAACCAAATACTTACAGTTTAATATCTGACCTTTGCTTAGTTGCGTTACAAGCTATTTTGATGATGCTTTTTTTACAAATACACGTTCACGGGCAGACTTTTACTAAAGAAATGGATATTATAGTTACCGCCGTAAGGTGATATTTAATAAGTACGTAATGTTTATTATTTCCTTAGTCGCTTCCTGACACTCACGGAAAAATAAGGTGGTTCTAAAGTCTAAATCTGAGACTCCACTTCCAGAGAGATATATCACAGATACAAAAGATCACACGTAAGGGGATTCAAATCAAACGGTCTCTAACATGTACTACAAATGCTAATACTAGGTACCTGTACAATGGGCTGTGTTCTGAGGAATTGTTTAGGATGGTGCCAACGGCCACTTTTTATCATCGCACCTCCCGCCATCGGCTGGGAGTTCATCCTCACACCTTAGAACCTCTTAGGTTCCGTACAGTGAGGTTTCAGAGAAACTTTCTCCCTCGTACGATAAGGTTGTGGAATGAGCTCCCCGTCTAGGTTTTCCCGAGAGACTACAACACGGAGTTCTTCAAGAAAGGAGTTAAAAGGTTTTTAACAGGGTCGGAAACGCGCTAGTGATGCTCCTGATGTTGCAAGCGTCCATAGGCTACGGTAACTGCTTACCATCAGGCGGACCGTATGCTTGTTTGTCACCTTAGTCGTATAAAATAAAAACATGTACTACAAATACATGCAGTTATAGATAACTAACTAATAAGCGATATCCACTTATCAATTAGTTATAAGTAAATACCTACCAGTAATAGTATAGATTAATGACCTTATTATGTTTCCGCACGTCCAAGATTAGTTTGCACAGCATATTGACACAAGCGCAGCAAATTACTGAACTGAAGCAGTTAGTTCTAGTGAAAGCACATGGCACCCATTGCCATCACGTCTAGTGGTTTTGATATAGGATATACTCGTTCGTTAGTTAGTCTCTATTCACTTTATACTATACTAGCTAGCGGCTTCGCCCGCGTGGTTATACCACAAAAATAATACCCTATGTTACTCACTGATATTGTAGCTTTTTATATGTGAAGGTTATTTTTGGTTAGTTACATAGATTTTGATTTTGTTTAACATAAACGGCGAGTACGTTACACACCTTTGATTCGCGGACGATATCGTGGTCATGGCTGAGACCGTGGAAGACCTCAGTGCAATGCTCGATGACCTCCGTAGGATCAAAGTCGCTCAGATGGCGATGGAGCGGGCTATGTTAGGTGTTTCACTGCAGGTGAGTATATGTATGAGATTGAAAATGTCACATTGTTGCTAAAAAGAACTAAGTTCGCCATTAAAGGATACGGCGAGGACAAAAATAACACCCAATTTCTAGAAACGAATATTTTCGGATTCCGTACCTACATATTTATCTCTGATGGAAAACGAACGCATGATTCTAAATATAACGATGATGACGAAGCAATTACTTTAACAATCCTTAAAACCTAATAGCATCATCAGAAAACTAATGACATTGCTAATACAACGCGTGTATACCAACCACATGTAAGCAGGGCCTTACCACCCGTAAAGTGATATATAATCGAGTTGTAATTAAAAACCTCGTTATGACAGTATAAAGATATCTCTACCGTAATTACTTTTGTATAAATGTAAAGCCTGATATTTAAATTAAGCCTGCACGCAGAATTGCAAAGTATAAAAACCGAGTTATTCCGGTCTGATCCCCTGAAATTGATACCGTGGGGGATCGGTTTATTTTAATTTTATTTTCTATTCCGTCCGTTAAACAAAAAGATAAATATATTTAAATATTTTATTCCGTTCGGATCCCCTAGTTGTCATTGACAGATTATTGAGACAGTTATCAACAAAATACAAACAATAACTTCACGCCTGCCTTCCATTATTGGGGTAAGCAGAGACTATAGAACACCATTAGCTGCGTTCCAAACATACCTCCTTTGAATCACCTTGTAGCAAATATCACCAATTTACACTAAACGAGCGAATGTACCTAAGTACATTTTAAATTGTGAAAATTTACGATGTATTGAATTCTACAACATTGTATTCTTTGAACGCATTATTTATCTCAAGAATCAAAGATGTAGGTATTAGGAACAAAAATAAAGAGGAGTAATTTGTGGTTGAAACGGGAGAGTGAAAGAAAATCTCATTAGTTATGCTAAATCCCATTAGTTATTTACTAATAAGAAGGTTTATTGATAGACTTAGAGTCCTAATACCGTCCATTTAAGTTCTATTATAGATATTTTATATCCTCATGCCATTCAATGCAGAATAAACTGCTCTCTGCTTTTTTACAGCAGCTTATAAAATAATTTTAAACAAAAAAAACAACTTCAAACACTAAAGGAAACTAAAAAGTTAAAAATAAGTTTACTTAGCAGAAAGTAATTCGTATTTTGATTTAGTTAATTAGAAATGATTAAATAAGTATTTTATAATTTTGAAGTTGGTGCCAAGTAAAACAATAACTAGGTACCTATACGTATTATCAATCTTAATTTTCTAGTGTAGTAAGTAAGGTTCATATAGTATTTGCTTGGCACCATTTAAATTTAAATTAAACATTTTGGAATATTGAACCGTATGAAGTAAGCCCGACATGACTGCTGTTAAGGTATTTCCGCGACTGTCTATGGTCACCTGTAATGGCACTTAAAACCCATATGGGTGCAAAGTTCTCATCATTAGAAATGAATTAAGTCCAAACACCAAGTAATTGCGGTAAATCGCTGTCGAGTTCCCTCGAATGTCTTTCGGCTCCATAATCAGATCGACTCCAAACCTTAATAAAATAGTAGTACCTACCTTAAAATACTTAATCAAAAAAATAACAAATGCACTAGTCGCTAGTATGATTTTCGAAAGTTCCCCTCGATTTCCCTGGGATGCCATCACCAGATCCTGGTTTCCTTATCATGGTACCATACTTGGGATATCTACTTTCCACAAAAAAAGAATCATCGAAATCGGTTCATAGACGACGAAGTTATCCGCGTACATACATAAATAAAATTTATATACGGTCGAATTGAGAAACCTCCTTTTTTTTTTGAAGTCGGTTAAAAATGCAAATAAAACACACAATATTATTTCGTTGATACCCATGTTACATTTAACATTAAGATAAAAATTAATAATTATTATCAAGCACTATAATTCTTAACAATAAGATGGTCATAATAATTTGATTAATTATAAATCTTGTATCTAATTTTATACGGTCAGCCTACTGTAAAGAACTTTCTTTTAAATTTATAAATCACACGAATTTAATGAGATTATGTAAGAAAGATGGACATATTATATAAATAAAGGGTTTTGAACACTCTTATGAGTGTTTTGTGTGAAGTAATCTTCAGGTTTCGCTGTGTTACATAAGTTGAACGAGTCAGATAATTATGATTTGTGAGATGATAGAAGCGCAGACCTTTAATAATTGTACTTATAGATAAGCTTAAGATAACGTCACGCCCATTCCCAATGCGGTAAGCAGAGATGTATCATGTTTGGGAACAACAAAGGTCGAATCTCATATAATAAGGCGAGCCTGTTGACATTTATCGGACACAATAGAGTCCGTGTTAACACTCAATATTTTTCGACAGACCGTTTTTCTACCCGATTTGAGCTCGAATCCGCAATATTTGGATGACAGTTCGTACAGTATAACTGAACCACCGAGGCAGTCGATGTAGACAATAAAATATTATAATTATTAACGTAAGAGTAACAGTACATGATTATGTATGGCGTGGTCATGATTGCTCCTATTTTTCTAATTGGCAAAGCTCAAAATGAAGGATTTTTATTTGGTGTGTACGAGATTTAAGATTGTATGCAATTATGAATGTCTGGTATTATGTTCACTAGTTCGTCTCTGATATGTTGTGGGGTTTTCTAAACGAAACATCAATTTATTTCTAATAGTGGTAGAAGTAATTTGGACTTTATGACATATCTACAATCTATGACAGATTAAAATTAGGTTCTTTAGTTTTTGCAGCAGAATTCATAGAGTGAACCTCAAAACAATATCGTTTATCATTAGTTTTTTGCTGGAACTTGTGAAAATTAAATTAAAATACCTGCCGCCGTGTCTCCCAGGCGTTATGACATGTACCTCAAGAAACATACTTAAAATTAATGATTTTGATAATATAAATAGGTAATGGTAAAAACGATGTTACTCAATTATTTAGTAGGTATACGAATGATTTGAAATATACCTACATGCAGGTATGTAAACTTTTTAATAAAAAAGTTAAGTACCAACTTAAAAACAACAAGCTAAAGTGTAAAGTTATTATATACTATACTTAAATTATCTTATTGCGAATACTAACCTGCGTGCTAAACGTGATAGCCTAATGACTATGACATACCTTTGAGAAAGTTTTTGTTCAGCATTGGACGTTTTGAGACTGATGAAAAATTAAGTGTTAGCACAAAATAAGAAAATACGAATACAACAATGAACTTTACCTAACTTTGAAAATAACTTTTCCTTGTGAAGATATTTGCGTGCAAATACGAGTGCTTATTCATCTCCAAGGCCCTCGGATGTGTGTGTTTGACACACAAAGCTAAAACTTTAGTGTTTGTTCCGCTTCTGGACCCGTGACGACGGCGGATTTAAAGTTTTTATTTTAGCAAGTACCTATATTATTTGTTGGTCGTATTTTAACTTTAAATCGAAATGAAGGAAAAAAAATTATTCCTAGAGCCAATTTCCCTGATAAGAATGACATTCATCCGACGACGAATGAGGGCGGCTATCGACCGACTAAAATGGCGAAAATTGGGGGCGGCTTATGTCCAGAAGTGGACATCTTTCCGCTGATTATGATGATGTAATTTTCAGAACAAAAATTTTAACAGAATCTCGTTGGTATGTTTGAACAATTCCTAATATTCGACGTGCCCTTTTGACGTGTATTTGATCACTCGGATAATTACCACCGTTCCCAGTTTGGATACGCAATATGTTGGTTTATATATCGACGCCCTCAAGGAATAAACCTGTATTATACTATTACTGGTTTATTACTGTTATAGTATTTATGGTATATATGGTTCAGTATACAAATATGCAATTTTTCAGATTTTGCTACTTGTAACATATAAGCTTTTTTGGATAATTTCTGTGGCTACGTTTGGTAAAATAATATTACATGTAAATCATTTAAGTAAAACTTCTGGTTTATGCAATTACAAATATATTATCGTGAATTTTGACGTAAACATTTTAGGTAACTGTGACAATTATTGAGCAAAGCATTTTTTGTCAATGAATTTAAAGAAATTTACTATCGGAGTTAAACTGGTAAGTCAGGATCGTAAGATCAGTATACCCTAAAAATAGTACGAAGACATTAAAATTTCTAAACTGAATGATGACAAAATTGGTCAGGGTCTTTTATTGTAACAACTGCTGCATTGTTAAAAAGTTATTCAATTTTGGATACTGAATTTTTGATATGAAGGTTTAGTTTTTAATCAAGAATATAAAACCATTTTATATTATATTTCCATCAGTGTCGTAATATAATAGGCATCTGTTCAACTCCTCTGCTTACTTCTTTTTAAAAAGAGGGCTTAATGCTATACGTGTGATAGATATGGTTGAAATCATAATCTTTTTAAATAAAATAAACCTGAAATAAGGAAGTTATTTATAACTGCAATCATTATCTTGCAGTTATGTAGAGTAACTAGTTTTCCGCAGTGCGGTTTTACCCACGTCTTTGCTTACTGCTCAGCTCCCGTTACCAGTAGCGTGATATTATATTTGACCTTTTTAAGGAACTGGGCTATCATACGCAAAAAAACTATTCAAATCCGACTGGTAGTTCTAGAGATTAGCGTGTTTAAAAAAACATATAAACTCTGCCAATTCATATAATAGTATAGATACGTGGTAATTAGTTTTATTACGTAAGTAAGAGTATATACGTCTAGTTTTTATGTAATGAACTTGTAAACACGACACGACGTAAAAACATGTTCTACAAGCGTAAAGGCTTGGATAAATAATTATCAGAAGTTTAATATAATTTGATGATATCATAGTGAACTAAAATTGAAAGAAGTATATTAAGGTGGTTTGAACATGTGAAAAGAATGGATGGAAATAGGATAAGGAAAGAGAAATGAATGGGAAAGTTGGTAGGACGAACATAGACGAACATACGCGGACGAAATAGGTGATGTGTTGACAAAGGACACAAATACAAGAACCCGTAACCAACGTGTGTGTATGAAAAGATTAATGAATGTTGAAGAGGCTAAGGAGGTATGTTTAGCTCGCAGCAATTGATTTTATAATCTCTGCTTACCCCATCAATGAGACAGGCATGAAGTTATGTATGTGTGTAATATAATATAATTTTTTATTTTTTTTATTTATATTAGTCTTGCTGGTTTTAGCATAAATGGGCCGTTATTACCCTTTCATAGAAAACGAGTGTTAGTAGTTACCACACGCGTTTCGTCCGGTCAGGAGACCGCCCGGAAACCCAATTACGCCCCTCAGTCCAGTCGACAACTCTTGGTTGTATTACTTCTGTGCTTATAGAACACAACCATCCATAGTTTACGGTAACGATACCATATTCATTGTTATATGACGTAGTGGCTGTCATAATCAAGTTGCACGTGTATATTACAATACTTTGGTTACTGCTCTGCTCCCGTCGTCAATAGCATGATGTTACATAACCTATAACCTTCCTCGAAAACTAGGCTATCGTACGCAAAAAGAATTATTCAAATGTGACGGGTACTTTCAGAGATTAGCGCGTTCAAACAAACAATCAAACAAACTCTTACCTTTTTTATAATAGTATATTTCAATAGCGATCCTTAGCGATCCTTAGCGCAGTTTTACCCGCGTTAGCATATGTTTTCGGTTACTGCACCGCTACCGACCGATCATAGCGTGATTTAACATTGCCTACCTTCCTCAAGAATCGGGCTATCAATACAAAATTAATTAATTTAATCCGACCAGAGGCCCTAGACAAGTGTCAAGATTTCTATTCTATGAATAGAATAGATAAAAAAATTAATGAGATTGACATAAGCGTTGGCGTTAGCTTATGTCAATCCAATACAGTCTTTAATCTATTCTATAAATAGAATAGAAATCTTTGCCACTTGTCTAGGGCCTCAGGGGTTTCGGCGATTAGCGCATTCAAACAATAAAAACTTTTCAGCTTTACACTCGTATAATGGTATAGCTAGATTTTATACGTAGCGCATCACCAAGTTTCAAAATAACCTCAGAAGTGTGCAATATTTAAGTATTTATGAGTTTTCACATTGCTTTGCTTTCAAGGAGGCACATATAAACTATTTGTGTAGTCTTACGCCTACTCGCTTAATGTCATTCATTACTTAAGTGCTTGTATTGTAAAAAGTGTTTAGTGAGAAAATAATATAATTATGAGTAAGTATTAGTAATAATTTTGTGAAATAGATTTATAAAATTTTCATAACCCCACTGACTACTTACCACCAAATACATAAGACTCAATTTGGAAATACCGATCTGACAATAATAAAGCATCATCGTCTAAATCTAAAATAATTAATAAAATAATCTTATTACAATCGCATTGTTTTTAAAAGTAAATTTAATCAAGAAAAAGTTCAATAACAATTTAATTAAATTTTAAAATTTTCAATTTAATCAACCAATTTTTAGGTCGGTATTTTTGTCATTTTATATCTTGGTTTTAAATTCAATCTGAATGCTTTAAGTAAGTAAGTACGTTAATTCGCGCTGTTGTTAAAATAGTATAATTTCAATATCATTTACTAAATGTGACTTTACAATTTAAAATACGTGTTGACCGTATGTCCAAACCTTTTTCCCAAGTACGTATGCGTGTTTCATTAACATCGTAGTTGTTGAAGAAGAACCGTAATAAAAATTACTTAATTAATTATTATACGTACATGGAATGGAGTTGCCAAGGAATACAATAACTTATTTAATTTTAATTTCAAAACAAATTTACACCATACAATAAGTAGTTACATAACTTTGACAAAAAAAAAAAAATTAAAAACAACATTTTAATTATTGTTATCTAAATTTACATTACTTTCGCAAATTTTGATCATGGTGTGTTACACACCATGTTCAAAATTTGGTAATTGGTAATTAATTACCCAAAAGAAGAAAAAATAGCGTCAGGCCATTGTCCTTAGTATACTCGTAGTACGTAACTAGGTTACATAAGATCAATTATTGTGGAAAACGTGCGGTCTACCCCTGTTTGTGAAGGTAAGGAAGTAAGGTTGAATCGGTTTTGAACAATCGACGACAGTCGTATTTCGTGTGCGCGGCGCATCGGCTGCGCAGGAGACGTTGGTGTCAGTGCTAATTTTATTTTTTTGTTGGAATTTATGCTGTATTTTAGGAATTTATTAAGGTGAGATTTTAAGTTTTATATTAATTATTATAATATGTCTTATACAAAAAAAAGCGAAATACGTATTTTAAATTTTAATAGTAGGTAAAATAATTTATTTTATTTTAATATAATTGTAAAATTAAATACAAATTTAAAATTTTAAATAAAAAAACAAAAGTTAATAAATGAAATACAATTTATTTTAATTTAATATAAATATATTAAATAAACAGCTATGCTATTAATAGTATTAACAATTAATTATACAGCAATAAATTAATTATTATGTCATAATTATTGTCGTATTGCTACTACTAACTGGTCGCGTGCGTAAAATATATCACGATAAAATATATGCGAATTTTATTCAAACTTATTCGGAAGCTAAGTTCTTGAACTTGCGAAAAAAATTTGCATAGGATTAATGTCACATTATTAAATTTAATCTGACATTTATTGAAAACAAAAAAATGACTCATATGGACCTGTGAAATATTTATATCAATTTAACTGTTATTTATGTTTTTGTATAAAATGTAGTACAAATTATTTTTTTTACCAATAAATAATTTTATTATTTTAATATTTAAATTGCCATAAGTTTTAGTAAGTGTGTTTTAACTATGATTATTTAAACAATTTTCCTTGACTTATTTATGTTTCCCGACAGGCTATAATCAATAAATTATTCTTGTAAAACAACATAGTTATACATTTTAGATTCATTTGTGCGATGTATGTTTTTGGCAGATATAATTATTAGTTGTGTAATTTTTCTCGCATCGAAAATAATTTTTAAATTCGAGTCTATAATCCATACTTACTAATATTATAAATGCGAAAATAACTCTGTCTGTCTGTTAAGCTTTCATGCCTAAGCCACTGAGCCGATTTTATGAAATTTGGTATAGAGATAGATTAAACCTTGGGAAACAACATAGTCTATCTTTTATTGCAAAATGTCTACAAGAGGTTGAAATAGAGGATGAAAGTTTGTATAAAAAAATGCGATAACCTACATTTACGCGGGCCGAGCTGCAGGCAACAGCTAGTACGTAATAAAGTATATCAGTAGTTTGGCTTTTGGTGTGGTGTCCGCCATTTTTGAATTCCACTGACTGCTGTAGGCTAATATAAAAAAAATAACACTTCATAAAATACTCCTAAACAGGGATGCTAATTTTAACAACCTTAATTAATTAAGTGGGCGTTTCTCATCATCTCGAGCCTTTGGATCTATTACAGATGATTTAATCAGCGTTCTTGCGGCAACATTTTGAATGGCTGTAAAGTCTGATACGATAGGGAGCGTCTTTAATACCGAACAAATTGGCAAACAAGCTTACGATCTGAGTAAGTGGCTACGTAAGTCTATAAACGCTATAGTAGAGAGAAAATACGCGCTGGTTAGCTACAATTTTTAAAATATTTTAAGATTATTGAAGAGAAATATACAGCTCTCCAGCTGAAAATGTTGAATCAATGTCCACTTTACAGAAGACCGCAGTCTTTGCAACACTGCTATTAGTGAGATGTCCATCCTTCGTGGTTTCCATTGTTTTCAAGGAACCGTATTCACAGTTATAATTGATTTAGGGGTACATAAGCGATAATTAATTAGGTCCTACTACTATTAAGGTAGTGGTCCTTATCTGGTACCATCCATACTAATATTATAAATGCGAAAATAACTCTGTTTGTCTGTCATTTTCATTAAAAATTTGTGGGAGTGACGTAGGGTGCATAATATTTCAACTTAGCGTCAGCACGAAAAAAAAATGGGTTTCTTTCCTTTTACTTTATTCTAGGCAGGCGGGCTTTTTGTTTATTAATAATATATATATTGCTTGTAATTATTATATTGCATTTTCCGATGGTGTAAAGATAGATAAAATTAATTTATTTTCACTGTTGCTATCAAAATTAGTAATTTATTAAATTTTACTAGCCTATTATTAATCAAGTAGTTTAACTTAAGAGCTAGAATACACGGAAATTATTTTAACGTTCAGTTTTGAATTATTTCAGAAACTACAGAAAAGTGATTTTGTATTACTAATTTGTGGAAAATATTGTTGTATCAACTGGTGTCAAGTGAATTTAATTTGCATCTACGGAAGGCTCTGTATTAGCAGCAGCAAAGAGTCTTGATTGCAACAACTTTTGCTCAACCATTGTCAGGGTAATATTAATATTCAACAGTTGCATTATTTGATTTGTCAGATTTGTTTAAAATAAACTTTAAAATATTTCAAAGCACTTACGAATATTTGGGAATACAGATATCCAATTTTTAACTTAAATTAAAGCATCTGTTTTACACTTCGAAACAGTTTTGTGCAAAAATATTTTGTTTTTGGTTTTAAATTATTTTTTCTCCATAAAACATGAATTCTCAGCTGTATTTGATAGATTAACAATTTTTCAAAGCCAGTTTATATTACAATGCATGTGTTTGAGATATAAAAATATTTTTAAAACAAATAGAACACTTTTGCAATCTAAAAAAAAACTATCTAAAAAAGTAAGTTTTATTTTATAGTGTTACAGTAATGGATAACGTAGCAAACAGAACTTGAAAACATGATTAATCCTGTTTTGACAACAAATTTTGGTTGCCTAAGTTGCCGCTAGGGGCGCTATTAGCAACTGTATGGATAAAAAATATTTAGGTATACTGTCGGTCTTGTAAAACTATTAACTGGTTTTAGACATACAGACTTACCTCCAGTTTCTGAAAGGCTGATCAATCAAATAATTAATCACCTGGTAAATCTCATGTGAAATACCTAAAAGCATGGATAATTAATTTGATCTAGTTAGTTAGTAATTGGATCAAATTAAACTAAATATTTATGCTTTTAGCAACCCAATTGGTACTTCACATAAGATTTAACAGGTGATTAGTTAATTTTTCGTTGATCAGCCTTTTAAAAACTGGGGGTTAATGTTATAGCAAAACTGTGATAAACACTATCTACTCTCATTAATAAACGTAAAATAGCTACTGATTAGGTAACTACTTCGTGTTTGCTATTTTTCTTCTTCTCATTTCCCTTCAGCTGTTTTTAACTTTTTAAATATATATAAATGTAATAGTGTTGTTCCGTCGTTACCTTGTTTATTATATGATTATAATATGTAATATATTAATATTACATTTTAAGAAACCTTAGAGGTTTGTCCTCATCCGTCAACATTAAACGCAAATAGAAATGAAATAACCAATTGAACAAAACATCAACTCTTTTCATTGTAAGCTTGATCATGAAACAAGAATCTTAATATTAAATAGAACCTTTGTACATCAAAGCTACGTATACGTTACCAACAAAGAAGACAAAGTATATTTGAAAAAATATACGAGTTACCAAACCGCATAACCCGCTTCATTCATTTCAATTTGTTATATTTTCAGTCTTCATTTTTTCATTTGGAATTTTTTGGTGAATGAGCAGTCAATATTTTTTTTTTTTTTTTTTTTTTTAACTTAAGATAAGTAGGTATTTTACAATTATGAGCTCAACAATGTACAAATTGTGTCTATCATTTGCCTCCGCAGCCAAACTAGGTGTGAAACCTGTGCTTCAGCATACGGCGCCTCTAATCCTCGGTTTAGGTTACATTATTTTATTTTGGCCCACATCACAGAGATACAATTAGTGTTAGTAAGCTTTATGTGAATATAGATAAGTTTTTTATAAACAAAAGCAAATAATGTAAAAATAAACTAATAGTGTAGTGTAGTGTAGTGTAGTGGTCCTCTGCATGTGTTTAGTGAATGGATGAGTGTGTGTGTGTCAGAGGGTGTGTAGAAATTGTTCATGGAGTCATTACAAGAGGGCTATATACAGTGGCGTGCACTTCATATACAGGCAGAAAGGCACTGCATACATTAATAATTATCTAAAATCACAATTTTAGCAACATAATTAAATAATGCGTACCCTGTCAAAAATCTATAATGCCTACCCTGTCAAAAATCTATAATGCCTACCCTGTCAAAAATCTCTGTGCACGCCATTGGCTATATAAATAGCAGTTATTAAATTCGAGCTGTAGATGATGATTAATATGATATTGATGATAACAGACAGATTGTTTTATCCATTTTTTGCCTATAAATATTTATTTGGTAGCGTGATAGAAAGCTTGGTATCTTATGATCAGCATTTAACTTAAATTTTTAAACTAGCCTCCCGCTGCGCGGTTTTACCCGCGTTATTGTATACTGCTCTGCACCCGCTGCCAGTAGCGTTATATTACATAGCCTATAACCTTCCTAGAGAACTGGGCTATCATACGCAAAAATATTTTATCAAATCCGACTGGTAGTTCTTGAGAGAACAAACAAATAAACAAACTCTTCTGCTTTATTTAATAGTATAGATATTTCGTATTTAAATCGCAATGTTTTACTGTAAGGCAGTAGTATCTAAGATAAACTTAGACTAATAATTTTATCTAACTTATAACTATTAATTGTACATACATATAAATTTAAAAAAGGGACACTAATACTTGAAGAATTTCGAACTTTGTCCATAGAAGGCGTGTGTGAACCACTAGATTATAATGTTATACATAAAAATACACTTAATTAAAACACCTTTAGAAAGTCACGGGTTCTAATTGTTGAAAACACAATTAGATTTACATAATACATTGTGTAATACGCGTTTAGTATCAATATTATTACATTCTCTGTAACGAGTTTTAATGTGCGCTTTCACTCATTTGGTGGAGCACTTACTTGCGGGTAATTATGTTTGTATTTTTTTCGTTTCTAGTAACTATTGAACTAAGAATTTTTTTAGGCAAAGTTTGATTGATTGTATATAAAATCGACTGTTTTAAACCATGTAGTAAGGTCGGTTTTCTTTTGATAAAATTTTTGTATCATCCACAAATAGTTTCTTTGTGAATCTGAATCTTTGTGTTAAATAATTATACTGCGTTACAGCTTGTTTTCTTGTACAATATTAATAATATTATTTTAAATAAACTTTGTTTATAATATCAACAACTACAGGTAATATTGATAAAGTGCTTTTTTTTTGTGAATACTTATATTGATTATTGAAAATTATATGTGTGATTCATCGGAATCAAACTGCTATAACAACCCGGATTCTTTTTATTATGTCGTTGCGGAAACGAAAGCGATTTTGCTTCAATTTCAATGCAATTTCAAGTTTAATTTTAAATCCGGTTTTGCGTGAAATTAAACTGGTTCAATATTTTGACCTGAATTACCGTATAAGTTTAACTGGAACCAGTGAACGTAAATATTAATGACCCCAACATGCTTTGGCGTGCAGGTTTAAAATTAAATACAAAATGCTTTTTGAGATTATTATTGAACTTGTATTGAAAAGATTATCAGCAATCATATCAGCCGATAGACTTCCACTGCTGGACGTACTCCTTCCCTAATTTTTGCCACCTTGGATGGTCGTGAGCCGCCCTCATCCATCGCCGGTCACCCCTACAAGGTCGTCGGTCCACCTTGTGAAGGGTCTGCCCACGCTGCGTCTACTTTCTCAAGAAGGTAACTGTGTTATCTAAGATTGTATTTAAAGAATCTTGTATAGTTAGGTTGAAGCGTGACCTAGGGAACAATCTACAATAGAAATGCCGGCGTCATAAGAAATATGGCTTCTAATGTAAGAAACACATTGTATTTAGTGAAGACGAGGTTCTACGTTCACAATAGCTATCTGGATTGGGATCATTAAAAATAACTCGTTTTAAATTTTGAATTACGAACTATTTAGACCATGTTCACTGTTGGATATACTTAAATATTCTCCAAAGTGAGATAGCTTGTCATTGTTACCAAACGAGTTTTTGAAACTTGCAGTTTTTAAATCTCCCAAGGATAGAAACATACCTAGTTATCCCACAAATCAGTGACTTCATGGTTATGTGATTTACGAATAAGCAATTAAAATGTAATAATAATTATATTGTATGAACATACAGTATAAAAAGAAATACAATAGTATTGAAATGTAAAATGTATTACTATGTCTCGTTTATCTCTTTACTTTATGCTATTATTATTATTATTATATTTGTTCTGCATCATCTATTATGATTAACTAATAAAAAATGCTTCCGCCATTAACTCTAATACAATCATAGAAAAAAAAATTATAATATTTTTACCTAAATATATAAAACAATACCTGAGAGTAAAAGTATTACATTCTCAATGTATTTTTCCTCATAAATTTCACTTTTAACGAAATGAAACTTGTTTTAAAACAAATTTAAAATTACGAGGTCATTGAGTCAACTTCGATGAGGTTACGGAATTTCGGCCCCAAATTGCATATCCCAATAAAGTATTATATAATTATTGGCAGATACTTCATAAACGAGTTACATGTATTTTATCTCTTATCTATCTTTAATCAATATGATATCGTGATACTTCATCAATTTATCAATTAAAACAGGTTGTATAAATATCAATAAATTAGCAAACAAGCACTTCATAGCATCATTAATACAGGCCGTAAAAGAGCTGGCGAACATCTGTGTAGTTTATAAAGACTTGCAAGTTTCTGTATATGTTTGGAGAGAGAGTAGCTTTATTTTTACTGGTGTGTGGTTTCAGTGTTCATTAGGAAACACTGCACAAGCAGTGGTGATTTTCTTGTTGTTAATGTTGGCAAAGGCATCAAGCCCTTACTTTATGAATAGTATTTTACTTATTTCTGATATTTATGAGCAAATAATTGGCCAAATATCAATACGGTAATCATGTAATATTTTGTAAACGTGCAATTTATCCGGCTAGGCAAGATTTTTACTAATGAACACTGAAACCACACACCAGTAAAAATAAAGCTACTCTCTCTCTATAGTTAATCTGAGAAGCTGAGCATCATTGCTTATAAAAGTTATGCACTTGCACCTTTTATCAATTTATTACACTCTGTAATAGATTTATCACTTACAAGTATTAATGTTTTTTTTTTTTTTTTTTATTTCTGTGATGCGGCTGTAATGTCACTGCGACCATGAATGGTCTATTGTGATCGCCGCTTTATCAAGCTAGAGTTCACCACTAAACCCTGCAGCTATGATATACTGCAGTATTTGCTTAGGGGTGAGCTCCTTAATTTCTTCAGGGCCCAGAGTGTGTTTCCCTAGAAGAAACTGACGCCTGTGTATGAGCGGGCCACATTCCCCCAGAAGATGGAGGGGCGTTTCATCTGCCTCTTTACATCGCCTGCAGGTGCGTGTTTCGCTTAGCCTTAGATTATGCATGTGCTTGTTTAAGCAACAATGACCTGTCAAGGCTCTTGACACAATGCGTAGATTGTTCCTACTCAACGCAAGGATAAGGTTATTGTACCTTCTGTTAAAGCCTTTGATCAGGGCTTTAGAGTGGTTCATTCCTGGCGATTCCGACCAGAGTTTGATGGCTGTTTCGATGCATGAGTTTGTAAGGGCATTTTGAGCTAGGCTTTTTGATATTCCACAGAAGGGCTCTGGGCCCTGCTGAGTCCCATTAGCTCCCGCTCTCGCAAGTTCATCGGCGCACTCATTACCGATGACACCTGCATGACCTGGTACCCATCTGAGAACTACTCTATTCATATTACCTAGAGAGTTTAAACGATCCATGCACTCTTCAACTAGTTTCGATGTTACTACGTTCGAATCCAGTGCTAGTAGAGCGGCTTGGCTATCAGAATTTATATATATAGTCTGATTGGTGTAGCGCTTTTGCAGATTGGCTTCCGCGCATTCCACAATGGCGTATACTTCTGCTTGGAAGATGGAGGCGTTTTGTCCCAAAAACACGCTTTTTTTGAGCTTTGGTCGCTCCCCATATATTCCACAGCCTACTTTTTGTCCTATTTTGGAGCCATCGGTATACCATACTAGGCAACCAGACTCAAAAGATATCTGGTCTTCGAGCCAGTTTTCCCTAGATGGCAATTCTATTGTGTATTGTTTTCCAAATACAAACCGGGGTAGGGTGGCATCCGTAGGCATGCAAAGTATTGGTATTTCCAGTATTGAGTTCTGTATAGTCCTCAACTTCTGGGAGATCCAATTGCTTCTGCCTTGGATATGAGCCCTGTACATGCTAGCTTTCGCCTCTTTTTGTATGAATACATGAAGAGGCGGTAATCCAAGCAAAGCATTTAGCGCCATTCCGGGGCTAGTCGACATAGCTCCCGAGGCCATGAGGCAGACAGTTCTCTGTAAGCTGTCTAATTTCTTTATGGTGGTCGTTTGACGCGTCTTGTTATACCACACAACTGATGCGTACGTAATGATCGGCCTCACAATGGCAGTGTACAGCCAAATAGTTGTTCTAGGGGTTATGCCCCAATTGCTGCCCATCATACGGCCGCTAATTCCCATCGTCATCTTGGCTTTCTTTAGTACATTGTCCAAGTGTGAATTCCAAGTCAACTTTTGGTCGATTGTGACGCCCAAGTATTTGACTTCTGTGGAAAACGCAATCGTTTTACCATTAAGCTTTGGCATTGTTAGTTTATCCAATCGCTTCTTTTGTGTAAAAGGTACGATTACTGTTTTGTCAGCATTAACGGAGAGGTCACTTTTGACACACCACCTGCTAACAGTGTTCAGTCCCTTTTGCATAATACATGAGATGGTTGATTGACAAAATCCTCTGACTATAATTACCAAGTCATCTGCATAGGCTTGCGCATCAATCTGAAGTTTTGCCAAATCAACTAGGAGTTCGTCCTTAAGTATTAATGTTAGTACAACTTAGTTTTTGACGGAAAATACAACATAATAAATAGTTCAGTCTGCTAGACTTTGTGGTCGTGCCAAAATATCACTTACGCCTAACATGTGTTACATAACTCAACCGACAAAGATTTGTTGTAATGTGATAGATCTTTTGTCAAGAAAATCGCCTGTATAATTTCAGCATGAATGCCTTCATCTATGCTGTCATCCATGTATCAAGATTTATGTTGTCACACATCTAAAACATTTACTTTTTTTCCTTAAAAAGAACATTTGTATAATATGTGAACACGTAAAGCGGATGATTGAAATAAATTTGTGTAAATAAAAACATTTTTTTTTTTTAAAAAGACGAGATTACTCAGTGGATTAGGTACCAGATTCGTAAACACGAGGTAATGGGTTAGATTCCGGGCAGATTTCCTGGGTTAGATTTCTAAGTTTTTCTTTGACATTTCTGTCTGACGATGAAGGAAAACATGGTGAGGAAAACTGGGCTCAAAAGTCTGAAATAGCCAATCCGCCTTGTGCAAGCGTGGTGATTAATGCTCATACCTTTCACTAAGAGTAGAGGCCTTTGCCCTGCAGTGGGACAATAAACAGGCTGGTATTATTATTATTATTATTAGCGAAAACTAGTGGAGTCTTATGTTCAGCAGTGGACGCATTTCAGCTGATATATGATAATGATGAACATAAACGGTTTATCAGCATTAATATTATTTATCGTTTTAAAGTTTAAAGAACTTCAAACAATTAAAAGTACTCCAACTTTGATTAATCTTTTTAATAATAATGATGTCCAAAGAACTTGTAAATACTTTTAATGAATTCCTTTAACTGTTTTATAATGTCAGATTTTGGTATTTAGTTTTCATTTATTGTATAGAAGTTTTAATTAAGGAATAATTAAACTTGATATTTATTAAATCTGTAGTAGTTATTGCATTTTACAACCATAGTATTATATAAGACATATTATACAGTTAGACTTTGAGTAGATACTCAAGCAGTGATAGGTATAAGGAGGTCATGGCATATTTTAAAAGAGAAGCCGGCAGGAATCGTGTTATATGGACGCTTCGCCACTGTTACCTTCTATGGAAGAAACAATTGGACACACTGCTACAGAAAACTCATGCAAAACTTTTTTACTTTCTATTCGTTGTGGTCCTAATAACAAGAAAGCACAATTAATTTTGCTGCTAAAATACTTAGTAGTTTTTAAAGGCGCACTGCACATTACCTAAAAATCCACTAATATGACTGTAGTCTTCAATAGAATGAAAGTACTTGTCCATTTAGGTCGCGCTAATTTGAGCAGTAGTTACTTATTGTATAAAATATACTACATATACTTCTTCATAGTAGGATATTTATACGGAGAAAATAATAACCGTGCTCTCTAGCGTAGCAGATTATTAACCTTATTTAGTTCTAAGATTAAAAATCTCAGTAACTCAATATGAGGACGATTCGCAATGGGTCATTGTTGCTAATCTAAATCTGAGCAGGCCTATAGGCCTAAGCAGTGGATGACTTTCGACATTTTCACTTTAGTATCTCTCATGAGAACTTTCTTAGATAGCGATTTTCGTATAGATATAGCAATCACAAATATGATGAATCGATGTGATTTATAAAGTCACTTTTGCCGCGTAATTTTTATTTTGTGCTAGGTCTACTTTGGTAATGAGTTAAAAATAAAATTTGGTACAAGCATTAAGGAAATTGCTATAACCTAGTTTTTGTTAGGCACCTCATTTTTTTAAATAGGCCGGTAACATCTTATTATCTCTTTAAATCCAATGCTATTTTTTCTACCATAGTCTATTTACTATGTAATTCCATATTAAGTATATTTATTTCTCCATTACAACAGTTATCTAAATCAATTACCTACAATAATTAACAGATTTATCTTGTACAAAATATTATTAAAACATTACATTTATTTCAATAACTAGCTGTTGCCCGCGACTTCGTTCGCGTGAAAATTCAGATGTGTGCCTGTATATTTCTTACCTAATCTTACGGCAATCGTACATTGTATTAGTAATAAATATCAGTATAATCCGTCTCTAAGGCGAATCCTATTTAAATCTATTCACCTGCTACCCCTATAACAGACGAAATTTTGCGATATTTAACGAAACTTGCCACTCCTATTTTCCCACTTAATAAGAATAGTTCCTAGTTTGGAAATCGTATTATCAAAACTCCCGTTTAAAAACTATAGAAGCTTTATACAAATTTTGTTCCCCTTTATACTACAGGGAAATGAATTTCGAAAAACCCGTCTTACCTCGCGTTTTCACTGACGACAAAACATGTTGCAAACATATATCTTACTATTTAACTCTCAAAGAATGAGTGGGATAGGTAGCTGTTTACAACATGTTGTGTCGTCAGTGAAAACTTGGGGTTAGAGAGCACCTATTTCCAAAATTTGAAACTCCCAGCACTTGTAGTTTCTGAGATTTCGTGATGAGTCAGTTTTTCCAATAGACATTTTTATATTGTTTAAGTACTGTTTTGCATACTATTTCTAATCTCATCATCATCACCATTCGTACAAACCCTCTTTCACCTACCAAAAGATATCACCCGTAAAACAATATACAATACACTAAGGCAAATTTCCACTACAATAACTTTTCCCTTTCCCTCATTTCCTCTCCCCCTTTTTCCCATTCCCCTCCCTTTACCTCCCGTCTCCCTCCCATCTCCCTCACTTTCCCCACACTTCCCATCACTTTCCCTCACTTTCCCTCACTTTCCACTCACTCACCCCTCACTTACCACTCACTGACTCCTCACTTCCCTCACTTTCCCTTATGTCCCCCTCACTTCCCCCTCACTTACCTCTCACTTGCCCTTCACTTGCCCCTCACTTGCCCTTCACTGCCTCCTCACATCCTCCTGAGTTCCCTTTTTCTTTTTTCCTTTTTTTACACAACCCTATCTAGACCCAAAGTAAGCATATTATATGCTTGCTTATGGGTTCTAGAATACGGATAAACATACTTAAATACTTTTATTTTTGTAAATACATAGTCATATTATACATAGAAACACCCAGACCAATGCAAATAGACATGTTCATGCTACAAATATTTGCACTGAGCGGGAATCGAACCCGCAACCTCTGCGTGGCAGTCCATACACAGTACCACCGAAATACAGAGGCAGTCGATTTCCCCCTGACTTTACCCTACCTTTGCCCTGACTTCCCCTTCACTACCCGGCACTTCCTCCCTTCCTTTCCTCTTCCTCCCCCTCCCTTCCCCCTCCCTCCAAATTTCAAGTCGCCAACTTCAAAAGCAAAGATCTTTCCATACAATATTTAATCCCTTATTTCACGCCTATAAATCCACCCCAGTTAAAAAAAAAATGAGAATTTTTTATTTAAATAAAATTATTCCAAAACAAAATTTCAAAGCTGTAAGTTAAAAATGTAGACGTTTCATACAATCTTTTTCATCCTTTTTCATACACTTAAGGGTTGAATTTTTAAAAACCATTTCTTAGTACACTTCTAGACATTAAGACAAACACACCCTTCAAATTTCAAGTCGCTACGACCAGTGGTTTAGGCTGTACGTTGTCTGTCAGTCAGGACAAAGCCTTTTATAATATGTATGGATGTATGGATTAGACGTATAGCCATCAGGGATCAAAGCATACAGGCTGCTAGGAATGCTAACACGTGATGGAGCCACATAAAGCTGACCGTGCGAAAAACAGCTAATACTTAGACCCACACCCACAACCTTTAGTGTCTTACCTTGGGTTAAAATCTCTGCTTCTAAAAGATTTCGTAGTAAATTAACGAATATTCGATGTGATTCTTTAAATTGGCATAACTTTTTTATTTATGAACCGATTGACATGAAACAAACACTAAATGTTAAGTGAAGCTTACCACAATATATTAGTGAAAACCATATTTAAATCGGATAAGTCGTTTCTGAGATTAGCGTGAACAAACGCACAGACAAACAGACAAACAGACTAACAGACAAACAGACAAACAGACAAAAATTGTAACAATCATTGTTTTGGGTTCTACTTGCATTGATAAAGGTCCCAATATTTTTTTTTCTCATATATCTTCCATGTACAGACAGCGTTCGGTTACATTTTTATTATATGTATAGATAAGATAGATTAGCAAATTTAAAATAAAACACGACCTTTTCTACTTATAATAATTTATTGTCTTTGCACTTGCCTTTGCAAATTACGACACGGTCAACTAGTGACCCCTGAACGTATTTTAGAGTATAATTAAAAATAATTACTTCATTACTAATAACATTTTGAATAAAAGAATAGAATATTATGAAAAAAAATATATTTAATATTTAAAAATTATGTCATTATATTCATCTCTAAGCAGCAACACATCTATTAATAAACATTATATCTTTTGACATCGATTTTCAAAAGCTCTACAGTAGCATTTAAGAATTCAATTCAAGTCATTTAAGAATTCTGACTGAATATAGTTCTGGTACATGCAATTCTACTGACATTTCTAACCCTTTGTTAAAAAGATATTAAATAAGTACGTTATTAACTTATCAAATCAACCATCACTCATCAGAAAGGTGAATGGTTTGAGATGTCACTGTGTAGCTTTGTAAAATGTCGAGGCTGTCATTCCTTGAACTGTTGTCAATAATATGTTGGTCATTCTGTAGTTATTGTATTATTATCATTCTCTCTTTTCTTTATTCTCTATTTTCTATAAATAAGTCGAGAAGTACCATTTGTGGCCACAATAATATATTTAAAGACATGAGCTATATTCTTCTGAAGTACCTATTTAATGTGTAGTATGCATGACAATATAAACGGTTGTACTTTCAAAGGTTTTACCTGTTTGTTTATCGCATATTGTATATTTATTTTAAATATTCAACTAAATTTTATCGTTATTACTTATTTGTTATAGGTTTTAGTTTACATTTTTTTTACTCTTTTGATAGTAATACCTAGTACTCGTATATAAATACATGTGTATTAAGATTTGGCTTTGTTATTAGGTACGGCAGCGTGGTTAAAAATAAATATACTTAACAGTTTAATTAAAATGTTTAAGTAGATTTTAGAGCAGAGGCAGAAATCGCGAAGCAGGATCCGACCAGAATACGGTTGGATACCCTGTATCTAATCTCCTGGGGATCGGTTTATTTTTATATTATTTTCCTATTCCGGTCTTACAACACAAAATCACAAGCAAAATCCACTAAAGTAACACTATCCTTTCTACAGAAATATGAGCATTCTTACATTCCTCACGATTGCTGCGGAATAATATTTGGCTTCAACTTCGCTATCCTTTACAAAATGGTCTACATTAATATTATATTTAAGTAAACACAGACAAGGACAGCCTATGTTTATCCATGAATTTGTTTTTTTATTAATTTTATGTTATAAATATGTACAAAGAAGATCGACACTTTGCCTGTTGACTTTTAGTAATTTACTTTTATTTGCTTAAACTAATTTCAATAATAATGCCTAGTACTATTATAGTACATAATCTGTGATTGTGAATTCCACGCTATTATTTTAACGAATTGTTCCCTCTATGTCGAGTCCCCGTAAGTCGAGTCTATTATGTCAAGTATGATATTAAATAGAGTCTATTATTCTAGAACAATAGATTCTCAAACTCGATGTAAAGGGACGCCACATAAAGGGAACATACCTTTTTAACGCATTTAACATTAAACATTGTAAATTTTAATTACCTATATTTCATAGGCATCAGAGCAGTTTTGTCATAATATGTATTGTATACATTAAATAAAATATGACAGTTTTTAAGAGTTATCACGTTTGTCCGTGAGATATCAACGAGATTTGTTTTGAAATATTACATTAACTAAATGTTTTTATATTTGTATTAATTATACGTTCATCTAACCCGTGAGAGCGTAATATCTGTGAGATATTTTAATTCACAGTGCAAAGATTAAACGCTGCTCATTTTTTGTACGTTGTTAACGTGTCATCGGTGACCAAAAAGATTATTTGAGCTACAAAAATATAAATTGTTTAAAATTGAACTCACACTTTGCAAGATTATAATAGCTGATCAGTAAATAAATACGATTGTATCTTTCCAAGTATCTGTTTACATTCGATTGAGTTTTACGACGGAACTAACATTTGATACTTTGCGATTTTCTACAAGATCTTGGTGGCGTAACGAGTGATTTAGTTTCTAAAGTACTAGTCGAAGTTACGTAGAGAAATGACTAACTGACCCGTTTGATATAAGCACGTCGACAGCACACTTTTAATCTATACTATTACATAAAGCGGAAGAGTTTATTTGAACGCGCTAATCTCTGTAACTACAAGTCGGATTCGAATAATTCTTTTTGCGTATGATAGCCCAGATCTTATGGAAAATGTAACATCACGCTACTGTCGATGGAAGCAGAGCAGTAAGCAAAGACGCGGGTTTAACCGCGCCTCGGGAACCTAGTTAATTTATTAAATTAGTAGCTAAAAGTGAAGTGATTGTATTTAATTTTGGTTTATTAATATTGTTACAAATCATTACATTAATTTACTTCTGTGTTGCCTGTGACCTATAGCTTTCTTTCTTCTTTTCTTAATTTCATTGTGTCAAATTAAACTACTTGTTTTTTTTTTTGTTATTTCGTTTAGCATCTTTTGTAAAATAAATTTTGCATTTAATCGTGGACTACCCTATAATGAATATGACACTTCTCTTAAGCAGCTGTATAACAGATAAGACATCGCAGTACATTTTTTATATTCCTTGAATTGTTCCCTAAAGGTCATTTTTTGTTAAGTTCATTAAACTACTGACCCGTGATGACAAGGAGACACGTGCAACAAATTATAACAATAATTACGTGTGACATTGACACAAATGACATTTATTGACACACGAAAAGAACAATATATGTCATACAGCATATTACATTCATACATACAATCTATTATGTTCATGTCATGTTTAATTTTTGTTATATTATTTGCTACATTACCTTTTATATTTTTTGATTTTTTTTTCTATCTGAAGACGTAACTTTATACAAAACTTTGATGATCAAATCTCTGTAAATACAGGAATCTATTTACTTAAAAAGTGTTTCTAATGACCCGGTCTAGTCTACCACTGTCCATGTCCGTCCACTGCTGGACTTAGGTATACCAACACTTTACCTAGGATCGTGAGCTGCCCATCCATAAACTGCCTACCACCATACACTTGCAAAATTCCTTTGTTAACCCCTTATAAGCCAGAGGATACTTCAAGGTCATTAAAGTTCTTAATGAGGTGGCTATAAAATCGCCACTGCCAAAAACATGATGAATTCAAGAAAAAAGAAGTTGTTATCTAATATAAAAATAAACAACCTTTCATTGTTATGTTCCTAGCGGCTGATTAAGGAAAATAAAAGTAACACGAAACCATAGGCGCCCGCGCGAAAGTCGAACGATTTTTAATAACGCCCTACAGATTGCGTAATGTAAATTTGTCTTTATAAAGAGTTGTACGCAACTAGTTCATTTTTTTAAACAATTTTGGTGGCAAACAAGCATTCGGTTCACCTGATCGTAAGTGTAACCGTGTAAAAATATTAGGTTATTCCCTGAGGACCCCGATCCCCGAAGCCTTCGTCCCGGAGGACCACGATTTATTTTTATCTTAGTAAAAATCAGTTTAGCTCAAAAGCACCATCAGCAGTATTGGCTTTTAGAATATTTTATTTATTTCATGAATGTAATTTTATTTAAGTCTAATTTCTTTTGCGATTTTTACAAACTCCTCGACGTGGAATGCAAAAGACATTTTTATTTTTGATTCTTTAGATTTTTTGAAATCGCCAATCCGCCTTGAGCAAGCGTGGCGATCAATTCTCATACCTTCTCAGTATGAGAAGAGGCCTTTCCCGGCAGTGAGATAATAATGGGCCGTTATTATGAATAAACGTTAAAATAATATTTCAAGAAGATTTCAATTAGAAATTATTTATCTAACAAGATATACACAATAAGTGTGTAAACACCTTAACTCTTCCCTAGTGAGTGCTCGCTTAACGCGGAACACTTACATCTCAAAACGGTACGTGATTCAGGGACTATAGTCGTCTCGCTCGCACACATGCAGATGTATTATCTCTCCCACTCTAAGATTTTACTTTCTCTGCAATGACCATCGACATAGGAAGTAACAATGGGTGACTGCCATTTGCACGTCAACGTTCTTCTACTGATAAGTTAGTTTAGAATTAAAGAATAGTAATTATGTAATAACTTTTAAGAGAAATTGTTACATAGAAATGATTTGTATTTGTCTTCAGTCTGGGTGTTTCCTATGTATTCTAAGTATGTATTTACAAAAAAAAAGTATGTATATGTATTATATTTCAGTTATCTAGTACCCATAACACAAGCTCTGCTTAGCTTGGGACTAGATGACGGTGTTTGATAGTGTCCACATATTATTATTATTTATTTATTTACTTATTTAATACTAGACGTCCGCCCTTGCATATCACATCGGTAAAGTAGAGTTTCAGACATCTAATCTTTTTTCTTTATAATATTAGTTTAGATTTAAAATCGCTTAGCTTGAATGACTAAATAGTGAAAAACCTGTACAAAGGTAAGATTTCCACACGAGACGACAATAATTGATAATATTGATCCACAATCTGACACATGACGTCATATCGTGTAATTGTTTTATTCCTGTTAAATGATTATATATTGATAATGATTTACTGTTACTGTTTATTAAATTTCCATTGCCATTGTTCCAACCCCAAAAAGAATTCAAAAGTTGTAAACGTGGAAAAACTTATTGTTTTGAAAAATCTTCATGTAATTTAAAGTTTGATACTACGAGATGAAAATAAAAAATCAGTTTAGAATTTTTTATATATTTTCATCCCATCTTGAAGTACCTTTAACAAAATTGCTAGGTTTGGCGTTGTAATATACCCATTATTGAATAGCTCTGTGTGGTACGTTACCGATCACTCCTTTAGTTTGATATGATGATATTGAATGATACGAGGAGATAGTTTAGAGAGTTTGTTTATTACTTTAAAGTTCTAATGCTAAGTACAAATTGATAGAAAATGATATATGATAAAATGATACGACGCGGTTGATGACCGGTAGTGAACTAATTTATATAAATGTAATGAATTACAAAGCGTTGTGGCGAAAATGCTGACAAGATATATAATGTAATTTCGCAATGTATGGTTGCACCGTACAAGCTCCTTCAGAGTTCTGAAGTAGGTACTCTATGTCTTGTTTTATGTGTATTGTCTGAAGTTTTGAAGCGCCTTTATAGATACTAGAGTAGATATTCTTCACATTTTCTTGTCCTTTGAAGAGTGAAATTCATATATGTCTGGTACTGAGAATTTCTTATGCTAAGTACTAAACTCAACATTGATACTTAGAGGATTCCCCAAAAGCTATGAAGACAACTAATAAACTAAAGTTTCTACAATTGAATAAGGATAATCATTGAAAAGCTTAAAAATATTTCGCACACCAAATATAAAAGAACAACTACGATCCAAACTTTCAATTGTCACACATTTTTGTCGTTCTACGCATCACAAATAACATAAGAAGCCTTTTGATTAAGACTTACTATACCTAAATGTGAATATTGTGTAATATTACTGTGGTTTCCAAAAGTAACACTGATAATAGTGATAATATTTGAGTCAATATTGAATGCAAACTTTTGATGCAAGTGCAGGCAGAAATTTGGCGTTCCGTATAAGCCCCGTGACACATTTGTAGAGAATTTATTTACATGTCTGATAATTTTACATTTTTAAACATATTTTTTTTAATTTAATTCTGATCGACTTATTTAATTGCTATTTGAATATTTTTGTGAAATAACTACTTAAAAAAAATTATCTATTTGTATCGAAGTCGAAACGGTCCAGTGGATAAGACACTCGCTTCGTAAATACGAGGTAGTGGGTTCGATTCCGGGCAACTACCAATGTGATTTTTTAAATCATATGTACTTTCTAAGTTTATCTTGGACATTTCTGAATGACGGTGAAGGAAAACATCGTGAGGAAACCTGAACTTAAAAGTCTGAAATTGCTAATCCGCCTTGAGCAAGTAGCCTACCAAAGTGACTCCACTCTGCCTGATGGTAAGCAGTAAGTGGAATCCTTCCTCATTCCTTCTCTATATGAGAAGAGGCCTTTGCTCTGCATTGGGACAGTAAACAGGCTGGTATTATTATCATTATTATATTATTTATTTGTGTCGATGATACCAGTAATAATAGTTTGGTCGAAAAAAATTCTAAATAATTTACCAGACGGAAGTAAGTATTTTTAAAATTTCTGAGTTTTATGAGCAGAAGAAGAGCCACACTTGACGCTACTTAAAATCTGTCCGGCGCTGATCATAAATTTCCTCAAAATATCTTACCTTTACTAACATTTAATAGTAATGAGTATTTATATGGTTATATTTTAAATAATATATAATATAATTATAATAATAATATAATAATATAATTCATCATCATCATATTCTACCACATTCACACAGCGCCATCTAGCCCCAAATTAAGCAATTATATTTGCTTGAGTTATGGGTACTAAACAACTGATATACTACTAAACATTTTTTTTTTGTAAATACATAAATATTATAGATATTTTTTTTTTTATTTATTGCAACTTCAGCTAGCTTAAACATGATTTTATAGCGAAGTAATTACTAAAGCTCATTGTTAAGAAAAGGAAACAAAGTCGTTGGCGAATATGAAGGGAAATATGATAAGGAAAGATAACTAAAAGTACTACGTAATATTAAGTATTCTGTGGTAAAATGAAGGGATTTTGAAAATATGAGACGCTTACACACTACAAAACGAAATACAACATTAGAAATAGATTTGTATTTCGTTGAAATTTCATGCTTATGTTCGTCAACACATGCCTTAGTACCAATAAGAACAAACAATATATAATATAAAAAAAATCCCGCTTGCGTAAAACAAAGAAACTGTTTTTTTCCGTTATGACGCTACATTGAAATTTTATATATACCATACGAAACTCATACGTTAAAATCCATCAAGCCATTTAGGCTGTAGAGCGTGCCAAACAAATAGACAATATATTTAAACATACATACAATACATACGCTCGAAAAACATTACCCTCCTTGACTTCGGCAGTTGGACAAAAATAGACTTCACTTCTACACGTAAACCTTAATAAAGAATTCCCTAAAGCTTTCAATGTTAATTTCGAATAATATGAATAGCCACCTTGCCTTCAAGCCTACAAGATAACTTACTTATAGGCTTTTCAGAAAGCCAGACTTAGAGAATTTGTGTTGTTAATCATTACCCCCGAGGGTGAAGCCTTTGTTTTCTTCAACAATAGGTTTGAGAAAAATTTACAAATTTCACTGATTTTTATTTTATTACTTGAAAACCAATAATACACAAATTACTGTCAAAATTTCTCTTGCTCACCAAGATATCATCACATCAAACGTAATTTCTTAATATTTATTGTACACTATAAGAACCGTATAAAAATATTATAAATAAACAAAGTAGAGCTTATTCTTCTCTTTCTTCTTCTGCATGTTCATGTGTTTCCGTTGTCATGGTAACCAACCAGCGTTAATTTTGACACGACTTAAGTATTTAATCCTTCCACTAGATGGTGTTGAATACCACTATTTGTCGTTTCTTATTTTAAACATTACAACAAAATAAGTAACTGCCACAAAATATTTTATTGTCTGACTACGCAAATAAAAAAATTGCATATTAAATGCAAATAATAAGACTCTTTTACTCGTAATGCAGGAAAATTGTTTTTAAAATTTATTACCATTTTTTATTACCATTTTGTATTGGTAATAAAACATATAGAAATAATCCTACATGATGAACAAAAAACGTCACTATTCATTCTGCCTATTTCTCCGCTAACTTCATTTAAGCCACGTCCCAATAAATTATAATACGGTTTTCTATATCGTTTAGAAAACCTTCGCTCCTACAATATCATTTTTTTTAACAAAACTTGGAATAAAAATGGATTTCTCCGTTATGCCATCATCAGATCCTGGTTTTCTTGAAGTCGGTTAAAAAGGCTTACATGCATATTACAAAGTAAAAATATACAAATAATCGGTAGTTAGTAAAATAAAATATTTTCATTATCCAATATATTGTAAACACCGTGGTTTCTTCGTTACATTCCGGTGCTTTAATAACCATAATGCCCTACTTATTTTTACTATTGTGTACTAACACTGACTATAGAAAATACCTACATTAATTAGTAAAATATACGACCTTATTATTCAAAGACACGTGCGCTGTGACACAGTAATTTAAAATCCAGTCATGTGCGAGTCGAACTTGCGCACTGAGAGTTCGATACAAACTTAACATAAATATATCTTTTGATAGCTTTGACATTGAATTCTGATTTTTAACTGTTTCTAGAGGTTGCAGAGTATTTATTCACTATAAATTTCAGCTTGATACTGCCACTAGTTACGGAGGAAAAAGGTGAACAGACAGACTGATGAACAACAAAGTTATTCTAAGTTCTGTCTTGCCTCTTGAAGTACGGCACCATAAAAACGTATTGTTTAATATTTGCTGCTAGGTATTCATTTGAACACGTGTTTAAACTTTATTTGTGTTACAAAATCTTAACGTTAATGTTTTAAATTTAAAGAAGAATTTATACATTTAATTTGCAATTATCACATTATTTAAACTGTTTAAGTATAAAACAGTTGACACTTAAAGTGTTGAACAAGTTTATTAATTACTTAAGTAAAGCTTTTAGATTTATCAACATGTTTTATAACTATAAATTTGAATAGAATCATGTTATTTATTGACTAAATATTTCATTAAATAGCCATAAAGTAGCAATAGTATTTTACTGTATTTTTATACTTCTATATTTTATATTGTTTTCGAAAAATAAAACTTTTCTAAATATAAACTAATTGAAACAATCAGCTGTTTCTTAATTTAAATATTGATATAATTAAATACAATCATGCAATCTTAATATTACTAAACTTAATAAACTGTTAAGTGTTTTACAAAATAACAGAACAATGTGGTGACTATTTTTAAGCTAATAAGTCGCCAAACGGCATATATGACACAAGAATTTGGACACATCTAATGTCAAGGAAATCACGACACAGACAAAACCTTTCCTGAATAGACTACAATTACCTAATGATCATTTTTAACTTTAAAGAACACAGTTGTAATAAAGCTTCGTGGAGCCTATAGCTTTTTTATAAATAGAACTTTGGTGGAACGCAAGCATATTATGGTGCGTGTGTACTAGTGAGCATAGTCTCATAATTTTCATAGTTCATAGCACGGTCATGGTATGTTACGGTATAGTGGACAGACTCCTTAATGTTGAATCTAGCAAGAATCTACTACCATATCTTTTGAGAATTTGAGCTAGCAGTCCTGCTTTGTTCCCTTTTTTCATTACTGAGTTTCAAAATATATTTTAACACTAAGTTCTGACTACTTGAGTAATTTTTATTTTTATTTTGTTTCAGATTAACTTGAAGCAATATGGCTGAAGTAATAATGAATTCTACGCAAAGCGTGCTAAAAGACACATACGACTATTACCTTTGGACTTTGTCACTGTCAGGTAGGTTTTTTTTTTATTTTTATTGCCTATAGTGGCACTACAACTACCACTGTACCACTTACCAGTAAGTAACTGTCGCTCATAGACTCTGCGAAACCGCTGCCTACCGTAAAGGGAGTGAGATAGGTGAGGAAAATGAAAGGGGAGGTGGAATTGGGCCCCCGGCGCTCGCACTCATCGCACAAAACGCAATACTTAGTACGGATACTACTACTCATACGTCGATCTTCTATGAGGGGGTAGTACTTACCCGGTCGATCCGGTGCATTAATGCTGAAACCAGCGCGGATCTACTACCGTAGAACTAATGGTGAAGTTTTAGAGTTAAATGAAGTTTACATCATGAACTGTTCTACATAAACTTTATTAGCGAGCCACCACTGCATAGCAAGTGGATACTTAAATGCTTTTCACAATATAACTTAGTTCAAGAATTATACTTAGTTATAAAGCTTTAAGAAGAAATGCTCTTGAAGATAATAAAAACAATACTAAAAGCCATTGTTTTATTAATAAGTTTACGGCGAAACAGGCAAGAAAAATAGAGACGTGTTTTAATACTAATTAGGGTTGGTTTTGTTTTAATTTCATAATTATAACAAATCTTACTTAATACAAGGGTGATGTAAAGACGCAAAAGAATTTTATAAGTTTTATAAGTATCGAATAGAAAAAAAAACTTACCTCGAATAAAAATGGGTACAAAACAAAGAAAACAAAAGACCAACGTTTTATTTAAAAAAAAAGAAAATATGATTTTACTAAATATGTATATTTAGTAAAAGAAAGTATCAGATACCTACAAGAATTTATTATAATTAACGTCTTTTGATTTAAAAATATTTTTGATTTTACCGTATATTTATTCAAACCTTCGATTTTCCTCATGCCCACTTTGCCGTAACTTCTGAATTAATGTGTTTAAAATTATCTTCGGAAAGACTTCAAATGTAACTGATATCCAACTTGGTATACAAAAGCAAAGTTAACATAATTATGGAAAATTATTATATTGTTGAAGATATCATTCAGTTTGATTTGGTTCTTAGTTTCCGCCGCAAGTTTACCTTTGTCAGTATTGTCTATTTTAATTTATTATATTTTTAAATATATTAATATTAATATATATATATTACCTGTTACTTTTTCACTGCAGGGCAAAGAACTTTTCTCATATAGTTTGCTGTATGTCGCTTTTGGGCATGAACATAAATATACACCATGCTTGTTCAATTTGCAATAGAACCTAAATAAAAACGTTACTTTGAAGATGGACAAGAATAAATTTATAAACGCAATAAAAATCTTAGGAATAAGGAACATTCATAATAAAAAAGTTTTACGATGAAACTCCTGTCTATATTAAGCTTCTTTCCTTAAACATTAATGACATTGATCGAATATTAGCCGACCCAAAGTTTGGAATTGGGTCCGGTAAATACCAATAATCTCGCTCCACATTATAAGAGATCCTCACATATTTCGAAATACATAGTCAGCAATATCTTTAGTTATCTAGTGTTGTATTATGATTTGAAATAAATAAATAAATATGATATCACAACTACACACAATGCCATCTAGAACCAAAATAAGCATACATTATAGCTTGTGTTATGCGTTCTAGAATGCGGATATACATATTTAAATACATTTTCTTTGTAAATACATACATATTATACATATAAACACCCAGCCCAATGCAAATAGACATGCTCATGCACACAAATATTTGTACTGAGCGGGAATCGAACCCGCGACCTCTGCGTGGCAGTCAGTTTGCAGTACCACCAAACCCAGAGGTCGACAAATAATTTGCAGAATTTTTTTTTTATATTATAGCCTACCAAAGCGACTCCACCCCGTCTGATGGTCTGATGGTGAAATCGGTTCAGATGCTGAGTGGTACATAAATGTAACTATTTATTTTTGTTGACATACAAGTATGTATACACATTGATTGTAGATCCCGACTATCAAAGTAATAGGTTTTGAGTTGTTGATAGCGGTGAAGATTTTATAAATCTATCTTCATAAAAATTATACGTACTTCATCTTTACTTCAATATGCTAAAAACGTCCACTTCAACAAGAAAGCCTCGTCTATTTTATCTTTCTTTTTTTTATATTATAGCCTACCATAGTGACTCCACCCCGCCTGATGGTAAGCAGTCAGTAGAATCCAGATGTGGCGGCCACTATACCAAAAGTCATCGTCTTAAACTGCTGGTATGGTGGCCTCCACTATGGCGGCTAGGAATAGGGTTAGGGGACGGGAATGAGGGAGGTGAGGAAAGAGGAAAGGGGGGAAATTAGGCCTCCTGTGCTCTCACTCACCGAACGAAACGCAGTAGTACGGATACTACTACTCTTAAGTCGATCTTCTATGAGAGGGTAGTACTTACCCTAACGATCCGGCCCATTCATGCTGAAATCAGCGTGGATCTACTACCGTATGTATGACATTACTGAACTTAAATTCTGTCTGTGTGGGCTTCAATCTAGATTATAGAACCAGCTCTTCTCATTATTATATGTCGTAAGACGACTGCGTGAGCGACAAGGGAATACTAGAAAACATACAGTTATGTTATCTGCGTACTTGAGTTCTCATGTTACTTTTTTTATTGCCGACTATAGCTGACGAGTACAGCCCACCTGATGGTAAGTGGTAACCGTCGCTCATGGACGACTCAGTCACTTTGAGGGGCATTGCTCCTGCAAAGCCAGGGACTCTGCGAAGCCGCTGCCTTCTGTGAAGGGAGTAGGGTAGGTGAAGGGATTAAGGAAGGTAAGGAAAATGAAAGGAAAAAACTTGGACCTCCGTCCGGCGCTCTCAAAAACTGAGGTCAGAAACCTGTACACTTCGCGTAGATTATAGCAAAACAAAAAGGTTTTAGGAAAGGTTTGCTCTACAATGCATATTTTCAGGCTGTGCAGATAAATCCTATTAATATTATAAATGCGAAAGTTTTTGTGTATGTATGTATGTGTATGTGTCTATTATCACTCATCGCCTAAACGGCTTAACCGATTTTGATGAAAATTGGTATGATAGATAGATTCAGTGCCGGATACTTTTTTTCCCGAAAATCGGTCTGGTGCCCGAGGGATACAACAAAACATATTATTATTTCACACGCGGGTGAAGCCGCGGGGCGCAGCTAGTTATAATTAAATTCTACCCCTGTTCCTCTGTTTGAAACTGCTCTATAGTAAATCCAATTATACGGCATCAGCCACTTACATTTTTCAAAGCAAGTAATATAAAAGCTTCCAGAAGTTAAATTAGCGTTTGGAAACGACCGTCACAGGTGTTGTGACAAAAGAGTCGATCTGTTGTTATATTATCCTGTTCTCTAGTTAGTAAAAAGATTTCAATTTTGTAGTAACTATTTTCACGATTTATGTCTCTGTAAGAAAAAAATCGTCAACATAATCTCAAATAGTTTGTTCTAAATATTATAAATACAAGGATGGTTTTATCTGTCCGATTCTCCCTTACTACTTCCATATCACAAAATAGATTTTGATACTATCGGTTAGGGCATTTCTTCAGAAATATTATGTGTTGTGTACACTCATAATTAATATTAATTATAATTTTAAAAATTCGTGAATTTCAACAATTTTTTATCGTGTCGGCAAAAGCATAAAAGTATGCAGGTGGCGAAGTAGTAGCGGGTTGTAAGCTCAGCATAAGCCACATTATTAATTTAATTTTTTGATTTGTTTTGTCCAATTGCAAACCTCCCCGTACAATGTCCATTTTCCACATTTTGACAAAACTTGTACAGTTTTCCCACGCAATTAAATTAATACTTGACTGCGTTTCGAAATATTGTCTTCAATATGTTATTTAAGATTTTATTTTAAATTTTATTTGTTACGTCTTGTAATTTAAACATTTTTTTGTTACAGACAACAGAACAAAAGGCTGGCCACTAGTCGACTCACCTGTACCGACGGTTATTTATACCCTTTTATACTTATTCATAGTATGGATTGGCCCTAAAATCATGAAGGATCGAAGGCCATTCAAATTGAACTGGCTCCTCGTGCCTTATAATTTAGCTATGGCGGCTTTAAACGCGTATATAGCTGTAAGACTTCTCACTGCATCTTTTAGACTGAGATATAGTTATATCTGTGAACCATGTCGGCAAAAATATGATCCGGATGAGTTACAAGTAAGTACAGAATTTTTGTATCGAAGCTTAAAATAGTCGGTGCATTTTGTTTGACATCTAAAGGATCAACGAATTTCAATGCGTTTCAATTTAAAAGCTTATTCTGGATAGCAAGCAACTACTTTTGTTAGATCGATTTAGCTGTCGAACATTGTAAGCCTTTTTGTTTGATTTTTCATCTTGATTAGTTGGATGTTTGTTATTTATGGTTTAAAGTATTGTCTTGCTTATTTCAAAGTTAAGTTGTATTTATTATTACTATTTTATTATTTACGCTTCGTAAATTATTACTTGATTTTTTGTTGTTATTTCGATTTTTTTTATTATCATACCATTTATTTAATAATCAATCAATTAATTTATATTTGCATTGATTTTTTCTTGCCATTAGTTAAACAGCGATACATTTTTTTATTTAAAATATTAATATTTTAAACAATATACTTTCAACAAGAACACGTTAGAGTTACAATGAGTCATTTTATTTAAATTTTTTTAGTTAATTATATATTTTTTATAATATATACTTACATGTTTATAAACACACAAAAAATACATTTTTAAATTTAAAAAAAATACAGAAAATATACATTTAAAAATAATAATTATATAAAATATACATTTAAAAATAATAATTATATAAAATATACATTTAATAATATATTTAGTATTATTGTTAAGAAAATTTCATTTACATTTCATATTACAATCCCTTCTCACTTCCAGATAGCGGACGCTGTTTGGTGGTACTACTTCTCAAAACTTCTAGAATTCTGCGATACTTTCTTCTTCATCCTAAGAAAGAAAGAAGAGCAGCTGACCTTCCTTCATGTTTACCATCATTCCACTATGTTTAGTTTTTGGTGGATTGGAATCAAATGGGTGCCTAGTGGATCCAGTGAGTATTCATACATACATAGCTTCACGCCTTTTATCGCCGAAGGGGTAGGCATAGGTCTTTGTGATTTTGATCAATCAGCTTTGATAGCTTGATATGACTTTACGTGAATGACTATTATATCACAGAAAAGACACTAATCTGAAGAGGTGATATTTTCGTAATAAACGACAAAACTGTTCAATTCATTTTCATATTAAATTTTAAAAATATGCCAGCAAATGAAAAAACATTTATTTGGCACCGATTTTCTTGACAGTTAAGCGTTCTCTTTTTATTAATATTTTGTAGAAATTGCAGATGTCGACTTAGTTTATTAAACATTAATATAATTTTATTTTATACTATTACAAACAGATGCGTACCTACCGTTAATATTTTGGGCTGTATAATCAAAATAAGATTTAAAATAACCATTTTTAGAGACTGTTTTTATTGTAATTATAAAGTCAGGCACTTTTAAGGTTCTATATTTCAATTGTGATTATAAAACATGAGTAATTTTATTTACTGCCTGTGAAAGGATACAGATTATAACACTAAAACAAGAGTGCTTATTCGGGTTTATATTAGTAGTTTGTATCTAAGGGTCACATAAGTATAGATTACAATTTATGTACCTATTTTATGTAGAACTAAGCAAATAACAAGAAACAAAAAGCTAAGATTTATATTTGTCGAAAAATAATCATAAGATAAAATACGCATATAAAGAAATATTTATCTTCTGTCAATTGCCACAAAGCTTCAATTCATATAATATATTTCTCTTACATTACTTTTCCTGTGGATGTGACATCGGACATCCTTTTGTTCACAATTTTATACGAATACATTTTTTTATATAAATAATATTATGACAAGCCATTTGTATCGAATCTGATTCTAACGATCGCCTTATCGGTTTTAGATATCTGAAATTTAGTATCTTCTTTTTATCTGTTTTATTTCATTTTAATGCTTTATTCCATTAAATTTGTGTTACAAGATCGTTTTTATTTGATACTAGCGGACTTGGCAGACGTCCTGTCTTAACTACTTTCTATTTTCTGCAAAATTTTCTTAAATTTTCTTTTAAAATAAGCTTCTTGTGACAATAACAAACACAACAAATAAAGAATTAACGAAATCGGTCCAGCCGTTCACGCGTGATGCCGTGACCAAGGGAAATAGGGATTCATTTTTATAAACTGGCTGAATAGCGGTCTTTACAAACTTCGCACTTTTCTTATCAGGATATTACTTAGTATATTCAATATCCTAGATCTAAAAAAACTAAAATGAGAGAACTAGACATAACTCGAATAAACGTCGTGTACTATCGAGGTATTGCAGTAGGTACAGTACTTGTCAGGCCAATAACCGCGCCGGGCGAGCGGCCGAGCGGCCAGCTTTTATGTGCCTATCAGTCGCTTTTGTTATTCGCACGTCACATGATCGATGTATTGATGTGTGCATACGCAGGTGTTCATACTACGAACTCTCACTCCTTGTAGTTTTATTGTGGGTATTGGCACTATTTTTTTATTATTATATTTTACTTTTTAATCTGGACATATTATACATATGTCCTGAATAAACAGTAATCAGTTAAACTACACATGTGTAGTTTAACTGATTATACTCAGAAACAGTTTGTAAAACTATGTATTTAAATTTCTCGGTGTATATAATTATCATAGATTTATGCATGGTTATTTTATTTTAGTAGAATCTTGTAATTGTGTTAATTATTCATCTTTTGAACACTCCGTTAGTGCTACAGTATCATATTTATAAATCCCTTTCATCTAGTAACAAGTAACGAGTGTTGCATCAAAAGAGTACTCTTTTGTGTTCTCCTTTGTTTTGTATTTGCTTGTATCTTTTGTAAACGAGCAAATAATTATCAACACTAATGATTCAATTAGTGCAGGAAAATATGTTTGCAATTTATATGACATTACTCCAGTGTCTTAATAATTTTATCTTGTATAATATTGCACGATATATTTTATAACTATTTAAGAAATGTAAAATTTGAAACCTTTAAATTTTCAATCTAAAGTTTTTAGTGCTTGGCCATAATTGAAAAATTCCTTTAAAGTAGATAAATGCTCGTACTTAATCTAACAGGAATATTCAATGTTGTTTGGCAATAAATTATAAATTAGATACATTATATTGACGTACCTAACGGCATATAATGTTCACTACCTATTACAAAATTAGACTGAGAAACTGTATGTAGGCTACGTAATATGAGATTTTTAGAAAAATAAAAATACTTGTATAATTTTCACGTAAGTAGTTTTAACCTTATATTTCTTCACCTTCAATTTTGAGGAAAAAAGTTTGCATGACTTTAAAATCATGAGTTTTCTGGCTTTGAATTAATTAATGTTCTGTAAATTTCTCGTGTCATGAAAGTCAAAACGTAATGATAAAGTTTTATTTAATTTTATGACACCAGTGTTGTACGTTTTACAAGCAATAAAAAGTACTAAGTTATTTAAAAGAAGTTAACAACATTTTTATTTCAAAATTAAAATGAAACTAAAACTAATTTATACTTATAAATCCTTAAATTATAGTTGAGTCTCAATATAGTTTCAAAGCGTATTTATTTTTATTGCTTCGTAGTGAACAAGTTTGTATGTTCGTTTATAAAAGTACTAAAGCTGATTTAAGAACTAAAGTTTTACTTATTTATTTAACTATACCTTTAGAAAGTCTCATTATAGTTCTAACATTTAAGCTATGAAATAAACAGGGGTTACACTTTATGTTGTGTAGAGCGTCATCTTGGATCACTATAAAATAATCGGATTTTAGTGTAACATTTAATTTAAAATGGGTATTAAATTGAGATAATATTAAATGTCAACAGTTTCACAACATGTTTTTATAGCTTTTAATAAGTTAATATTTATTGTCAGTTTCTTAAGTCTAAAACATTTTGGGAAAATGTTCAGCGCCTTTGGTATTTACTTTGAGAAATAAATTGCAGCTGTCATTAATAAGACAAAACCTCAAACAAACAATAATCATTTTGTACGTTCTTATGTGTTAATTTAATTAACCTTTATAAATGAATAAATATACTTTCATTTTCAAACAAAAGCCTGCCTGCCTAAAACAGTAAAAAGAAAGAAACCCATTTTTTTCTCTCGTGCTGACGCTACATTGAAATTTTATACACCCTATGTCACTCTACAATCAATACAAATCTAATGACACCTCATACGTTAAAATCCATCAAGCTATTTAGGCTGTTGAACGTGCCAAAGAAATAGACATATATACTCACTTAAATACATACGAAAAATATTACCCTCCTTGACTGCGTCAGTCGGGCAATATCAAATATACTGCTCTTTGATTTATTCAACTATTAATAAAGTAATAAAATATTTACAAGAAACGTTTGTTCACAGCTTTCTTACCCGCCATGGTGAATAGTGGCATCCATGTGCTAATGTACACTTACTACGGTCTCTCTGTGTTCGGGCCTTCTGTCAGCCAGTACCTGTGGTGGAAGAAATACCTCACTATCATGCAGCTGGTAAGTTTTATTGTTTTTCTTTTTTGCCTACAATGGCAGCAAGCCCACAATCTACCTGTTGGGAAGGTATAACTGTCGCTTATGAACTTCTACAGTGATAGGGGCTCTGCGAAGCCGCTGTCTATAAGGATATTATTGCTATCTTTAAACTTCGTTTGAAGAAGGAACTTTTTACTATAAAACTACTAACGTATGTACTTTAAGATTTATTACTACAACTTCTTTTAAAAACTGAAGTTTCGGCGTAAAAAGCATTTGTTAAAATTATTAAGTTATGTATTGTGATTAAAAATTAATGTCAACATTTATATTTATAATTTATATATATAATTAATGTCAAAATTAATAGTCTTTATAATATAACTAGATCTGCAGAATTTATACAAAGTATTATATTTAAATTGTAGAATAAAAATCATAAAAAAAGCGTAAAATCTAAACAAACGTTGTCACTACTATAAAAAAGATTTACGATTCACTATTCTGTTGAACCATGTCAAATATAAAATCTTTTATGACAGACAGATTATTAAACAAAATCTTTTGTTAATTAATACTCAATGGCTGATGAATGTTTGAACTTTATGTTCCATTAGGGCCTATAAATATTTGTTTTTGTATCAATTATATCATAAATTGAAATTGAAAATGACACCAAACAGATTCGATCATATTTCATTATCCATACTGATATAAATGCGAAAGTAATTCTGTTGAAATTTGATGTAAAGATAGATTAGAGCTTGGGAAACAACATAGGCTCTTTAATCAAAAAATAGCTTGAAATAGGAGTTGAAAGTTTGTATGAAAAATGCGGTATATATACGCAAGCGGAGCTGCGGGCAACAGCTAGTTTGAATTTACAATATGCCTCAAAATATTTAATCATCGCTTCATTATGCTAAAGTTTTCAAAGTTTAATTAACATACTTATTCCAATCAGTTTTTAGAATCTAAAATAAAATATTTTTTAATATCGATACTTTATTTAAACAATAGTAAATAAAGTTGAACGTGATATTTATTTTAAATAAAACTGATTTATAACCTAGATTAGATAGAATTAGTGTAAAAGTATGGCACGGCCGTACCATACTTTTCTTGAAGCAATTCGGGCCATTTTTATGTTTGTCTGTAATAATTAAACCATGCATCGGCTATATTTTATTCTACAACTATCTCTATCGCAAAAAAAAAATACCTTACTAAAATATACCTTGTTCGAACACTATCATAAATCACCCCAGTTTTGGAGGCAATCCTTGAAGTTAAACGTAGATAAGATTGGAGCGGCTCTTTATATCTAAACCTTTCAAAGTGTTTAGGTGCACATAGGTATAAAACTTACTATACGTGTTCAATTTTAATTAAATCGACGTGTTTTAGCTTCTTAGATCTAAGTTTAATTAATGTTTTTAGAAGGTTTATTCATTTATAACTATACAAATTTTATGCTTTAAAAAATATTTTTAATTTTCTATCAAAATTAAAATTCAAAAAGAGTCTATGTGACAATGACAACTGTCACTGTACTGACGTAACTTGCAAGCAAAAATAGACATTAATATTTTGTGATACGCAAACGACATGTACTCTAAGGGTGATAAAGCAATTTTACGGTCGACTACACATAGGCTTAATGCCAGATGGCATTTTCTACCAGCCAATCTTTCTTCAATTCTTTGACTTCTACTTTATTTTTAATCTCTTGATACTTGACTTTAAGGTTTCATTATTAACATACTAACTCGTTATTATCCCGCTGCTGGGAAAAGCGTCTTCTCTTGAAAGCAGGTTTTACTTACTTTAAACCCATAACCGATGCGACGTGTGCTAAAAAAATCAATGCTATAGAGGCAAAAGAGTACCTATATTTGGGTAGCATCAAATAACATTCTATAGTCTCTGCTTACCCTACTAATAAGCGTGAAGCTATGCATATGTTACTTTATCTAATTATAAACTTGTACTTTCCAGATTCAGTTTACTTGTGCTCTGGTCCTCGGTATCAACGGCATCAGGACAGGCTGCGAGTTCCCGCTGTGGATGCATTACGTTCTTATCATGTATATGATTTCCTTCATCATCCTATTCGGAAACTTCTATATGAAGGCGTATATGGCAAAGGTAATTTGAACTTGTATTTAGAACGTTTAAAGGTAATTTGAACTTGTATTTAGAACGTTTAAAGGTAATTTTAAATTGCATTTAATTTTGCATCAAAAAATTTAAGGTTTTTGACAAATATTGGTGTTGAAAGTTAGCTACGTAGCAATATCAATGTCCAACTTAATTATTATTAAATTTGTAGGTATAATAAATTATGAATATAATTATGAACTAAAATTGGAGTAAAAATTATGCTTTACCTACATTTTGCTAAATTGTAAATTAGCAGCCAGGCAGACTGCCTCTGTGGTTCGGGGGTACTGTGTACGGATTACTACGCAGCGGTCTCGGGTTCGATATCCGGGTCGGGTAAAGTGATATTGGGTTTTTCTGTCGAAAAATTCTTAGTGTTGGCCCGGAGTCTAGATTGTGATTGATAAATGGCAAAGGCTCGTCCCCTGTAACATGGGACCTAAAAATAAAATTGGCGTAAAGTGGGTGGTTAAATACCTCTGCCTTCCACTTCGGGGATAAAAAGCGTGAAGCTATGTTTGTATAAATTAGCATATACGCATTTACGAAAACTTGCAGTTACAAAAACGTGAATCATTATAGTGATCATAATTTAGTGCGCAAAGTTATAACAGAAAGTAAAATACATTAAACTTTAGAACCTAGACCTAAATAGAAAACGAAGCCATTAAAAGTTCAAATAAATTCAGCGCAGCAGTTCAGGCAATTTCAACTTTTACATTCTGAGAAATATCTACTACACTGGTTTGCTTACACGAGGTTTATAAACGAATTCAAATTTACATTTCAATATGTACTAGAAACGACACAATTTCACAAAATAGTTTTATAACTATTTGCCCATAGCGAATCACGATAATAAATTTAAAACGGAGATTAATGAACATTACTGTTACGTCGATAGTTGCATAAGCTCCGAGTGAAAGTTCGGACGAATGCTTGTGACGGGTACCGTTACGTCATGGATCACTTTACTTTCTTACTCCGTCATCTTAGTAGGGGAAGTTGAAGCTGTCTGTAGTGAGAACTCAATGTTTATCCTCAAGTTAAGCATTTCCTACTTTTAGAAGTGTACTTGAAGTATCAACGAAAGACAAGTGCATATTAAGTGGCAGTTGAGAGTCTCGATAGATTTGCGATTATGAGTTGAGCTTGTCGTGGTACAAATCTGTACTAATATAATTATAAAGCGGAAGAGTTTGTTTATTTCTTTGAACGCATTTATCTCTGGAACTACCAATCGAAGTTGTAAAATTATTTTTGGCGTATGACAGCCCAGTTCTCGAGGAAGGTTATAGGCTAAGTAGCATCACGCTACTGTCGACGAGAGCAGAGCAGTAAGCAAAGACGCGGGTGAAACCGCGCCGCGGAAAGCTAGTGTATTATTACTATAAAATAGATCAAAACCAATCTGTGTTTTGGAGAGCAGTAAAAACCTCAGATATATCGAAAGATACAGATAATCATTCAGTCTGAATTAAAAGAATTTATGGTTTTCTATAATACATGAGGTAGCAAACTCTGTGGATTAATTATATTTTTCTTTTAAATATTACGCGTATTACGAAATTTAGGTACATTAATATAAATTAACAAAAGAATTGTAGAAAATGATTGATTGTAAAAGTAACGCCTACAAAGATATGTACCAAACACAAATCACAAATTATTTTAAATGACTGTAACTTTCCTTTTACTTACCAGTGTTTATTAGTCATTTCATTAGTCAGGTTTCTTCGGAAATGTGTAAAGTTTGAATGTGACAGAAACCGAAAAGTATCCTACTAAAACTCGTCAAGTAATAACAAACTCTGCTTAATTACAAGTACAAATAACCAGCATGTAGGTATTTTTATACAGGGGCCTAAATCTGCTATCACAACAGTGTGAGAATGGTTGATCATTGATGTCATATTGGTTGATTTTCACAAGTTTCAACCAATAAGAGATCAGTTATCGACTATTCTTACACTATTGTGATAGCAGACATAGGCCCCAGATAGTTCATTTTCATTACAATTATGAAAATTGTGAACTATTTAGCTTCTGTATACTAGGTAATTCAAAACATTACATCCCGGAGGTAGAATATTTTACGGTTTAGTATAGTAGCAGTTTAATAGTAAAATATATGTAATCTATTCTGTTTTAGTGTAGCTTTATTTGATATCACAGCGTTACATAAATGTAAAAAAATGATATTTTATATTTATATTTCAGAATGTCCATCAAAACAACAAACAATTTGGATTAAGTTACTAATTCGCTAATTGACAGCAACGTTGATATTTGGTTTCGAGTTACTTAGAAGTTTGTGTTGTGCTAAATATTTTAAAGTTTTTAATCAGAATTATTCGTCATCTGTCCTAAATTTACAACAGTTATCTTTTAACTGTATAATAAGATTTTCAGTTTATTGCAGATATAAAAAAAAGTTGTTTTCTGTCTAAATAAAGTAATAAGAATTGCGAGAAACGTGGCCTAAGGTAAAAGCAGTTTATATGATAAACTCGAAATTTAATTAAAACAAAAATTGCGCCATTCCAAGAAAAGTTTATGCAAAGAATACAATGTTGTCCGTATATTTAATGCCTATAAAACCTCTTTAAATATTTGCGAGGATTTTTTGTGAGGCAATTATTATCTAAGAATATTTGGAGCAAAATTAAATTAGTCATTTAAAAATAAACGTTTTTGACACTTATCAATTAGGACAATATTTGCAAGACTGATTTATCACTCTTAGTAAATTTCTTCTGTTTTATGATATTTGAACTTAATTGTTTTATTTTAATCTTCATTTTAAATAAAGAAATATTAACATAGCCAGTTTGTGATCGATGCAAAACGTTTTCATTTTTAAGCTTTTAATATAATCGGCACAAAAGCTTCGACCTCTAGCCTGTATAATTTCAATAGATTCAGATCCAGTTCTACTGGGTAACAAACGACGTACTTTCTAGTTGTTCAGATTTTCCCAGCCTTGAATGACGAAGGCATACAATCAATGTGTGTTCCTATTAATGCAATACAAAAGCGTATTTTCCATTCAGGATATTTATGAAAGCTCACTCGCGATTCAACAATCTATACAGAATAGAACTGAAGAGATCCGTATGAGATAATAATACCTATAGAATCAGTCACATATTATAATGATCCATCAATTTAGAAGAAAAATCGTCACAGGCCCAAACTCCCAAACTTTAGACAACAGCTTTTAGAATGATGTCTAAAAAATATGTAGTCTAGTAAACTGTACATACACATACATAGCTTTACGCCTTATATCCCCAAAGGGGCGTGCAGAGGTGTTTAACCACCCACGTTTCGCTATTTTTATTTTGGGTTCCATGTAACAGGGGGCGAGCCTGTTGGCATATATCGGGTACAATTACAGACGCCGGGCTAATACTGACTTTACCCGACATCAGGATCGAACCTGTGACCTCTGCGTGGTAATCTGTACACAGTACCACCGAACCACAGAGGCAGTCTAGTAAACTCTGCCGTAATTAAATTCTTATTTAATGAATTTGCAGAATTTGCTCGCATGTCATATTCTTAATTTTGTAGTTGAATTAAAAATGAATCTCTTTTGGTTCCAGGGAAGCAAATGCATGGAAGTAAGGTACGGACAATGCCTCGATGATGAAGAAACAATTGCTAAAAGAAAATTGAAATACAACTGATTTGATGGGAACTAATACTAATTTATTCGAATCTAGTTAATAAATGTTATATTAGTCAGTAAGCTTTGTAAATGCGAATAAAAATATTTTATTATTTTAATATTATACTTTGAGTAAATTTATTTGTGTTTAATCATTTACATTATTAATTATTATTTTATTTATTTGTCTATTCGAGATCGTTATCGTCCCACTTCAGAGCAAATGCCTCTTCTCAATAAAAAAGGGCATTGCTCAAGAAGACTTCAGACATTTTTTAAGTTCCTGGTCTACTTCCACCACAATATAGTATTATTTTATTCTTACTTTGTTTTGTACTTTCTTTTGTACCATTAAAAACAAGGATAGAGACAAAGTATGACCTCATAATAAGATTGCTATAAGAGATCCTCACCATAAGAGAGCATGATGATAATTTTTGTATTAGGTAATAATAATAATAATAATATTCTACCACATTCACACAGCGCCATCTCTAGCCCCAAATTAAGCAATTATATTTGCTTGTGTTATGGGTACTAAACAACTGATATACTACTTATATACATTTTTTTTTTTTGTAAATACATACATAATATAGATAAATTACACCCAGACACAAAACAAACAATCATGCTCATCACACAAAGGTTTGTCCTGGGTGGGAATCGAACCCACAACCTCCGGCTTAGCAGTCAGGGTCACTAACCACTAGACCAACAGGCCAGTCGAGGTGGTGCTTAAACTCATACTCAAACTCAAAGCATTTATTTCATTTTGATCATAAAGCATGATGTAATATGAAAAGTCAAAATTACATGAAGTCAGCTAATTAACCTACAGACAGTTCGCTGACGAACTGACGACGCTGAACTTTCAGCAAGATTCAGCAAGTACATCATGCTAATATCGTCATAGCAAAATGTCACAAACACACGAATTTTCCTGTCATCGCAAAATTAACCAATACGGACCAAATTGTCAGATATTATCCTTAGCATAACGCAAGCTTAATCTACATTTTCCCTGGAAAGTAACAAGAGAGAAAAATCAATGGATTTGAATTGTAAATGTCATGAATCATTCATCAGCTGAATCGTTACAGTACTTGAAATTTAACAAATTGATATGCTAAAGCAATGTAAAATCAACAAACTCTCTGGTGCAGTGGGAACGCAAGCGACTACTGTGCGTAAGGTTTTGGGTTCGATCCCACAAGGGACAAAACTTTGTGTCATCCATAAATATGTATTTGTTCCGAGTCTGGGTGTACTTTGTGTCTGTTAATTGTATGTTTCTAAAGACCGCAACACAGTGATTGTACCATACAACGGAATTGTCTTAAAAAAATTGCTTTATGTGCATGTCAGAGTTTTTATCATCAACACATACTATTTGTCTAAGTATGGTAGATCTCTATCGTATATTTTTATTATTATTATTAGAAGTTCAGGCATTTCAGCAGCTCACCAAAGGATCAGTAGTAAAGTCTGAACCAGCCAGCCAAAGACACCACCGACTACCATGTTGGTATTCACTTTACTTTGTTTAAAAAAATATATATTATTATAGTAGAGGAAAACTGAGAATTTCAACGGTTGGTAATCAAGTCTTAAAACGTATGAAAATATTCTCGTGAGAATCAAAACGGGACACTTTTTTAATTAAAATATTAAGCACCCTAAATAAAAACAAACGAAATAGATCAAAATAGTAAACTGAATGAAAACATTCTGACGTTCATAATATATATTTTTAGAAATATAAATTTCATTCGTTTAACCGTTTTCCGAATTCAAACTTGACATGTTTGAACAGATGACAATTCTAATCCGTTGAATAATATTTCGATTATTTTTTTTTCAGTCAGACACCTTTTTATAGTTTGTTTCATTTCAGTACACATAAAACAATACTAAAGAGATGGGTGACTTGAATTCAAAATTGCTTTCTTTATTTATTTATTTATTTATTTATTCAAGCTTTTTACACACATAAATGCATGAAGGCGGACTTAATGCCAAAGGCATTATCTACCAGTCAACCTATCGGGTGATGCAGAGTTGAAACGTAGGTGCATGACAGTTTAATATTGAAAACTAACTTTTGCTAAATCCAATAATTATTTTACTACATAGATATAAATATATCATATAACTTATTACAAAAAAAAAAAAAGAAAACAATAAACATACACAAAATATCATAATAATTATACATATTATTATACAATAATAAATGTACATACATATACATATAGATATATATTATTAGACATAGTTATTTAGCTGATTCTGCCAATTTAATTTAATTTTCGAACCTTTGCCTTAAACGAGTTCTGGTTAGCGGCCATCCTGATTTCTAGAGGGAGGGCATTCCAGAGTAGAATAGATTGTATAGGAAAAGAGGAGTGGATGAAATCAGAGCTATGAGAGGGACATGTTAGAAGTAAATTGTTAGAAGATCGAAGAGTTCTTTGATGTGTAGAACAGAGATACTTGAATTGTGAGGTCAAATAGGTGGGAGCATTGGGATTCTTAATGATGGAATTAAGTGTTGTGAGTGCGCGTGAACTACGACGCTGACGAATGGGAAGCCAATTCAACTGAGAGCGATAAGCAGATACATGATCATACTTGCGAAGACAGAATATGAATCGAATGCAGTTATTGAGAAGACGATCAAGATCAAGATCTTTATATGCAGTCCTTGTTCTTTTTTCTTTAATTTAGAAGGATAATAGTTATTTCTTTGCCATGGAGGCATTTTCCAAATCCTAAACAGTAGGTTTAACAGTCGCTAGAATCTCGGCCGCTCTGGTGCAGATTGCTTGCAAGGGTTTCATCGATGTAAATTCTGACTGACAGGAGTCACAGAATTGCATGCATTAGTGTGATTATCGTTGTTAACGCGATATATAGCTGCGCCCTGCGGCTTTGCCCGCGAGTAAATTATTGTTTGCTGTATCCCTCAGAAACCAGAACGATTTTTAGGATAAAAAGTGTTTATCTACATACCAATTTTCATCGAAGTTGTCACTCACACAACCACACACACACACACACATACACGCGCACACACACAGACAACACACACACACACACACACACTCACACTCACACTCACACTCACACTCAAACTCACACTCACTCTCACATTCACACTCACACTCACACTCACACTCACACTCACACTCACACTCACACTCACACTCACACTCACACTCACACTCACACTCACACTCACACTCACACTCACAGTATAAAACTAAACTGAGATGAAAATAATAACAAAAAACGAAAAATTGAGGTGCAGAAATAAAACTATTTAATTATTTTTCTATCATAACACTATATCTGCTGACACTGAGCACGTGCCATGTACGCAACCTTCTGAGCTCGTTGGACAACCTCTGGGCATCGCTTACGGCGCACCAACCTACAGTCTTGGAAGAAGCCTTCGTTGCGAGGGAACCCGTTGCTGCCATCACTGAAGGTTACCAATCCTGAAATATAAAAGGTTTTTGATAAATATTTAAAATAGTTTCGTATCCTTTGCTTGTTGAAAAAGGTAGAGATTTTGTAATGTGTAAAATTCCTCAATCTGCGAGAAACTTGCGCACAATTATGCTTCAAGCTATTCTCATGTTATACTTTTATTATGTTTTTGTAGAATGTTTCTTAACATTGTTCGTCTTTCAAGTATTACTAACATAATATTAGTAATAGTGTGCGCGAGAACGCTGGTACCCTAAACACAAGTTAAATCTTACCCTGGGTACCTGAGTTCATGGAGATCAGACCGGAATGACTAAATATGCAGGGGATCAGAACGGAACTAAAGAATAATAATAATCTCAGAGGATCAGACCGGAATAACTCATCGTAAATACTAAGTATCATAGTTGTGATGCTGTTTATGTAATAATAATAATACCAGCCTATTTACTGTCCCACTGCAAAGGCCTCTTCTCATATAGAGAAGGTGAGCATTAATCACCACGCTTGCTCAAGGCGGATTGGCAATTTCAGACATTTACGTCCAGGTTTCCTCACGATGTTTTCCTTCACCGTTAGTCAGAAATGTCCAAGATAAACTTAGAAAGTACATATGATTTGAAAAATCACATTGGTACTTGCCCGGATTCGAACCCACTACCTCGTGTTTACGAAGCGGGTGCCTTATCCACTGGACCATTTCGACTTATGTCGCTGTTTATGTATTTTGTCTCAAATTAAGAAATGAATAAGTGATTCTTATTCTATTCTTATTCTTATAGGTAACCAGAGTAAATAAGTAGTTTACAAAGTCGTGGAGGTCGTCATGCTACCAAATTATTATGACATCAATTGGGGTGATATCTATCACACCTGACTGAGTAGAATCATTCTGGTAGCCAAAATAAATAAATCAGAATATATTAATTTTATATTTTTTTATTTTACTAATATTTGCAATATGGCGATAAGATTCTTGCATATTTAATAGTTGGCTGTCTCCTTGGGGCAGTGAGAGCGCAAGCGACTGCTGTTCACGTGGTTGTGGGTTCGATCCCCACACGGAACAAAAATTTGTGTGATCCATGAACATTTATTTTGAGTTTGGGTGCACTTTGTGTCCATTAAGTAAACGTAGTTTATTAACTATATTGATAAGGTTTTTATTCTTCATATTGCTAAGCTCGTTATAATATCAAAATGCAGTTCGCAGTACAAATATGATAATGATATATTTGAGCTTCTAATGATATTTGCGTTTGTCATAGAAGCTCTTATTTAATGTAGCCATACTTAGTTGTATTAAACATAAAATAAATATAACAACTCCTAATATCATTTGATTATTTTTTTAGCCTCATAATTTTGTTTTTATGAGTACTTTTATTAGTTATGTAAATAATTGATACTACGATGATTGTTTGCAGACAAAGTAAATAAAGTTAAGTTTATTAAATTTATTTATTTTGTCAATAAAATTATAATTGAAAATGTGTCAAAAGAATGTTAATAGTTGTTTTTAACATTAGTTGTAGTATTAGTTTAATTGTGCTATTACGATAGTATTAAAAACTATATTTAGAATAGTTTTCTTATACATTATGTTTAAAACATTTGCCGTTGTTGCTAATATGTGCACAAACACAGTTGAAAATAAGCGCGATTTCTCCCTAAACTTTTTATCACACAGAATTAAAATTATAATAGATTTAATATGTAAGATTTATTATAATTCAATATCTGTTAGCTAATTTTGCAGTATATCATCTTCAGAAACCATGTATACTAAAAATATTTGTGTCTTTTATTTTATAAGATTTACCTACGTAAGCTCAGTATTAAGTTTTCGATTTTATTAAAACAAGCTTAGATTTATGTCTCAAGCAACCCGTTAGTATAATATAGATAGAGTAATACATCAATGTGGATGTAAGTTATTGAATTTAAATAAAACGTGATAGTTTTAGAGAAGGTCGAAATATGGAATAAGTTAAAGCTTACTTTGAATATGTATATCATATGTTTATGACTGGCCTGTTGGTTTAGTGGTTAGTGACCCTGACTGCTAAGCCGGAGGTCGTGGGTTCGATTCCCACCCAGGATAAACCTTTGTGTGATGAGCATGATTGTTTGTTCTGTGTCTGGGTGTAATTTATCTATAATATGTATGTATTTACAAAAAAAAAATGTATTTAAGTAGTATATCAGTTGTTTAGTACCCATAACACAAGCAAATATAATTGCTTAATTTGGGGCTAGATGGCGCTGTGTGAATGTGGTAGAATATTATTATTATTATTATTATTATTATAAGCTTTTACTTTTTCTCATTTTTGATGTAGTACTAAATTTGAACAAAAATCTTGTTGCCTAATTCTTAATTTTATTATAATTAATATGCAACAAGTACCTACCGAGACCCCAAACTCTTCCGCCACGGAATTCTCCCTCAAACTTCATGCCATCAGCGCGCCAGAAGACACCGTGACCGTGAAACCAGCCCTGCATGAATTCACCTTCATATCTGAAACACAAGAAGAATAACCCATCAACTAATTAAAGCCAATGAAAGTAGGTAAGTAATAATACAGCCACACATTATATGACCAATTTTAAAATAATTTGAGGTTCAGGTTTGAATGAAAGCAACACAGAAGGAAAACAGGAAACCATTCAACTAAAAAAACTAGTGAAACATTATAATTTATATAATTTATTGATATTGATTATTAGGTGATGTGTTGACAAAACGCACAATTACAAGCACCCGTAATCGACGTTCTAATACCACAAAACTAATACCAAAGGTATTTGTTTATTTTATTGTCGAAACATATTTTCAATTCCTAACAGATACCAAATATTGTACAGTTGTATGAAGTAGTAAACTGATGCATTATAAATATTAAATAAATATAAAACTAATATTAAATTAAAATAAAACGTATCTTTCTTAATAATGAGACGGCGAATAGATAGATACTAAATGTATTGTCTGAATTTATTTCTTAGTTTTCTTTTAGATTATATATTCTAACTAGCTGATCCGGCGAACTTCGTTTCGCTAACAGTCGATCAACATTACTTTATTTTTCTAAAATAAAAGATTTCTCTTAAATAAACGTAGGCTAAGTTATTCCTTATTACGTCAGCTACCTGCCAATAAAAGTCCCGTCAAAATCGGTTCAGCCATTTCAGAAATTGGCCGGAACAAACAGACAGACAGACAGACAAAATTTGTAAAAAAAAATATTTTGGTGTATGTACCGTAGATATATTCATATACATGTAATAAAAAACGGTTATTTCAATATTACAAACAGACACTTCAATTTTACTATATGTATAGATAAGTAGTTTGACTTACTGCATACTAGTTGATCTAAGTAAATAAATAACTTTCAAATTTAATTTTAACTTTAATGGTCTATTAAAGTTAATTTATTATAAACCAGTGAACCGCCTTCGCTTCGCTTCGGTATCAAAAGTTTCATTCTATCTCAAAACAAATTCCTACAAAAAATATCATAGCAATAGTGTTGTATTGCATATTATATTTACAAAGGCGCTTAAAATATTGAAATTCTGAAAATGACTGAAAATAATAATTATGTTAAACATAATAAAATACAACCTATGTAACCCGCTAAATTTATTGATTTCTAAAGGTGAATGAATTTTTCAAATCGGTTACGTCGATTTTAGTTAAATCATTGCGAACAAACAAACATACAAAAAATCAAATCTTTTCTCTTTAGTTTAGATAAATAGTTTAATAAATTAATTGGAATAAAAGAAATAAAGAATCAACATCAGATACAGCACTTAATTTGTGAAAAATTAATTAAGAACTTATTCAACATTGGGTAGCAGCTTGGTATTATTAATTATGTAATTAATGTTACTTAACAAAACTCAATTTATTTTTGTCATTTTAAATATATCATTATTCTTTTGCGTCGTTATATTCCCGAAAATAAATATTATTTAAGACTTATTTAAGACTTATTTTCGGGTAAACAACAAAACCTTTGATGGCTTGTTGAAATAGCTTCGTCTTCTTCTTAGCAAATGAAATTGACTGAGAAATACTTCTTTTAGTTGTTACATGGTAAAGCTTCACAGTTTTATATTATAATATAGTAATCGGTAAAAAAACTTCAACATTCCATAACATAAAATCGACCAACTCAAAAATAAGATTGTACTGTATTTATTCTAGTTCTATAAAGTAAAATACTATAAAAATATTTATATATAAAATCTAAATAATGCGAGATTATTTACCAATGTGATTCTCAAAGTTATAATTATGTATGGAAAATACATTCAAATTTTTCTTTGTATATTACTGAGTTACGACTTACAGTGAAAGATAGAATTATTTATAGAAAAATACGAAAACCGACTTCAAAAACAGTACCTACGTGTTCAATCCTTAACTAAAAAGTAGAGAATAATATTTTAATTATGTACCTACTTCATAGCTAAGAACATTAAAGGGGAATCAACGCAATCATTGATACCTGTAATACTTTACTATTTACAATTTATAATCAGTTATTTTGGAGTCGGCCAAGAAGAATTTTCTAATTGATAACCTCCTTTTTAAAGTCGGTAACTGGATTTAAGAATAAACGAACATCTGAAATTTGTAAAAGAATATTATGTGCTAGAACAACGATCTTAGATAATCATGAATTGATATTAATATTCATGGATATTAATCGGTTATATAAAAAAAAGGTTGCATGTGTTGCATACTTGACAAATCACATCTGCAATTAATTTACAGTCCTGTATATATTATAAATTATATGCCAATCTTCATGAGAACTCAGGATATTTACAGACGGATCAAAAATAGGCACAGGGATTGGAACCGGAATCTTCTTCGACGATTTAAACATACACATATCAGCACCACTGGCCAGGGCCAAACACTTTGACGACCCGTATTCACTCCACGAGATTGCCGGGCACATCAAAAGTCTGCAGTTATTCTTCGAGGAGTTAGGATGGATCGAGTTATCGTCGCCCACTTTCACGCGAAATACGCGCACATTCGTAGATTTGCGGCAAACAGCCTGTGTTTGCCGCAACTCTACGAACGAAACGCATTAAGTCTTCACGCCAATATTTCATGAGTTTGTACTTACTTAGCCCCATCAGGAAACGCCATCACCCCTAATCCGGAGCACAGACCACCGATCAATGCCCCATCATATCGGGTGCCATCAGGCAGCACGAGGTGTCCCATGCCATGCTTCTGACCCTTTGAGTTCCATTCACCGATGTATCGAGTACCATCTTCGTACTTATATGCACCGGTCTTCACGACTCCTGGGTCGACAACTGTCGACAAATAATTGTGATTAAAATGCCGTTTTTAATAGTTTATAGCTTGCTTCTGATGGCTGTCTAAACAGAAAGGTTCTGGAATGGTGTGTACGAACATAAAGGCATTGGCTGGTTATGGAAAGTATTTATTACATGTAAAGGACTTATGATATTTTAGTGTACTTTAATTAATAATAATAATATTTCAACAACTACACACAACGCCATCTAGACCCAAAGTAAGCATTTTATATGCTTGTGCTCTAAGGGTTCTAGAAATACATACTTAAATACTTTTTTTTTGCATACATATTATACATAGAAACACCCAGACAAATGCAAATATACATGTTCATGCACACAAATATTTGCACTGAGCGGGAATCGAACCCGCGACCTCTGCGTGGCAGTCCATACACAGTACCACCGAATCATAGAGGCAGTCATAATTAATTAATAAGAGTTAATTGTAAAAGTACTTCTTATCACAGTGACCTAAGACTGTAATAAAATTTATTCGTGCTATCTTATAATAGCTCAAACCGTTACTGCTTTTTTACATAATCCATTATGATAAATAATAATAAATATTTTGGCAGGTGATTTCCTTTGCATCTTACGTCGAAAAACAATTGCTGGTTCCCTTCGGACAGGTGCTCTGGGTATGTCAGTTTTTTAACAACCTTCACAAATAATGTCTTTTTATAACATAATTACCGTCCTTCAGTTACAGGTTGGATAAGCAAAGTACCTCACTAGCAGGCTGTGATGTCGTAATTTTCAGAATAACACGTGTACAGAAAATAAATGATAAAAATAATGGATAAAAAACTGTTTACTAAAAATAGCACTGTTACAATTCTTAGAAATTGATTGTAGTTTTTACATTGTTTTATTAATTAAATTAGGCTTACTTTGATAAAAAGATCAAAGGCATATTTATAAAGGACCTAAGGACCTAAGGAATAGGTAAAGTGTGAAATAATATAATTATGAGTAATTGAAATATAAAATTCTTACCGTCTACCATCATGTGACACTTCGCTGAAACTGGTAACGGTACACTTTGTGGGCTTCGACTGGCCTTTGTAAATACATAATTAAATAAAGGCGGTGAAGAACAAATTGTGTAATACCAAAGGTATGTGTTGTAAATATCATATAATCGTTATTTTCGTAGACTACGTTATCTATATAGTTACTCATCCTTTTTTATATAAAGACATGTTCTTTCTTTTATATTTAATTTATTGTATTTATTCTTTTCTCCATGGTTACTTTACTTCTTAATAAACGCTTAAAGGAGCAATAACATATTTTACTGAACATCCCAGTTGGACCTTTATTTGCAGTAGTACATTATTGTCTTGTAAAACAAATTGTGTAATATCATAATTATGTAGATATCTATGTATTACATATTCATAATTCTTTACTGTCCGGATAAAGATATCTTTTGCAATATGTATTGCATTAATCTCACGCTTGCTTAAAGCAAATTGGTAATTTCAGATTAGTTTTTACTTCCATATAATATATAGCTATTACTTGGTAAATAATAAATACAATATCATCTTTGGGTAGATTGGTAGTGATTGCTTGTAGCATTAAATCCGCCTTTATACATACTTTGTGTATGAAGTTAAATAAATAAAAAGCATTAAAATGTACGTGTGATCAGAATTGTAAACTTCACTACCTATTACAAAATAAAACTAGTAAATAAAATTCCAAATTCATTATTGGATGCACTAGAAAGAAGCATAGAGGATCACGTTGACATTGTAGTAAATAGTAGCAGATATTTAGATAATATGTAAAATACAGTAAGCGTCAAATAGTTAGTTACAGTCAGGGTATCTCAGGGTATTCAAATAAATAGACGCAACCAAAACGTTAATAATATCGTACAAACAATCGTACGTTCATATTGTTGTCAACAATGTAGTTGCTCAAAAGGTCATATAGATCAGTTAAACCGCCATAAATATGGTTTAAAACAATAAGAAAACTTTGTTTCTGATAAGATTTGTGCATGTAGTACATGTGCATGTTAAATTATTATTAGTTGTAAATCAAAACGATACTATCGAAACTGCATTTTATATTAATAATCTCAAACACAAGCTACACGATAACGTTGACATTGTAATAATAAATGTACTAATATTTAGTAAAGTAGGAAGTGACAATTGAGACAGATCACGACTAGTTTGTTCTAGTAATCATTGTATTCTTAGAATAAAATCCAACATCAGGTAATCTGTTGTTTAACGATCCGTATTGTTTTAAAGCACGTGATAGTATTGATGTAGCTAAAGTGTACTCAATAAATGAACTAAATTCACCTTTACTTCTGATAGTTGAAAATTTTAATGTTAAGTTTATACCTGTACCAATAGCGATATAAAGTTCTTATCACACTACAGTTTTAAAAATTGACTTGAGTTTACAGAAACACGCATTTATGCTGCAAAGGATAAAAATGGTGTCTAATATGACAAGATAAACTTTAATTTCATGTTTTTTACTGATAAATGGTGATAGTCAATCAATAATGAGGATTGTGGCAGGATCAATAGATGCCAGTAGTTTGTGTTGTACAAGCAGCAGACGTTTTTGACTAAAACAATGGTCTCGAAATTGTATTGATTTATGATGTCGAAAAAATCGTTCGTCAAAACCAATCCTGTGTTGATTGCGATAAAGTTTAAAACTGCTAAATCTCTTATATATTTTATTTTACATTTCCAACAAGGGTGCTAGTATTACATAAATTAATGCTATTTAAAACTCACTCATGACACTTATGTATATGTATACATTAAGTTTTAATAACATTTCTATCCATTAAGCCTCTGAAATTGAAACTTCCTCATCTTAAATATGATGGAGTGTATCGAGTGTAATCTGACCGGTTAAATCCGCTAAGGCTTCAAATTACATCTCATCTAAGAGAGAATTATCAGTTTACTTGTGTTTCAAAAGTTACCATTAAAATTGGGTAAAATATTGAAGAAATCTTTAAATTACGATCTATTATGTTTATTAAAAAAGGTGATAAATTATAGTGTCTTTTATATTTATAAATGTCGCAAACATTTTCTGATAACCAAAATTTTAGGTTGGTTCAAAATTCACAAACAATATATATATTATTAAAAAACAAAAATCCCACCTGCCAAAAACATAGTGAAAATTAAGAAACTCATTTTTTTTCTCGTGCTGACGCTACAATGAAATATAATATGTACCCTATGTCACTTCCACAATTAATACGAATCTAATGACACCTCATACGTTAAAACCTATCAATCCATTTCAGCTGTAGAGCATGCCAAAAAAATAAACATACATACTCACATACATAGATAAATACATACGCTTGAAAAACATTACCCTCCTTGACTTCGGCAGTCGGACAAAAAGATGATAATAATTGAGATTGTTCTCTGTTCAAGTAACTCATTACTCCGCAAATTTGTAAAGAACTTCTTGAAAACAGTTTAAATTAAAACTCTTGTACTTATCTAATTCATTAATGAAAATAATAATCTAATACAATGAAAAGTGTAATTGAATTCCGGTGTTGCTTTGCCTACATTTTCAGACGATGCTCTTAATTACTAGAAGGGTTTACTGAAAACCTTGAATTCAAATTTTGTTCTGGCATGCGACATTGGCCTACGACAGGCGACTGAAGCACCACACTGATACTACTCTCATCTAGCGGAATGTTTTCCGTGGCCTGTGTGCCCTTAGATGTATAAAATAAGCAACATATTATTATATAACACTGTTATAGATCAAACACCACACTGTGCAACCTACGCACAATTGCCTTTTGCAGTGAAATGTAAAAGGGTCTCAAACCTAAAGCGTCAGTACTTCATACATTTATGTCGTTTAATTAAAAACAGGAATTCTTTACCAACACATGTGTTTTTGATTTATTTTTTAACGGGCCGTGAAAAAGTAATATTTTAATTAATAAAGCAGTATTAGAGGCCACCATGCCAGCAATTAGACACCATGCTCTTTGGAGTGAAGTCCAAAATTGGATCCCGCTCGCTAACTACGTACCGTCGAGCAGGATAAAGTCATAATAGGCATAAAATACTAACTTTATACTAAATAGTTTTCTAGTAAGTAAATACAGAGTGTATCCAAATCTCTGATGTATCCTTCGGGATAGTTATCTGTTGTTGTGATAAAATCTTAATCACAATTTTTAGAAATTTTTGTGTAGGTTTGGTAATTATATTTTGTGTTTCGTCTAAAGCAGTAAACTTCTAGATTACGAAATCAATCCATTTCTTTCTATGTGGGTTGTAAGAGGCAATTGGGAAACTATATTAATATTATACTATTATATAAAAGGGAATAGTGTTTCTTTGAACACGTTATTGTCTAGAACTTCCAGTCAGTTTGAATAGTTATTGAAGTTATACTTCTTTTGGCGCGATTGGGAAAAATGATGAGAGTGAATTTTTACGATGCGCACGCACACCGACAGAAAAAAGCAACACCCTGAAGTTAGTTGCGGACCTTTTACACCCTGAAGTTAGTTGCGAACCTTTGTGTGTCGTATCAGTACAAATAATCAGTGTGAATAAATAAAAAATATATTAGCGTTTATATCAATTCAATTATATTTATGACGGTGATAGATATTTTTTATTGATCATTTATCAGTAAATATATTTATTTTGAATATTAGTGGTAAAAGTGGTTTTAATATACTGTTTTAAGTGCATTTATAGATTTGAGGTTAACTGTTGTGTATGTATGCGTTGTGTTATTATTTGATATTTTTGGATTGTTACGCTAAAGAAGTATAACTTCTTACGTGCCATATACGCACGTAAGAACACACACTCTTTTTTTTGCGTATGATAGCCCAGTTTTTGAGAGATTATGAGCTATATTAAGGTTATTCTATAGGCTCCCGTCGCCAGTAGCGTGATGTTATATACATCACGCTACTGTTGACGGGAGCAGAGCAGTAGCCAAAGACGCGGGTGAAACCGCGCTACGGGAAGCTAGAGTTAGATATTTCACTTAGCACATCGGTCAATTTTTTACTACACCTATGGCAACTACTAATTTTTAAGAGACTTTCGTACAGCAGTAGATATGTTGACATTCTAGTTAATAATAGCAGTAATTGTTATATTAGTATGGTCAATTCAATCACTTACTATTACTTAATCATATCAGCCGAAAGACCTCTACTGCTGAACATAGGTCGCCACTCTAGAACCTTTCTGCCCCAACGGCCGACAGTTCTGCGAGCTGTGTCCTGTTTACTGCCACTTCAGAGAGGCAACTCTGCGAGCCACATCGGTTATCTTAGTTCACCTGCGGATTTCTTCGTCTCATAAACGATCGCGCAGGGAATAGCCTAACAAAGCAATAAAGTCTTCATAAAGACTTTGAGCCTTCTGACAAGGCTTATTGTTAGCGACCACGTCTCTGCTCCGTATGTCATCACTGGCAACACACACTGGTCACTGGTACTTTTACTTACTTCAATATTAATTAAACCTTTACCTTTTTGTTATTGAGAGGTATTGTCCTAAACTTAATACATTGTTGTATGAGCAACTTACCTAGAAAGCCAGACGGCTGAACCCAAATTATATCGATATTTACGACTCAAGCACTTATATTAGTATTCCAAGTACAAAATATACGTAAACGTTCTCTAATATTGGATTTGAACACGACATGTATGTAATCTTATATTTGCTAAGAGTTTGTATTGTACTATAGTTTGATGAATATTAATGATATAGGCTTTACAGGTAAAAAAGTTGGGTGATTCTCATGATAGTGGTACCAATTGTGATCTTTTCAAAAATTATTCTTTATTATAATAGATGTATGGCGTGTGCCCACGACCAGTGAACATCGTTCCGCTGTAATGATAAAAATTATATTTCTTTTCAAAACAATAATACAGCACAACAAATAATAAGCAAATAGCTTGTTTGTGATATATTTAGAATCCTTCATAAACACAATGTTAGTTGATTTTACACGTGCGAGTTCAAAGAGATGTTTATTTACTAATTAATGTATAACAGATGTATTCAGTTACAAAGGGTAGGTAGTTCTAGAGGCAGAATTAGATATACTTATTTATATAGAGTAACTAGGTGATGTATTACCTACATACTTAAAGAACTTTAACATACTCATCTATATCCTTTCAGTTTGAAGATGTCCTGACGGCTGCGAGTCAGCGCTTTTAGTAGTATTATATTTGTGCGTTCTTATTGGTTTTTAGTTTTATTTAATTTTATTAAAACAACCAACAAGATATATACCTTTAACATGTTATAGACCTACGATAAATTATACATTAGTGTATGTTACCTTACTTAAAGGCTGCCACGGTATATTTATATAAAAAATAGAAGTATACTAAAATATTAATATATAATATAATAAATTTATACTTAATGGTGTTCTAAATATAAATTTCTAAATATAACTGCATTCTGCATAATTATTAAATGTGTTGAGAACAATAAATTTGAATTTAGTAAAAGCCTGTCCAAATATATTTTCCATATTAGTTTTTAGACATATGTTCGTTATAGTTATAGGGTGCCGGAGGCCCAATTTCCCCCCTTTCCTCTTTCCTCACCTCCCAAATTCCCTTCCTCTAACCCCATTCCCAGCCGCCATAGTGATGGCCACCATACCAGCAGTTTAAGACGATAGCTTTTGGTATGGTAGCCAGCCTTCTGGATTCCACTGACTGCTTACCATCAGGCGGGGTGGAGTCACTTTGGTAGGCTAATAAATATAAAAAAAAAACAATTTATTGATAGCCCAATTGCTCTCCCCCCTCCTGTCCTTTTTCCTCACCACCCATTCCTTAATCATTTGACCTACCCCACTCTCTTTACGGTAGGCAGGGACAGAGTCCGGAGCATTGCTCTTTCAACTGACTTTGAGTCGTCCATGAGCGACAGTTACCACTTACCATCACGTGGGCTGTTAGCACCTTTGCTACTGTCGGCAATAAAAAAAAATTGGAAGGCAGTAAATTATCCCTCGCATTATAATTAAGAAGCAATGTTTTTATGTCATCATTTTCTTATAATCTACATTTTCTATTACTATTGCATCAGGAGTACCTACTGCCACCAAATTTCGTTTTAGACACCGTATTCCTTCCACGCAATCTTCACACACTATAGCTTCTTAACGACTAGCCATATTATATTATTGACCTAACATGTGGTGCTAATGTGTTCCGGCCTTAATTTACTATCCACCAAGGTCAGCCTTCACAGATTATATCAAGCAACATAAAAAATATGCAAGGTAAGAATATAAAGGTATAGGGTATAGGTGTAATCAGTTTGGCCATTCGCCTATCTGAAGGAGTTAAAATGTTATTGTTGGCTTTGTGCCCAATTTGATCAAAGATGAATGTTGCTTTTCAGGAATGTTTTATTAGCTATTGATATGGTGGTTTCTGTAAATGGAATTACAATGTAATTTGACAAATAACTATGAGCAAACGATAGTTCAAAATGGTGATGTTTGGGGAAGATAATATTCAGTAGTGATGTTTATATATTTCAAGTGTTTTGAGTCACGATACAGAAATTTCTATTTTTAGTTGCATTTCAGATATTATAATTTTTTTTAGTGTAGATTCCATTTATTATGTGTGGAAATATACCGATTTCTTGAGTGTCGTCTTGAGTCCGTTTGGATTTTAAAAATAAAACTTTATACATAAAAAACACCACACGGATTTTAAAAGTGGGGACATTTTATAAATAACAGCAACATATTATTTTTAATGTAAAAAGCATTTATATTCACTTAATTTAATAGCATTTAAGATGTTTAAGCTCCTTTTTAAGGCGTATGCAAATTATGTGTCTTATTGATAAAACTACAATAAGTACTACCGTTAAAACGAAAAACTTGCCTAGCTTGCTTGGAATACAAAACCAAATCGTTGCCGACTACGGAAAAGGGGATAAGGAAGGAAAAGGGAAAAGGATCAGGACCAAGAGGGTATTTAGGCTGCCGGCGCTCTCACTCATCAAGCGAAACATAACATGAAAACTAATATACTTACGTCGATCTTATGAGAGGGTATTATAGTAATTCCCAAGTCGATCAGCCCATTCTTGCTGAAATTAGCATGGATCTACTACTGTAGGTACGATATTCATGGGTCACACAAGGTATTGTTTCAGGTAGGAATCAAACCCATAACCTCGTGCGCAAGAGCAAGTGACTACTTGCTCTCTCACTATATTATATGTCTCTGTCAACCCTTTCTGGTAAAAATGCGTAAAGTAAAACTTAATAAAATAATAGAAATCTAGTCATTCATATGAGCAAGTCCAACATGTAACCAATTAGTGCCACCTAATCGTTAGTTAATAGCAGTTACCGTTGCGACGACATATCCTTATTCGCGACTGTTCGGCGCTACAATCATTGTGCCGACGGTCGTAACGTCAACGATTATTATTTAGATACGAACTTAGGCACAATGTTCATCTTTTCATCTGTAATTTTGTTCATTACTGGTTGTTATCATCATATTTTATAATACAGTTCTTTAGGAGACGTTTCTTTTGCAATGTCAGTTTTATTTTTTAAGTAGCGACCCGCCCCGGCTTTGCACAGGTATTATGCTGATACTAAATATACTACAGAATGTCTTTTTAAACAATGTTCACAGCTTTTTTGTCATTAGACAATACAAACATGTTTTCTTTAGAGGCCGGCGGCTCCCAGCCGCGGTATATACCGCCGCAACCGCTATGTCACTGCATTACATTAGAAACCACTAAAATTACCAGTGTTTTTCTACTATATTTTGCACGTATTATACATATAAACCTTCCTCTTGAATCATTCTATATATTAAAAAAACCACATCAAATTGCGTTGCGTAGTTTTAAAGATCTAACTAAGCATACATAGAGACAGACAGCGAGATGCGACTTTGATTTATACTATGTAGCGATTCGAAACTTTTTAAGTTTCCGTAGTTGTACTCACAACTCTTACCACATTGTAATAAATAAGTGTGATCTATATGTTCTTGGACCGATGTAACGTGTTGATTATTTATTCTTGCTAGTTATTCAGGTAACTGTATCTTTCGTAATAAATTGTCAGATAACAAATATAGACAGGTATCATATTTTGGTTCTGCAGAATCATCTTAATAATTTTATCATAATGAATAAAATATCTTTAACTTTAAAGTTCAGTTTTACGAAAATACTAATCTATGATCCAATTACAAGATACAACACCATTCGCCTTTTAAATTTACAACTGGCACCAATCTAACGCTTCCCGTCGAGTCTCCGACTTGCAACTCACTCACTGGTCACTGGAGCAAGTTCAATGGCAAGTGCATTGTGATCATAAAGTTAAATATATACAAACAAACATTTATTTGTAACAATTTAGATAGCGCCAGATAAAAAGATACTGTTTTCTCACGAACACTTTGAGTACAATGGAACGATGTTTAAAAATGTTAATGACAAAAGGTTATTGTCAGTAATCGAGTTTAAATTTATAAGGTAGTAGATCCACGCTGGTTTCAGCATGAATGGGCCAGATCAACCGGGGCAGTACTACCCTCTCATAGAAGATCGACGTAAGAATATTAGTTTTCATGCTAATGTGTTTCGCTCGGGGGGTAAGGGCGCCGGCAACTTAAATACCCCGTCGGTCCTGATTGTTTTCCCTTTTCCTTCCTCATCCCCTTCTCCGTGGTCGGCAACGATTTGGTTGAGTTTTCTAAGCATTATTGCTTTTAAAATGCTTGGAAAACACAGTTATCTCTATAGGTTACGGTTGCCATCATGTTGTTGCCACCAAAGTCGTACAAAAAGAAAAATATAGAGGTAGGCTTCAAAAAAATGTGTAAAAGGTGACAATGTGTAAACAGAGGCCCTAAACAAGTGTCAAAGATTTCTATTCTATTCATAGAATGGACTAAAAAATGTATTGGATTGACATATGCTAACGCCAACGCTTATGGCAATCTCATACATTTTGTTATCTATTCTATGAATAGAATAGAAATCTTTGACACTTGTCTAGGGCCTCTGGACACTTACACTTGTTTTGGTAAAGTGTCATAAAAAATATCACTAGAGGACTGCAAAAGACCACCGTGGCTGTGCGAATCAAATGGTAAAACGCAATATAAACTGCATATGAGAAAGAAGGAAAGAAAGCAATATTGTCGACGGAGCGATTGTTAACTTTTACTATTCTAGACGCGAAGAAGCTATGAACATCTATATAAATCTTTTGGTGTGAATTTCAATTTTGTTCTTTTCTTTTTAGGTCGCGAGTTTGATTCCCGCTCAGTGCAAATATTTGTATGCATGAACATCTATTTGCATTGGTCTGGGTGTTTCTATGTATAATATGCATGTATTTACAAAACAAAAAGTATTTAAGTATGTATATCCACATTTCTAAAACCCATAACACAATTAATAGTTATATGCTTAACTTTGGGCCTAGATGGCGATGTGTGTAGTTATATTATATCTGAAACGAAATAGAATCACCAAAAGCAGTGCGAATATTTTTGTTAATGATGTTATGTGAAATACATCAGCCATAAACTTTTTGCTAACAAACCTGGCGATATTAACCTTTAGAATTGGATTATCTGTAATAAAGATTTCACTTATAAATTATAATAGTTAAAGTGGATCTAATCTAATCTAAATCTAATCGTCTGTGGTTTATTAGCATTTAAACAAAAGTTTCAACAATTTTATTTGTTAAATTCCAATCTAACTTCTTGCATTTGATTATATTCTAAAAGAGGTTATCTGGTAGAAAGCCTCTGTGGTTCGGTGGTACTGTGTATGGACTGCCATGCAGAGGTCGAGGGTTCGATTCCCGCTCAGTGCAAATATTTGTGTGCATGAACATGTATATTTGCATTGGTCTGGGTGTTTCTATATATAATATGTATGTATTTACAAAAAAAAAATAAGTTTATAAGTATGGTGTATCCTCATTCTAGAACCCATAACACAAGCATATATAATAATGCTTACTTTGGGTCTAGATGGCGTTGTGTGTAGTTGTTGAAATATTATTGTATTTTTTGATATTTTGATTTTTAATTGGAGATAGTCTATGTCTGTATTTAAACGAAAAGGAAGCTATACTATTTAGGTATCTATATAGCTCTACTATATTATCAACAAGATATCCGCCCTCGCTTCGCTTCGGTATCAAAAGTTTCATTCGGTATCACAACAAACGCTTACGGAAAATATCATAGCAATAGTGACGTATTGGATCATTCAGATTTACAAAAGTGCTTAAAATATTAAAATTTTGAAAATGACTGAAATAATATGTTAGACATAACAAAACATAGTCTATGTTATCCGTATTATTTGTAGCTTTTTAAAGGTACGAGGGATTTTTTTATATCGGTCACGTAGTTCTTGAGTTAAATTGGAACAAAGAACAAACAAAAATCAAATATTTTTCTTTATAATAAGTTTAGATTATAGCTTGCAAAAAACACTTTTCAAACAAATACAGACTAAATTGTATTCAGTACAACCGTCTAAGAGTTACGATACACAGATACCACTTACCCACGTCAAACCTATAAGATCTCTCTTTTTGCGTCGGGGGTTTAAAGTTAAAGAGTTTGTTTGAACGCGCTAATCTCTGATAATACCCGTCGGATTCGAAAAAAAATTTTATATTTGATAGGCAAATTCTTGAGGAAGTCTATTAGCTATAAAACATCACAATAGGAGCCACAAGAGTGGAGCAGTAATGAAATGCGTATATTAACGTGACTCCCGCGTGAAAAAAAAGTATGTGTAGGCACATAATACAAATATTCATAAATATTTCCGTAATTTTGTTCCGTGTGTGAATGTACTTTGTGTCCGTTAATATTCTATTTGTAAAGTCCATGCAACAAAGGAAATGCCTAGTGTCGTATTTATGAATCACAAGGAATTTATAAATTAAACAGTTTGTATGGAAATCGACCCTCATGTACAGAAGTCGCTTATACTCGTACTCCCACTGCGCTACTAAGGGAATATTCGATGCAGGCTTGTTTAAAAATGCCAAAAATAAATAATTTACATTACATACAATCTAGAATAATGAAATCCGAGACAAGAAATCTAGTAAGACGACGGTTTTACTGAAAGTTGTCCCGTCAATCTAAAATTATCAAACATAACTTCATCCCCCTTTACTAAACTTGTTTTCATGCTGAGAGTTTTTTTTACACTGGCCTTAAAGTTTGTAGACACAAGTACTAAAATATGTTAGTTATTAACTGTTTTAGGTAGCTTAACGAAACATTAAACAGCTTACCCCAATATTAACTAATCCTCAAGGTCGCGGGCTGGTCAATGTCGGTAGGCGCGTCGGTCGAGTCGGCGACGTCGCGAGTGCCGCACTCAAATGTCATACGTATTACTGATAGACCGGCGTTTGGTAAAACTGGGGTGCTCAACATTTTTATGGTATTCATAATTAAAATATCGAAATTATAAAATCAAACTCCAAATAAACGTCAAAATAACAATAAAATGTCATCCAAATTACAGCCGGTTTTCTGTTGATATGAACTAGAAGAACTAGCAAGTAAGTCAGGCCGCACTTTCTCACATCATGCAACAGAGTTTGATAGTTTTTTATCTTTTTTCAAAAGGTACAAAGCATATAAAGGAACAAAAAAAAGGTTTGTCATTATATCGTAAAACATATATTTGCATCCATGTACTAAGCCAGTACCAACCGCTTTATTTTATAAATTTGTTTTTAGGTAAAACTTGTGTAGGAGGTAATTTTTTTATTAGATCTGGGAGAATTTTATGGCCTATAATACAATATAACTAAAACTATAAAATTGTTGACACCAATTTTATTGAGGCTGACGAGGTTAGGTAAAAGGTTTAAATATTTTGGTACAAAATATACAATTTTACGACTAGTTAACTTGTTAAAAGCGCGGAATTATATACAGCATAGCAGCTATATAATATTTAATCTATATGAGCTTGTAATGAACTAAATATTTGTAATATTCTCAGAATACTTAGAGATAATATTTTTATAAAATCTGCTGCCTTCAGACTACAATATGAAAATATTACATCTCTGCTCTTGATTGTCGTAAGAGGTAACTTAAGATTAACTTAAAACCACATAATATTATTATACCTTCAATGTCACCAAGTTATTTGACAAGCCTGGTGATTACAGCAACACGGAGGGTGTTGGAATGGGCTTATATCCAAACTATCTTCCCTCGGAAAAGTTTCACTCACGTCTTAGCTTACTGCTCTACTGCCGTTGCCAGTAGCGTGATGTTACATAGTCTGTAACCTTTTTCAAGAACTAGGCTATCACACGCAAAAGGAATTATTCAAATCCGACTGGTAGTTCCAGAGATTAGCGCGTACAAACAAACAAACAAACTCTTTCGATTTATATAATAGGATAGAGATGAAAGTTTTAGCCTAATACAGTACGTTAACGAGAACAGTTAAAATTCGGATAAACTTTAGGGCCTAAATATTTGGGTGTATATTTAAAATGCCAAAGAAAAGTTTCCGTTCAAATTGAATTGTCGGAATTTAGTTTCACAGTTAAAATTGCTTTTGTAACAGTCCAACCTCTCAGGTAAAATTTTAGCCCGAAAATACCTTTAACTTTATTTGTAACATGACCATAAACACTGTATTTTTTTTTTATTTTCTCCTATGCTAACATGTTCTGATATTTCTATAAAAGTATTTGTCAAATAAATTTGATATGTTGAACGTGATATACTATCTTTTTTGTAAAAGTTTATTCTATTGAAAATACTCAGGCAATTAGGTGAAATCAATTCTTTGACAGAAAAATAAGTAGTTATATTTCAAAGCAAGTTATTACATTTTAGTACTATAAAATAATTAATACCTGTTACAAAATTCAATACAAGTGACACAATTTATACATGAATCATACAATAATCCCTGAGAAACCTCGCGTAACCATAGCAACGATACATCAACACAAACAAACTCAAACACAAGCATAGCACTGAACCAAAATCCTTTGTATTCAGACATTGTAGTACCCAACGTCACGAATGACGTCACAGAAAACATAGTTTATTTTTCTATACAAATGTTGTGTGCAACTGGCTTGCTGTGGGTTGCTACCGGCCTAACACGCGAACGACTTTGCACCAAGTTTTCAGTACTAATCTACATTGAGGTTCGAAACGACCGCCTCAGTGTAAATAAAGTGGTTTGTAAAGTTATCTGTGTTTTGTGTGAAGTGTTAAGGATTGTAATATCATGGTATATTAATGGTGGTAAGTAATGAGACATTTTTGAAAAGAAATAACCGAATAGTTCCTAAACACAAGAACACACCCAAACAACAGAACCATTTGTTCACGAAATTATTAATTTTAAATAATGATCATCAATGATAAATCAATAGAAATGTTACAAATACATAGGCATGTCTTTGTGTACATCTAAACGGATGTAAATGATTTTGTAAACCTTTTGTTTGTGTATGTACTTTTCAATAATACTTACCTATTGCGATTCACAAACACATTATTCAGTTAAATTTTATTTTTTTATTTTCTTTCCAAAATAACATTTGATTGCATTTATCACTAGAAAATGTTAAGAACTCATCTTGCTACCTCAAAACTTAACTATTAATTTTCAATACCTTTAAAGATCTAACAAGGTTTCAAATCAAATTTAAATTATTTCATTGTTTAAAAACTGAACTAGCCTTTACAAACTTAAATTTTAGTATTTCAATAAGGGTTAACTTCAACATTTACGTGCACAGAAATGTAACTAAATTGTACAATAGTTTCGGTTGAATTCTAGAAGTTTGATATGAAACCACGTCAAATACTAAAATATTCAATATTAAAGACCAAGAAAGCCATAAATGTAATATGATGTTTAAAATTTCAACTTATTACTGAAGAAAATGATTTTGGTTACAAGCCAGAAGAAAAACATAGAACAATTGACTTTAACTTTTTTTGACTGCACCGTTGGTCTAGTGGTTAGTGTAACTGACTGCGACGCCGGGTGTCGTGGGTTCGATTCCCGCGGAAGGCAAATATTTGTGTGATGAACATTTGTATTTGTCTTCAGTTTGGGTGTTTTCTATGTATTCTAAGTATGTATTTACAAAAAAAAAAAAAGTATGTATATGTATTATATTTCAATTATCTAGTACCCATAATACAAGCTCTGCTTAGCTTGGGACTAGATGACGATGTGTGATAGTGTCCACATATTATTTATTTATTTATAATGATTAAACACATGATACACCGTGAAAAGAAAACGAAAATACTGCGCCATAATCATAAGAAACGAACCTTTTCCTAACCATAAGTAAGATTGAAACTCAAGTCAGATTGAGTTCGCATCGTTCGGATTTAGTTGGAACAACAAATTTCATCGCAGAAATGTTGTTGCGACTTGCACTTTTTAAAACGAGATTTTCTGATCTGTTCAATTCGATTTTTTAATTTCAAGCGAGTTTTAATTGCTAAAGTTTTCTTCTGTGAAGTTCCAAACATGTTTTATAAAATCTGACGTACTTTCCTTAATGTTTACAGAAACTTAATGGTTGTCTTAAGTATGTCTGCAAGGTTAGAGAACTTTTATTAGTTTTTATGTTGCAAGCTATAGTTTATTTCAAAGTTTTATATAGTTTCAAATATCAATTACTTTTATCGGTATTCGAGAATATTTTATAAGAAAGGTACTCTAGTTATCATATCAGCTGATAGACGTCCACTGCTGGACATAGGCCTCCCCCAATTTCCGCCTTGGCCGATCGTAAGTTGGCCTCATCTACCGGTTGCCCGCCGCCCTTATGAGGTCGTCGGTCCACCTTGCGAAAAGTCTCCCTAAAATGTTCATACAACTCAAATGTTAAATTCAAATCTTCGTGTTCAATTTGTTGAAGAAGTTTTAGAACTGTTTACGTTACAATATAACTTTGAGCTGCTCGAAGTGATTTTGAAGTCATGCTTGTTATGACTTGTAACACGTGAAGCTATCTTTCCTAATATTACGCAATCATCTATGACAGACATTACAACTGGAGAATACCGGTAGCTCTAATTATTTCGCGGACGTCAACTCGTAAGACAATGTGTGTTTTTCGACACGCCATTATTTCGACTGGGTATAGTTTATTATTGAATCGAATATTAATAAAGCAATAGATTGAGGATTTTTGGAATTAATATTTTTTTTATTGACAACATTATTTTTTATTACAAATTAGCTTGACAAAATAACTGCGTTCTGCTTGTTAGTAAGAGAGTGGACGTAGATTTAAATATTTTATGTTTGTGTGTAAAAACGGATAACCGTTTTAGGGCTCACCACTAGAATCCAATAAAGTTTAATTGTTATGACAAAAATAAAAAACAATATTTTTGTTTAAAGCTTACTTTAAAACAGTAAAACGGAACTAAACAGAGTTCAGTATTTCTACGCATAGTTTCAAGACAGTTAGCATTAAGACTTTTACCTATTCCTATTCCTTATTACGTACAACGCTTTATTTAACTGAGCGATAACAGAGCGATTTATACGAAAACAGCGATTTTATTATTGACAAAGTTCTTTAATTCTTCAAACAACATGACATTATTGACAAATAGAATACATTATACAAGAACAATTATAGAATCTAATCCGGACATTATTCATCATAATGTCGATGCCGAATTTATATTGGTAACCTTGACCAAAACTCTAACTGGGTTCTAGAGGGTAATGGATCTCAACAGCGGTAATACTGACGTTGCACAATCAACAGACTAACGTGATGTCACTAGCATGACAATGACAAAAAAACTAACAGATTTGAAGTACCTGAGGGTCGAGACAAGTGGCATAAATGCTAATACAGTAGAATAGATTAAAAAATATATGGTATTGACATAAGCTAATGATAGTTTTGGCGTTAGCTTATGTCAATCCCATACATTTTTGAATCTATTCTATTAACATTTAGGCTAAGCCCTCTGCTGCCATAATAGATTGAGATGAGATCATGTCTTGTCAAAACATTATATTCAAAGCATTTTCAGGTCTTTGTTATGACATAACTTTATATATGTATATTTTTATTTTAGGAATTATTTTTATTTCTAATTCTTTCGTCCTACAATAATAATTATATTCTAGGGCAGTAGTGTGATTAATTAATGAGTGCTCCAAGATTGAATGGTTCTGTATAATATCTTTATTAGTCCTGACTGTCAGGAGTCATAAAGACGGCCGACAAGCTGAGCCGTAATACATCTGTCACTGCCGCGCACCATTTGGTCCAAGAACTTAACAATTTAATTAAACACACCTAAAATAAAATAACAATTATGGCATTATTTTTTAATGTTTCATTTTATACTACTCCATGATCGAGTTTTCTGCCTTATTATTTCACGATTATATTGTCTTGCAGAATGACTGCCTTTGTGGTTCGGTGGTACTGTGTACGGACTGCTATCTAGAGGTCGTGGGTTTGATTCCCACTCAGTGCAATTATTTGTGTGCATGAACATGAACATTTGCATTAGGCTGGGTGTTTCTATGTATAATATGCATGTATTTACAAAAAAAAACATGTATATCCGAATTCTAGAACTCATAACACAAGCTCTAATATGCTATATTATTATTATTATTATTATTATTATAGAATCTTTCCTTAGAGTATTTCAAGTATACAATAAATTAAATCTTTCATCCATTTTTTTTAACTTTCACCTTCAACTCCTAACTTTTAACTCCTGCAAGACTATCTACACGATATCGTTACGTTTTCCCATGAGAGATAATTATGGACTCCCTAAGTCATGTATAGCTATGGCAACCAGTTGGAGTTATATGATAAATGGCTGGCAAACAAATTTTTTCATACTAATGTGTAGTTTCAATTTTCTTCAATTTTAAACCTTGTTTGTGAACTAAGTTCGCTTAGATTCTAGGTAGCGGTTTTTTGTGCAGTTCACTGCTGGCAGCCGGTCGTCGCCAATACTATTATTAAAACGAAAGAAAGAGCACTTTCAAATTATTCTATGTTATTTAGACTATGGACAGAATATTGATAATTGTGCCCTACAAACGGAAAGCTTGCTCTTAGTTCTAAATTTTAATAGCAAACCGAATTAGGTTGGCACAATAGTAGTTATCTCGCTTTGTTCACAACTTTTCTGCGCAGTAGGTCAGAATAAATTAAAGCAGGTTCACTACAGAAGTTGCACTCCTTTGATGTTGTAGAATTTGACATTTTAATAACTGATTTTATATGATCTTATCCTACTTATTGACTTTTAATTTTTTTGGTAAATTTTACTTTGACAGAACATTCTTTTAGCCTCAAAATTGATTTGCATGTCAAAGTTTTCCTTATACTCGAAGAAAACGGAAAATCTTCGAGTTGCGATTTGTATAATAATGATCAAACAGGTAGACACACAAATTTGTACGGAAGCTTCGTAGCGCAAGTCAACCTTGCATTTACCTAACTTTTAAGTAACTGCAAACGAAAATAAATATACAACAAATAAACAAAATACAAATACGTTGCAGAAAGCGCAAATCTATTCCGTTGTAATACCATAAAACTAATACTAAAAGCAGTGGTAATAGTATTAGTTAAATTTGTTAGTTTATTAGTATTAAACCTAATACTAATGGTATTAGTTTATTGTCGTAATGGTCGTAACACATTTTCTATTTCCAATGAATACCAAGTATTAAACATTACATTAGATTCCCACCCAGGACAAATCTTTGTGTGATGAGCATAATTGTTTGTTCTGTTTCTGGGTGTAATTTATCTATATTATGTATGTATTTACACAAAAAAATGTATATAGGTAGTATATCAGTTGTTTAGTACCCATAACACAGGCAAATATAATTGCTTACTTTGGGACTAGATGGCGTTGTGTGAATGTGGTAGAATATTATTATTATTAATATTCTCTTTATTTATATTTTTTCTTTTTTATATAAATGAAGTACTTAATCTATTCCCAACGAAAACCAAAACATAAGTTTAGGTACAGTCACTGAAACAATATATTTTATTTTCTAATATAATATTGAGTGGTTAGTGGTCAACCTAGTGTTAGGATTTGTTCAGGTCACGGGTCACCCATAATATACCTTTCTGTGCGTGTGTGATTTCCCATCATAAATTGCTAACAATTTGCCAACCTGCCAAATTGTTAAGTGATACAGATAATTATGTTTGAATTGGGTTAAAGAATAATAAACTAATTACCAACGATATTTGATTCTACTGCTGCCTAAATAGAATGCCTTTACCTAGCAGTTACATAGAGGTTCGAATCCCGCTCAGTGCAAATATTTGTGTGCAGAACATGGCTATTTGCATTTATCTGGGTGTTTCTATGTATAATATGTATGCATTTAAAAAAACGTATACAATTATGTTTATACGCATTCTAGAACCCATATCACAAGATATTAATATATGCTTACTTTGGGTCTAGATGGCGTTGTGTGATTGTTGTGGTATTATTATTATTAAAAGGACATTCCCAGTTCCAGGGTTTTTTTTTATATATATTAGCCTACCAAAGTGACTTGCTGATGGTAAGCAGTCAGTTTAATCCAGAAGCGGTGGCCACCATACCAAATGCCATCGTCTTAAACTGCTGGTATGGTGGCCTCTACTATGGCGGCTGGGGTAGGAGAGAGAAAAGGGAGGTGAGGAAAGAGAAAAAGGGAGGAAAATTGAATGATGCACTAAAAAGGTTTTTACAATTGTCGAGTTATAAAAACTGTTAAACTACTGTTTCACAGTACTCCCGGTCGACTCCGACTATAATTGTATAAGTGGTCACCTGAACATTTAGCATGCGCGTGATGGTCGCCGTGTATATCTTATCTCTATTGAGCATCGCTTCGTGTCAAAACCATCTCATCAATTATCTCTCAGTGAATAACTAACCCATTTGTTCCCAACGAGTCACACTCTCTACTGTCACACTGTGACTAGTTGGGAAAAGTTAAATAAAAAAAACCTAACCAGTCACACTGTTACTCTATGGGAACTTTTTAACTTTTCATTATTTTATATCATCCTGTAAGTGTGACTGGTTGGGTTTTTTTATAAAAAACTTTCCCAACCGCTCACGGTGTGACAGTTGAGAGTGAGACTCGTTGGGAACAAATGAACTAACCTATCAAATAAAACAAAATTTGTAATTATTTGTAAATAACAGTTTAATCGAACCAACTGAGGTATGACCCATTTTTCTGATATTTCACTTAAAACTTGTAAGACTTATCGTGATAAATGCACTTAGGATGTTTTTAATACTAACATAACAGCTGTGTACTCAGTAAAATGTCAGTGTTTAATAAACTGATAACAAGCTCGTTGTCAAGGAAATCTGTCTTCAGACGAATTTCGACCTAGGTACTTTGCATTTAGATGGACTGTCAAAATGAGCTTTTGGTGGGTCATGATTCTTATGGTTTGATAGTTCATTTATACCTTTCAAGCAAAAATAAGCCTATGTTAGGTAAACTTCGCTCTTTTGAGAAACCGTCACATGTACATCATTCATTTCATTGGTTGGTAGTATTCATTCAAATAAATTCATTCAACATTGACCTGTTTGAAATAGTAACTTTTTCCATTAAGAAGAGGTAATTACATATTTAGGTGAAGGTTGTTATTTTATTGCCACTGGTGGCAATATACCAGCAATATACCATACCAAATAAAAATGTACCTGATGTATTAGTACTAGCTTTTCCCGGCGCGGTTTTATCCGCGTCATTGCTTACTGTTCTGCTCCCATCGCCAGTAGCGTGATGTTACATAGCCTATAACCTTTCTTGAAAACTGAGCTATCATACGCAAAAATAATTTTTCAAATCCGGCTGGTAGTTCTAGAGATAAGTGCGTGTAAACAAACAAATAAACTCTTTCGTTTTATATAATAGTTTAAATAGTAACAGCTACGTATGGAAAGCAAAAGCACATGAAACACATGCTGGTAAACAAAATAAAAACATTAGCTTCTGCTCGAAATAATTATGGCAGAAATTAGTGTTTATAATATATAACTATTATAGGTGGTGCAACACTAGCTATCACCATCAGTGTTTTTTTTGTTAAATTAAGACATTGTCTTATTTACAACTTCATTTTAACTTTTTCAAACTTCTACTGAGATTTGACGACATAGGACTAGATCTTTTAAAGCCCTCTGCTATAATATATAGATACTTCTTAATGAAACCACTTCTGATACTACACAGCGATAGACCAATAATAAAAATTACCAAAATATTGACAAAGCAAAGTATACACAGGTGAATTTAACTAAAAAATACGAGTACATAAATTATTTTTCCGAAAGTGTGTTAATATTCTGAAAATATTTATAATAATACCAGCCTGGTTACTGTCTCACTGCAAGCAAAGGCCTCTTGTCATATAGAGAAGGCATGACCATTAATCACCATGCTTGCTAAAGGCGGATAAGCAATTTCAGACTTTTAAGTCCAGGTTTCCTCACGATGTTTTCCTTCACCGTCAGTCAGAAATGCCTAAGATAAACTTAGAAAGTACATATGATTTAAAAAATCACATTGGTACTTGCCCGGATTCGAACCCACTACCTCGTGTTTACGAAGCGGGTACCTTATCCACTGGGCCATTTCAGTTGTTTTGTCCCATACCGTGTGTTGAAAAACATTTATATTGAAATGTTATTTTATTCAAGTTATACTAAAAGGCAAGTAACAGAGAAGCTTGGAAGTGTAGTACGCATTAAGTTATAAGTTAAAGACAAAGTTTAAATGATGTTCTCTCACAAGTTATGCAGTGGACAACTAATTAACTAACTACGAAAATAATTCTAAGTGTATAACAACTAAATTAAAACTCAAATTGAAATACGAGAAATGTACGTCAAGAATGCTGCTTTTTCTTTGATAACTGGCAACCACTTCATAAACTACTAGATATCTGCTCTCGCTTCGCTTCGCAGTTTTATTCTGTCTTACAACAAACGCCTACGACAAACATCATTGCTATAGTGTCGTATTGCATCACTCAGATTTACAAAAGCACTTAAAATATTGAAATTCTGAAAATAACTAGAAGAATGTTTAACATTTTTTTAATTTTATAGCCTACCAAAGTGACTCCATCCCGCCTGATGGTAGGCAGTCAGTGGAATCCAGAAGTGGTGGCCACCATACCAAAAGCCATCGTCTTAAACTGCTGGTATGGTGGCCTCCACTATGGCGGCTGGGAATGGGGTTAGGGGAAAGTAATGAGGGAGGCGAGGAAAGAGGAAAGGGGGGAATTAGGGCCTCCGGCGCTCTCACTCACCGAACGAAACGCAGTAGTACGGATACTACTACTCTTAAGTCGATCTTCTATGAGAGGGTAGTACTTCCCCGGACGATCCGGCCCATTCATGCTGAAATCAGCGTGGATCTACTACCGTACAAACACATAAATAACATATAGCCTATGTTACCCGCTTCATTAATTGACTAGCAGACGTCACGCGGTTTCAACCGCGTGGTTCACGCTTCCGTGGGAGTAGGTACGAGAATAAAATATAGCCTTTGTTACTCAGTGATAATGTAGCTTTCTAATAGAAAAAATATTTTTTAAATCGGTCTAGTAGTTTTTGAGTTTATTTGTTGCATACAAAAATACAAATCATCTCTTTATAATATTAAATTCTAATAAAAATTATACAATATCAACTAATATATTTCGTTGATGTTTGTTAACTTTTTGTCATACTCCTTAAAATCACTGTTCTTTATCTCTTTTTACTCAACTAACTAGTTTGTACTGAATTTTGAGGTTATATTAGTTCTATGTTCTATGGCTACATGGAACTACTTCGAATAAATTGATTCATCTTTACTATTAATTGGAATTTTCATATGAAAAATTAAAATTAGTTACTCGATATCGGTCACATTTTTACGATAAGTAAAGTAGGTACTATGTTTTAGTATAGTAGCTATACATAATATCATCTTTTAACCTTGAGGTTTGGCAATGATACCTCAATTTAGTCTTATTTGAGAGACATATCATTCCTAATGACTTTTTAATCTGATGAATGATACCTCGCTATCAGAGGCACCTGTAACATGATGTGAATTACTGTCAAACAACGGATACAAACGATCTAATCACAATTATTAAAAGGAACAAATTTACTTCGAAAGTATCTTCAGAATATTGTCATAAAAATTTCCTGTGTGATAGGTAAGAATAGTCGCTTCCAACATCTAATAAATGAAAATATCACAATGGAAGCAAAATGGTGAGATTCCAGAAATACCAATCGTAAAACATAAATAATATTTCCCAAATTTCTTCTAAAAGATGTATTTCAATTAATTACATTATGTTAAAAAATAGTTATTTAATTTATTTATTTATTTAATATTTCAGTACACACACGACAAATATAGAAAAATAACATAAGTAAGAAGAGCACAAAGGTACTGCTTATATCAAAAGAAATCTCTTCCAGCAGACCTGTGACAGGAAAATTAAATGAGAGACATAGACACAGTGTGTAAACTAATTATTGATAGATTAAAACTAAAACAAAAACAATAAAAAGAGTAAGTACACAAATTACACATACTTATTTATAGATATAAGTACAAAATAAATATACACAGTACATGAATATGCTTACAATAGATAAAAATATATATCCATACATACATACATACATAATACGCATTTAAATATTTATATAGGTATATATATATACTTTAATTATTATAACACTTCGAGCTTGAAAACAAAATTACTTGTAAAATATACTTACAGTATTACAAAGTTGTAAGGTATTATACTACACAATTAAACAAAGATTGATCAAGTGCAAAACTAGAACTAGTAACTTTAGTTTATATTGCAGAACAGAAGCATTATAAACTTATTCACGAAAGTTTAAAATAACTTACATTTTAAAGACAACTATTTTTATTTTATTTTTTGACGTAGGTACCTAATATGAAATTATTATCCAAAACTTTAATAGATTATGTTAATAATTATATTTTAAACTCAATCCTAAGACTGTTTGTTGTGAATTTACTATTTGTGCCAAAGTTTTACATTTATACTTATTATATGAAGCAGAAGAGTTTGTTTGTTTGTTTGAACGCGCTAATCACTGAAACTACCTGTCGGATTTGAAAAATTATTTTTGTGTATGATAGTCTAGTTCTCGAGGAAGGACGTCACGCTACTGACGACGGGAGCAAAGCAGAAAGCAAAGAAGCGGGTGAAATCGCGCGGCGGAAATCTAGTAATATTATATTTATAAGGAATACTAGCCTAATAGTAATAATACTAGTTTCACCAGCGCTAAGTTTCATCTTTAGTTACTGCTCCACGCGGATATAATTAACGGTATTACCGACGGGGTAATACCGTTAATTATATTCGCTTTATATAATAGTACAGATTTCATCACTACTACACACATCGTACATTTCAAATCCAGAAAAAAAGCAAACTTCTACTAACGTTATTCCGGGTTAGATATCCATCTCTACACAGGTAGTCAATTACATTTACCGCTCGTTTACCATGTCCGGGATGAATTAGAAAACAAAGAAGGTGACCTAATACGCGTTCAAGGGGACTTATGATTTACGAGACCATATTAGCCTATGTTCGTCATTACACAACGTATACGTACGACTAGCTTTCTGCGGTGCGATTACATCCGCGTCTTAGCTCACTGCTCTGCTCCCGTCGCCAGTAGCGTGATTTTACATAGCCAATAACCTTCCTCGAGAACTGGACTATCATACGCAAAAGTATCTTTTAAAGCCGACTAGTGGTTCCAAAGATTAGCGCGTTCAAATAAACAAACAAAAAATCAACAAACTCATTTTCATTTTTTTAAAAATTTAGAAATTATGGAGGTCTTGCTCGTTATATCAAATTCATGGATTTCAAGTTTATTCCATTTCGATAATAAGTTGATTTCGATAGCAAATTAGCTAATTTCTCGACTTTTTTTAAATATATTGACTTGTTTCTAGTAATTTCGTCACCTAACTAAACTGTTATATTTATGTTTCAAATGTTTTTGAATTCTTATCTACTAAGTTGGCGATCTTCGACTTCAATTGAAATTGAAATTCATTTTAACAGTCATTATAAATTTATTTTAAAATAAATAAGTGATCAACTAGTGGCTGAATAGTTGACCATATATTTATTATTTTCGGCAATTGATTTTTCTTTAATATCTCTATTTCTGTGATTATACAAAAACATTTGTGAATTTTTCAAGAGTTTCAGTTTTTCACAGAGTGCAATGCTAGCGACATGTATGAGTCAAAAATAATGTTTAACAAAAAAGAAACGACTTCAAACAGAAAAAATAAAAACTAAAAACAAATTAACTTAGGACAAAGTAATTGGTATTTTAATTTACATAATATGCAGAAATGAGTAAATCTCCATTTTTAAAGTCGGTTAAAAAAAGGTTGAAAAGTGGGCAATGTATAAAATCATTGAACGACAACAAAGTCACGTTGAAGTTTTAATTTATTGACTAGGAAAATAATTTAGGGCATCCAGAACCTAAACCTTTTAATAAAAGTGGATCCTATATGACAAAAAATTCGTATTCATTCTTTACACACAAAAGATGCATATATCTGGAACTTCTCACAATTACAAACGTTTTAGATGGAAACTTCCAGAACACAGTAGGACTTTTAGTGACAAAATCTTTCATGAAGTGGTTATACAGTAAAAGTCAGCGAACTGGCTGTAGGTTAATTAGCTGACTTTTGTAATTTTCAACGTTAATAAGTGTTAATTCAATTAACCTAAATAAATAAATATATTTTGATTTTATTTGATTTTAAAAAAGTAAATAGCAGTTAAATCTATAATAAAATATGCGGCCTTTTATACTTTTGTTAACTAAATACCACTAAAAAATATTTTAAATTTTTGATTTTCAGTGCACGTTACACAGTAAGATATTTTATTAACTCATCCATTATGCATTTTTAGAAATACCCATGTCGCCATTTTGTGGGTACATTAAATTCACAAGGTAATTTAATGCATTTCGGTCCTTTCTCAAAATTTATACTTTATATTCTCAAAGACCAAATAATAAATTCTATATAAAAGTTCACTCAACGATAATAATAAGAACTGGTAGTTGTAATTAGGTTTCATTGAACCGTAAAACACAGTTCACGTTTCTTTTTACAATTTTGTTAAACGTCAGTAAGTGAAAAATGTAATGAACAAAGGAATCTAAAACTATAGTTTTCAGAACAGTAAACGTCTTCTAGTTAATTAAATAAAGATGATACTGTCAATAGATTTACTAGCATTCTGCAAAGAATAAGTACAAGAATTCATTGTTAAAGTCGGAAAAAAAACAACAATTGAAGGTTTTCTTAGCGAGCCATTGTTCCCAATCGTTCTATCTTCATTCTTTCCTAAACTAGTAACAAGCATTATATATTATTAAAAAATCGGCAAAACCTGCCTTTGAACGAAAAAAAGGGAAAAAAAGAAACTCATTTATATTACTCGTGCTGACGTTACATTGAAATTTTTAAACTTATCCTATGACACTTCCACAATCAATTCGAATCTAATGACATCTCATAAGCTGGTCCATCTTTTGTTTTCACGGAAGATGGTTGTCATTTAATTTCATCCACATTTTTATTATTTTATCATTGTAATATACCATTAATATCATCAACAAGAATATTATTCTACACTTGACGCTGGCAGAAATAGCTGACACAATCGTCGGCTCTGTTGCCAAAAAAAAGGAGAAGAAGAAGAAGACATCTCATACGTTAAAAGCCATCAAGCTATTTAGGCTGTAGAGCGTGCTAAAGAAATAGACTTTTAAACATACATACTTACATATGCTCGAATAATATTACCCTCCTGAGGCCCTAGACAAGTGGCATAGATTTCTATTCTATTCATAAAATAAATTAAGAAATGTATGTGTTGACGTTAGCTAACGCCAACATTGTCGTTAGCTTCTGTCAACCCCATATATTTTTTAATCTATTCTATGTTCGAAAGTTGGGCAATAACTAAAAACTACTAAAACTTTGCTGTATAGAGGTAGGTACTAACTTTAAGAAGGTTATCGCTTATTTTTTATAATATTACAGAGATACAAACTTTACTCCTAGATTCTTTAAAATCCTAACTTTTCGATAATATTTAAATAGACATATTGATATATTGTAAAAGCGATTTAGCGCAGAACGATCTATTGCATAAATTCGGGCTCTGAAATAAAGATCGAATATATAAAACCAGCATAGCACGCACATGGTCTGCCTGATGGTAAGCAGTTAGGTACTCACAGACGCTTGTAACACTATGTTGCACCACCATCACTATCGCATGACACTGTTAAAAACCTTTAAACTTACAGTAGAGCTGCAAACAATGTATAAAGAAGGCGCTAAAGCATTCAAACATAAATGTTATTTTCTACGGAATATGTAAATGTAAAATAATAATTAAGGTGTGTAAAGCGATGTAGTTATATTATGTACTAGCAAACGTCACGCGGTTTCACCCCCGTGGTTTACGTTCCCGTGGTAGTACAAGGATCAAATATAGCCTATGTTATTAGTGATAATGTAGTTTCGTAATAGTAAAATAATTTTGGAAATCGGTCCAGTAGTTTTTGAGTTTATGCGTTGCATACAAAAATACAAATCTTTCCTCTTTATAATATTAGTGTACATAGGTAAACGACTCGCCACCTAACAGATAAATCCATGAAGATTTTGTTAGATGCAAAGCACAACATTATATGTATTCACAAAGATTTTAATAATAAATAAATAATAATAATAATTTTATTTTTCTTAAAGTACACCATGTTGTTTTTTGGTTAGCATTGTGTTACCTATCATACCACTTTGCTTAGAATCGGGCAATGGTAAAATCCTGTGTTTTTAATGGAAATATCTAGTTGTTTTAAATAAGATATGACGTGTTAGTTAAAATAACTTATGAAATACGTATTGCAAAAGCTAATTAAATAAAGAGCCCCAAAAAATAAGATCCCGAAAAGACGTCTTTACTTCAAATTGCGATTCCATTTTATTTAAAAATTGCACCATGTCTACTTATAAGATAAACATCAAAACAATTATAGCTTTGTATAAATTTACAATTTACTACTAAGCTTTGAATTATATCAAAACGTATGATCATGCAAATAAAAAGTTCACATTAAAGAAAATGCTAGGTTATAAAAGAACTTTATCACGATCAAGGTCGTTAACACTAGGCAAATACTGTTTGATGGTTGCCACGTAAGGGCACACCACATACCTACTTACATTTATTTTTTCATATATAAGAAGAACATATTTTTATCGTGAAAGTACAATAATGAAAGTTTAATATTGATAGCAATTAATATTGAAAAAGAGTTCGTTTTCAAACACGTTATTTTGAAAACAGTTCTCTTAAATGCCTCTATGGTTCGATAGTGCTGTGTGCGACTAACACGCAAAGGTACGACCCCTGGTCAGATGTACCCGGAAAATAGCCCAATTTCCACACCTCCCTCAATTCCTTTACCTATCCTACTCCCTTCACGGTAGGCAGTGGCTTCGCAGAGACCCTGGCATTGCAGGGGCAACGCTAATGTTGCCCCTGTAATACGGAACTAAAAAATGCTACGGACTCTGAGTCATCCATAAGCGACAGTTACCACTTACCATCACGTCTGTTTGCTCCGCCACTGTCGGCAATAAAAAAAAAAGCTCGGGCCCCTGTTACATGGGACCCAACGTAATTGGAGTATGGATATGGATGTATGCATTATATAGAATCTGATAAATAAATTTTCATACGATATGTAGCTTTAATGGCTGATTCGTCGTGACTTGTATTGTTACAAGAAATCAATTATTAAATTAAAATTCTATTACTATTTATTCTTCAAAGTGAGTTTCTTCGTTCATTGAGATTGGCAGCAAGTTGTCTATTACAAAAACTTAAATATACTAACGTAGCAATTTATCGTGTGCATCTATTGTTTGCGTGTTGACGGTATAAGTGTTTTAAAAGATAACTGAATTGACGTAGGTATAGTAAAAGTTCATTTGTGATGAACAAATATCATTTCACAAAGTGCCTAATATTGTAACAGAACTAAATATAGTGAATACGAGTATGTATAAGTTGATTGCACTTTTCGATTGAGTTAGATCAGTTGATAAAAGGTTTTTATTGGAATTGCAAGTTATGGTAAGAAATTTTAGTGTTTTTATAGTTTAAGTACACAATCAAAATTAGAGTGTATTTATTATTGTGTTATCATTTTTATTTGTCGCCTTCATCGATCGGTTACCCGCCACCCTTATAAGGTCGTCGGTCCACCTTGTGAGAGGTCTGCCCACGCTGCGTCTTCCGATTCGTGGTCTCCATTCTTTCTGCTCCAACGGCCTCGATTCGGCAACGGTTCTGCAAGCTATGTGTCTTGTCAATTCCGCCACTTCAGTTAAGCAACGCTGCCATGTCAGTTACTTTGGTTCGCCGATGGAAGAGGGCGGCGAACGTCCGTCCAAGGTGGTGAAAATTGGGGAATGCGTCCAGCAGTGGCCATCATTTGGCTGCATTTGGCTGATATGATGATGATGATTTCCATTTCATTGTGTGTTATCAGTTTCATTTCGTTCATTGCTACACATAGGGTTTATGCACCAACTGTTTTTTTAATTGCCGAGATCGGCAGACAAGAAAACAGCCCACGTGATGGTAAGTGTTAACAGTCGCTCATGGACGACTCAGAGTCCGTAGCATTGCTTCTGCAATTCCAGGGACTATGCGAAGCCGCTGCTTACCATGAAGGGAGTGGGGTAGGTGAAGAATTGAGGAAGGTGAGAAAAAAGGAAAGACGGGAAATTGTAATAAGTTTTAAAAAGAAATGAATGAAAAAGGAGTTTTAATCGTATTCTACTTTCCTGGCATAATCGTTTTAGTAATAAATGATGGATTTAAAACTAGAAACTGAACCAATTACAACAAACACAAAACATACTTAATCATAATCACTCATCGTCAAAACATTATTAAAATACAAGGTTCCAACAAAGTTGGAAACAAATCAAATTTATATAATTATGGTAAGTTAATTTTAAACAAACTTATTAAATTATGCTTATTTAATACAGTAAACAAAGAAACTTTTCATTTTGTATTTGTCTTACTAAACCAGACTGACATCGCCATCGCTTCGGTTCCATAGAACGACGAAAAATAACCTCGGATTCAGTTTAGCTTGCGTATTTGTTGGTGTTCCACTACAATTAAACTTTTTTCTATAGCTTATTTCATGAAATACGCGAATTCACGTTCCATTTTACTACATATTACTTGTATTTATTTAAATCTAGGTTTAATATTCCAAAAATTCGTCTCTATTTATGTAAATCACTATGATATTACTGTCTTGATGGTGTGGTAGTGCTATATATGAACTACCACGTAAATATTCGGGATCAATTTTCAAGTCAGTATTAGTCTGAAGTCATGAATTTTGCGTAGCAAATTGGAATTGGCTCATCTCCTTTTACGTGGGATTTAATGCAACTGACAAAAAATGGGTGTAGTACATCTCTGCTTACTCCTAGGTACACAATTTATAAAGACTTAAAAAAAATGTATATATTCTATTTTATTCTATTAAAATTAATACAAAAATCGGTTTAATAATGTTAGGTGCCTGTACTAGAAGTATTTCTGTATCAAAGGCGGTTAATGTGCTAATTTTATAGTATCGAATACATGTACACTTAAATTGTTTAGTAATGAATTGTTATATAAATATTAGATACAATAAAAATAAAATTATATTCTAATAATAATAATAAAATATAATAACTAATATAAATTGTAAACAATAAGTCTTCGTCTGGTCATTTTGTCAAAGGTGTAAAGGGTTTACAGGCTCTGAAGTTCTCGTTCCTTTACTGAAGAAGAGAGAGGTTGATACGCTCAAAAAACATAAATTTTACTCGTATCATAGTAATAGAAACACAAGACTTAAATAACATCACAACAATTTTATTGTTTAAGTACTACCAGTAACAGCAACACAAATTAAATTTAAGACTTAAGCAAAAACACGCAGCTATCATTACGTTGTGACCATTGAGCATTCCATACAAGCCTTTATCTTCGTAGAACATGCGATCATAGCATACCATGCTAATACAAACTGTACTGTATTGTTCCACTGCTTCAAAATACAGTCTATGTAAATTTGAATTTGTTTCGTCAGTTAGAATTAAAGGTAAAGTTAGCTGAAGTAAATTTTGATGATATCGGTTTGTAGTCGGAATATAGCTGCTAAATCCCAAATAATTATATAAAGGAATAATATATTTTATCACAATTGATAGTAGACCATTTAACGGTTAATTACCATCAATATTTCACTCTAAACACGTGTCATATTATATGTTTGGGCGATCTTTGTCACAGTCGTTTAGTAGGCGCTAATAGGGGATCGGACTAATTTTCAGAAAGTGTTTTAAATTAATCTTTATGGGTACTTATTCCCATAAAAAATAAAATTTTATTTATTTATTTTTTTAGGTACTTAAAATCATGTTTTAGTATTGTTTGTTTAAAAATCCCGCCAAAACGCCACGATATGTCGTCTGACAGCGAGTGACGTCATTTGTGGTCATACCAAAACAGCTGAACGAACATAGGTTCGCTAGAAGTTTTGTTTTGTGGTGTATATTCTTGATTTATTGTTATGGAACGAAAAAATATCGTCAGTGTGCAGTACCTCAATGTACAAACACATCAAAAACTACTCCAAATAAAATATTCATTAATGTTCCAAGAAAAGCAGATAGGTACTTATACAAAAAAATTGTTAGACTTAGCGAGAAAAATTCCGACGGACGAGATGCCTGTAACTTCACCAATTTACTTTCGTGAAGATCATTTTGACGGTAATTACTTACCTACCTACTACAAATAAATAGTATGAAATATGGTTAAATTAAATCGTAGTGAATTTATACATTGTGTAGGTAATGTTAGAGGTTATTTTTACAAGGACATACATAATTTTTACTTGTTTCAGCTTTTTAATGATATAAAATTACACGCGAATAATATATTATTATGAAGGTAGTTAAAAAACCTACACAAGTTTTCACATTTCAAAGTTCAGCGTCACAAAAATCTGAATTACTTGCAAAAAAATTGCAAATCATAACATAATGTTGGCTTTCGTAAATCCTGTTTCCATTATGAAAACCTGAAGAAACACCACGTGACAGTTTTTAAATCGATTACTGTATCCTAGTTTAACAGTAATCTTTTAGAAACTTTTAGAATTTCAACAAAATATCTGAATACAATAACTAGGTAGTACCCGTGCAGTCAATGATTGCCCACAAATGACGTCACACAATGTGATTGGTGTTTCAGTACAGATTAAAAATATTGTAAATAACAACATTTTATTTCTTCATTTAAAAATATTTAAATGAATTATATTAAATTATAATTCGATAAATAATCATAAAATAGTATATTTATTATATCTAAGTACATTTTAGATTTTAATCTGATTACTGTCCGATCCCCTATTATTGGCATTATAAACTACACAGTTGAATATGACTTAGGCACGTTTGTCCCTGCGCCCCTTAGAGCATTAAACCAACAGGAGTGGACACGCGCTCTATTTCCCTTGCGCAAAAGTCTGCCACTTTCGGCGGAGGACGGGGTAACGCGAGCAACGCACACTAATTACAATGTTAACTACTAATGCATTTTTAAATCGCGTCGTTATACACGCACACAATAAAATTATTACACACTAGCTTAAACTAAACACACACAATCACATTCACACACAGGGACATCTATCAGTTTACGCTTCCTTAGCGTAAAACAGTTAGAGCTTGACTCTGTCGATATTTAGTATCGATGTTTAGGATTTCATATAAGTACGCGAAAGATTTAATTATTTTCATGATTATTATGTTTGCTTATTAAAATGAGCATTATCTTATATTATATAGAACAGTTTTTTTTAGGTAATAATAATCTATTATAATTTTAAGGTTTTTTTTTTATTTAAGCACTTTGAAATAGATGAAAGTAAAGTAAATAGTTCATAAACATGAATTAACTAGAAGTAATTCTGTTAATTTATGTTTATGTCAATATTTCAGGAAGAATAAAACAGTGTTTCTAACTAGCACACTTTTTTGTAATTATTATCAAAAAAGCCCGTCATACGGTCGGGCTAAATTTATTTGTTAAACATTGTTCGACAAACAAATCTGGTTATGCGGTCGGGCTCTCCTACTATGTTTACTAATGTTTATTCAATACTTCCGATCCCTGATAGTACGGAACCCTCGGCGCGCGAGTCCTACTGGCATTTAGCCGGTTTTTTTTGAAGTTATACTTTTTTTGGCGCGATTGGGAAAAATGATGAGAGTGAATTTTTACGATGCGCGCGCACACCGACAGAAAAAAGCAACACCCTGAAGTTAGTTGCGAACCTTTTACACACTGAAGTTAGTTGCGGATCTTTGTGTGTCGTATCAGTACAAATAATCTGTGTGAATAAATAAAAAATATATTGGCGTTTATTTCAATTCAAATATTTATGTATGTATGCGTTGTATTATTATTTGGTATTTTTGGATTGTTATGCCAAAGAAGTATAACTTCTTACGTGCGTAAATGGGTACCCACTCTTTTTTTTTATTTTACTACTGCGCACAAGGATGTACGTTCAATAACCACCACCTGTTGAAATTTGTTCTAGTGTGGATTAAAGATTGTAATTAATTATTACGTGTCAATTTTACGTGTATTATTCCTAAGTATGTATGTATATTCAAACCAAATAATACTTTGAATTAATTGTCTGTTGCTATTAAATTTCGTTCCAACTAAGCAGAGCTTGTAATTGGAGGATTTTGTTCTGATTACATAGTAACAAGACACTGACATGAGAATGTATGAGTAGATTTTTATTAGAGAGATATTTTATCTGTTCAGATAACAAAAAAACAACAGAATATATTTCAGAAAGTCTTTATTTAAGTAGGTATAATAAAATACTGAAAAACTGTGCAATTTAAATTAACCTTATAAATCTAGTTTAACTAATCCTAGGTAATGCAATAAGAGGAGGTAGCGCACAGCGAGTTTACTTGCTAAAAACTGAGCTCTCCGCCGCTTGGGGGGTAGGGAGGAGGGAGCAGTGCTGGCAGCACAGAAGGCTTTGTCTTTTAAGCTGTTAGTCAGATACTTGTACGCTTAGGAACCCACTTATATGGTTCCTACAATATTGGACCCAAGCGACTCGAGGCGCTGCTTCTTTTGAAAATCTAAAACAAACAAAAAAAAAATAATTTAATACTGGAAAACCAATATCGATATTTGTGATTAAACTGTCTCATCTCTAATTATGCTAAAGTGTGACCAGTTTCTTAAAAATAAATACGCTTATTTTTGTAAGAAATGAGCAATTATCTTTCGGAATAAAGTGCACTAATCTTGTATATTTGGATTTATAATCTCATTTTACTTGTTCATTTAATATTATTTTGTGCATTACTTGGTAAAAAAAACATTGGTTTTAATTAAAAATAAATAAATATGGGAACGGTGACACAATAATGTACATCCAAAATGAAACTTATTAGATATGTCAACAAGGCGAGATATAAAAAAGGAAAGGTTGGTTTTTATGTTAATTCAACTTAAAATATTACCCCAGATTGGAGTATTGATGATAAGCCTGGCAACACTTGTTGATTAGCATTTTATTTGGTTAAATTGCTAATTTAATGCCTTATTTAATAATATTAGAACAAAATAATACTTACAGGTGGAATGTAATATTATCCTTTTGTAGACTTGATGTCGCTGAACGCTTTTTACACCAAAATACACTGCAATTCGGCATTTCTATTGAGACGCTATTACGCATGCACTGATAGGTGACTTATGATGCGGAACGCGCGTCAACTAGTTTTATATAACGGGTATGACCGGTGGGCTGGTACCTTTGGCAGAGGGGTACGCCTGTCAGTGGCCTCTCCGGTTGGTTTAATGCTCTAAGCTGCGCCCATACTACAAAGAAAATACTTTACCACATAATAATTAATACTTCTAACTGTACAAAAAATAAAGTACTTTTTTAAGCAAGAAATACTGTTGTACCTTACCTATTTTTGAAACATTACACAATTTACGCAATTAACATTGTGGCATATATATATCAAAATAATTTGCTGCGTAAAATCATTTTCACAGGTAATTATTAAGGATTGTAAAAAACTTTGACAATAAAAGTCATTTCATTGATAATGAAATGGTCTGATTTTTACAAATTATTGTCATTAACTGCCTAAACCTAGACAATTTTAGTCAATATATTATCTGAAGCTATAATTAATCTAATATTGTAGCTTAGCGTAAAACGTTTTAATGATTACATTTGAAATCGGTAGCAGTGTAGCGATTTATGTTGTTGTTTCGAGTTACGAGCACCTCTCGTATATTGTAATATCAGACACAATAGAAATAACATTGTGTGTGGTACGTACGTGTTAAGCTTTGGGCCGTGTTTCCTCGTAAGTCTAAAGGTTACTTTATGTCCAGAGGGCCTAGACAAGTGGCATAAATGATAATAAAATAGAGTAGATTGAAACATGTATGGGATTGACATTAGCTATCGACAATATTGGCGTTAGCTTATGTCAATCTGTGTTTTGTAGTTTCCACGTCACGGCCTTATTTTAGTTTAGACCTGAGTGAGATGGCAGCATTAGTCAAATTAGCGTTGTTTGAGTTAGACCTATAGGTCATAATTTTAATGGAAATCATCTACTGCTGGATATACCATCAGTAGATGATTTCCATTAAAATTATGATAATTAAATAATCTATATTATTATATAAGTAAAGAGGTAGAGTTTGTTTGTTTGAACGCTCTAATCTTTAGAACTACCAGTCGGATTTGAATAATTCTTTTTAGTTCCTAAGGAAGGTTATAGGCTATGTAATATCACGCTATTGATGACGGGAGCAGAGCAGTAAGCAAAGATGCGGGTGACTCTGCGCCACGGAAAGACAAAAAATATACATTTAAAAGTAACAAATTTATGTTTTACACAGGAACTTAATTTACACACACACTATCTTAATTTTATTATTATGTTTTTGATTAAATTACAGTAAATCAAAATGGAACTTTATCGCATGACACCAAAAGAGTGTAGGTATAATTTAAGTCTTTTTTTTATTTTTTTTATATTAGCTTACCAAAGTGACTCCATTCTGCCTGCCTGATGGTAAGCAGTCAGTGGAATCCAGAAGTGGCGGACACCATTCCAAAAGCCAAACTACTGGTATGGTGGCCTCCACTATGGCGGCTTAGTGAGATGCTTTTTCACGCCCCGCTTAAAAGACCCAGGATCAAAATTAGATGGGAACATATGCCCTCGCAAAGAGTTCCAGGCTTTAATTGAGCGACAAAAGTATGAAATGCTGAACCGTTTGGTTCGAGACCCTTTAGATTCCACTGTGAAAGGGTGGCACTTCAGTCCCGCACGTGTCGTTCTGGATAAAAAGGGAGAGGGTGGGATTAATTCAAAGAGCTCTTCAGAACACTCTCCATGGTAAAGGCGATAGAAGACGGCCATTGAGGCGATGTCTCTTCGCAGCTGTAGAGGCTCAAGGGTCTTAGTAGCCTCCGGGCTTCCGATGATACGGACTGCTCGCCGCTGCAACCGATCGAGTGCATCCAGTAAGTACTGTGCGGAGCCATCCCAAAGATGAGAGCAGTACTCCACGCAGGAACGAACCTGTGTCTTATAAAGAAGACAGAGCTGCTCGGGCGTGAAGTACCGCCTCACCCTGTTCAGGACACCGAGTTTAAAGGAGGCGGTTTTAATGACGCACTCGATGTATTTCTTGGAGTTGAGATCTCCGCTGATGTCCATACCCAGGATACTTAGGCTATCCTGTTAGTGGTAACGCTGTGTTCTGAAGAGAGGGAAGGGGAAGGAACAGAGATTGTTTTGCAGAGAACGCGCACACCTGTGTTTTCTTGGCATTGAACTCGACCAAATTCTCACAACCCCATTTAGAAATGCGGTATAATGCAGCTCAGCGACAAGTTCTAGGCGTTTTGCCACGATGTCAGTCTGTTTAGCCACAGGATGGCTGAGATTTCGCCCATGCACTGTACTATCATCTACATAGCAATGAATGTTGCCAAGGGACAACATGTCATTGACATGCAGAAGATACAACGGATTGGCCTCCAATTATTTGCAGGTCAACGCTGGGGTGCCTCAGGGTGGGCGACAGGACGTCCGTCCTGTCGCCCAGCGTTCAAGCGTCACAAAGGACTCTAATGCGGCGCTCATGCAGGAATGCGGCAATCCAGCTGCATAGCTAGGGTGGCAGACCATATGCTGGAAGCTTGGACAGAAGCGAACGGTGCCAGACTCTATCGAAGGCTTTGGTTATGTCAAGGCTTATGGCCAAGAACTCTCGATGCCTGTCCATAGCTTCACCCCATTGGTGTGTGATATACCCTAGAAGGTCATCTATTCTGTAGACCGTTTTGGCCTGAAGCTATATTGTCGGCTCACAAAATTGTAAATTTTTATCAAACTGTAAGCTTACAAATACTTAAATAAAATTGGCATTGTTAAACAAAGAACTTTAATCATTTGTTTGTTTTGAATGATACTGGAAAACAAGCTTTGTATTGCAAAGAAGATTGCAAACTGACTGGCCCTTTTCTCCTTGTTCGGTAATTTAAAAACTTTGAACCAATATTATTGTAGGTACAGAGCTATTGTTCCGACACACATTTTAGATTAAACAGTGACGATTGCTTGATGAAAATACTGCTGTACTTATGTATATATAAGCAGTCGTCACATAATATAAAACTTACAAAGGCAAGTTGTTTAGGTTTTCAATTTCCATCAGGTCACACGCTTGAGTGATTGATTCATAAGAGTATTGTAATATTATTCGCAAATCTTATAAATCTAAAGCTCGCTTCAAAAGATTCATTTTACTCAGGTATTTTCAAATGAGACAAACGAATTACTATTTATACTATTATATAAAGCGGAAGTGTTTGTTTGTTTCAACGCGCTAATCTCTGAAACTACCAGTTGGATTTGAATAATTCTTTTTGCGTTTAATAGCCCAGTTTTTGAGGAATATGTTACATAACTTCACGCTACTGGCAACGGGAGTAAAGCAGTAACCAAAGATGTAACTTAATGCGGCTTAAACCGCGTTGCGGGAAGCTAATCTATATAAATATATAAAAGCGAAAGGTCACTCACTGACTCACCTATCACGATATCTCAGAAACTACAAGTACTACGGGTCTCAAATTTTGCATGGGGATTTCTTTTGGCACGTAGGTGCTAACTAAGACGGGATTTTGCGAAATTCATCACATAAGGGTGTAAAAAGGGGTGGCAGAGTTTGTATGAAACTTCTATAGAATGCTATATTTTTATAGAATAAAATAAATGACATCTCAGATTTAATGCCGGATCCACAAGCTTGCCACTTGGCTCTAACTATAAACATAAACAAATGCTTGAATATATTAGGTGGTCCAAACAGCGATATCCACACGTTTGCGAGTGTAATGTGTTGTGTGTTTTGAAAAAATAAGCAGTCCAGCTGTTGTCGGAAACAATATTTCTTCAAACAAGATGGTGGATCATTCAAATTCGTAGAAACCTTACAAGGTATGTTTTTTTTATGATGGTAGGTACTATTTTTTATTAACTGAAATACTATACGTATACCTAAACTCTGTTAATTTGACTTCGATAGGTATAATACTTACACAATATACAGCAAACTGCACGCGTCTTTTTTTGGCAAGCGTATGGATCCGGCATAAAAAATGAATAAAGATACCGACGGTGGAAAGGAATAACTTCTAAAGTGCCATTTTGGCCAAAATGAGTTATCTAGATACTTAAATAGGGTTTTTTTTTCTGCGTCGACTGGTACTACTTTCGTAGGTATTAGGTTTGGTAGCGATCGGAGCATATTTTAGGCGATTAGAAGTTTTTCCTTACCGTCGCCAGTACGAGCAAAATCTAATTTTCAGGCTCCTAAATGACGTGTTTCTGGTGATTTTGTAATAGAAGTCTGTTAAGAGTCCGGCATTTTGGAAGTAATTTTTCTTGAAACAAATTGTTTTCGAGTAAATATATAAGCATTTTTTCTTTTCTTCATCTGGATCTTATTTTGGACATAAGAAGTTTTTGTTAATAATTTTTTTATAAAAATATCCTTCAGGGATATTTTTTTTATTAATCATAACTTAAGAAATTCAGTCCGAAGACAGCATGAGACAGACGCATTAGAAGTATTTCTTCTGAACTATTGCAAGAAGAAGCATTGTGAACATTACGATTTTTTAAAACAATATTCTTTACAAGGTTTTTAAATTAAGACCTGTTCAACATTTTGTACTTGCCAAATATGAGAAAGAATATTTCCATTTATTATTTTACATGGTTTACAGGAGATAAGAATTTTTTACTGACTAACTTTAAGTTTATTTTTCTTAAACGTCAACTTTCTTGCGATAGAGTAAAATTAAGTACTTGCTTTTTATTTGATAATTTAGATAACATTTTAAACATATTATTCTCCAAAGACACCAATAACTTCCAGTCAATAATAAAAAGTAAACCTCATTTCTCACACTTTGCCATTTGGCGCTTAAGGAGTTTTACTTTTCAACCGTCGCATTACTATTTGTTCCAAAATAATTGAATTTGAAAATTGAAGCTTATAACGCAAAGGACGCACTGTTGTCACTAGGTAGGCTACCCGAGCGAGCAGTAACGCGAGGGCAGGCGTCGTCGTCGCATGTGTCGAATGTACGGATTTTTTCTGCTCTAAACTACTTGATTGAGGTTCAGTTCCTCTGATTATTTTATTTCTGTGCGTTCAAATATTTATTTAATTTTACTTTTAGAAATTCTGACACCAAATAAATATTAAATAAAATACTTATTTATGTACATATGTAGATACTTTTGCTTACGTTCAAATTTACTTCAAACTTTCATTTCAATTACTTAGTAAAATTTGTTTTATTTCCTTAGTCGCTGAGTACCTAAAAACCAGATTTTATAAGTTACTAGCTGCGCCCCACGGCTTCGCTCGGGAACCAGACCGAATTTCTGAATAAAAAGTAGCCTATGTCCGTTTCCGGCACCAATTCTATCTACATACTAATTTCATCGAAATCGGTTAAGCCGTTTAGACGCTGAGTGGCAACAAACACACACACAAGCTTTCAAATTTGTAATATTAGTAGGATTTATATTTACGTTTGCTTGAAAAAAAGGCGGAGATATTGTAACAGTCGTCGTCGTCGAAGGATTACAAATTTGATACAGACTCAAGTCCATGTATAAACAATAGATTTTTTATCTTTTTTCTTATTGGGAAGTAGACCTCTAAGGAGTTTGAAGGGGGCAGATTAAAGCTAATAATAATATAATGCTTAGTCTAATTGCTAAACTAAAGCTATAAGTTCATAAACGCGAAGGTTTAGACGTATGAATGGATGGATGATGTAATAATAATATAATAATAATATTCTACCATGAATGATGGAATATGGATTTTTGTTACTCAATCATGTCAAAATGGGTAAACGGATTTAAATGGGATTCGCCATAGAGACATATTATATACTGATTGTTACTGATACAATGTATGAATACACATTCACATTTTCACGCGAACGAAGTCGCGGCCAACAGCTAGTTGATAATATTTATTAAATATGTTTTCTCTCTCTATAACGAACTGCCAGCTGCGGTGTTTCCCAAGCGCAGTGACATGTCCTTCTTCAAACGAGGTTTAAAGAGAGCATTAATATCACGGTAGGTGGCGGCTTCGCGAAGTCCCTGGCATTTCGGCAGTCTATGAGCGACAGTTATCACTTACTATCAGGTGGGTTGTGGCTCGTCTGCCACTATAGGCAATAAAAAAAAACTTTTCCTATATCTACGCAACAATTTATGTGTTTCAAAGATGATATTAATACAATGTGTTTTCTAATTCCCATTCATGAACCTAAACATTTACTAAATACTTAGATCTATATTTAATTTAAATCTATTATTTCGAGTTACAAAGGTAACAGGTAACATATGTTCAGATCTAAATAGAAGTACGTGGTTGAATTCTAAAACACCTGTTCATGTTCGTTCATATTATTGTCTGCGTAAATAAATATACCTACAGTCAAAAAATGGTTCGCAATTTAATTTAAAGCTTGTATAAAACTTATCTTTCAAAGCATAAATTTTAATTCATAAAAAATATATCAGTTCAAAACCTCTTATGTTTAACCTTTTATAGTTAGAATTCTTAAACTACTGGCATAGACTGAATGACATTTTAAATATACAGTGTTTATACAATGTCTACTTGGTTATTTAAATTTAGGCCTCTAGTTATAAGTTATAAGTAGTCAAATGGCCCGAAATGCATCGAGAAAAGGATGATATGGCCTCTTATTTTGCTCTAATTGGCTGCTGTGCCCCCTGATTCAATATTTTACTTATAGTTGCCAATTTTTTTTAAAACTATGTTCTTTGTTGAATCCCAAAAGTATTTTACACAAAATATACTATCTGAAGAGTATTTAAGATTTTAAAAGTTACATTTTGAAGTACCAAATGAAAGCAAATGCATTTCAAAGAAATTTTCAATTTCGGTTTCATTTAAAACTAAATAGAAAACCTTTCAGAGTTTCATATTCTTATGTGGATTTCTATATACAAAAATAAATTGAAACGTAAGTAAAAATATCAATTTAGAGGATATTTATTTGATAATTTCACTTTATATCACTTTATTTAATCCTAATATCATTATAAATGCGAAAGTTTGTCGGTATGTGTGTGTTTGTTACCACTCAGCGCCTAAACAGCTGAACCAATTTTGGTGAAAATTAGTATGTAGATAGATTCGGTGGCGGAGACTTTTATCCCGAAAATCGGCCTGGTTCCGAGGAAGACAAAACACATTTTAGGCGCAGCTAGTATGTTGATAAATTAATAATTACTTACGAGGTTATTTTAGTCCTTGAATAAAAAAAAATATAAAGTTGCAAATATAAAAGTATGCATGTTTATTTAATATAATACTAAAAATATACAAAATAGTAAGAAGCATAAGCTTAAAAAAATCAACAATTTTCATGGATGTTATTTTATCATCAAACTAAACAGTTATCTATTACAAAGTGCTACTAGGAAGATATGGTTATTAAATAGTCCAAAGATCTGAAAATATATGTATTCGATATTATCAATTATATAAATAATCGAGCGAAATAATTTCTGGTACAAAGTTGTATACAAAGTCGAGTAAAAAAAAACATTTCTGTGATAAATAACACACAGAAATGTAACAAAGTCACTAACTTACACTAAACAAATTGATTCTAGGTGTCAATTTAAACGATGTAATTAGGACAGAACTTTGAGCAATCAATATGGTGATCTGTGTAGCTATAGAGAGAACAATTATCACTGGAAGTATTGTGGATTGTGAAGATTATCTTTTGATTGAAATGAAATCGTAGGTACTGTTACAAATTTCTTAAAGTTTACTGATTGTGTATATACTTGTATATAAATAACTATCTTTTTGCAGCGTGGTTTCCTTCGCGTCTGTGTTTACTGTTCTTCTTCCGTCGCCAGTAGCATGATGTTACATAACCTATAACCTTTCTCATGAACTGAGCTATGATACGCAAAAAAAAAAAAAATATCCGTATGGTAGTTGCAGAGATTAGCGTGTTCAAACAAACAAATTAACTCTGCCGCTTTATATAATAATCTAGATAGTAATTCAAATAAACTCTGTTAGCTTTTCGATGAATAGTAAAAAGGCAACTGATGCATATACTGAGTATTTTGGTAACAGATTTACAACAAATTCAATAATAAAGAATGCATTTAGTGAGCCAATAACAAATAAAATATCTGTAATTCAAAACTTCAAAAATTTATTCTCCTTTGTACTTAAGTTAAGTACTTAAGTTGTATTAAACTAGCTTGTTTTAGTGTTAACTCATCGTAGGGCACGCCACGGTTGTGGCGGTAAGTCCCGTCCTCGAGGAGTGGCTGGAGAGGAGGCACGGCGTCCTTACGTTGCGGCTGACACAGGTACTCACCGGTCACGGGTGCTTCGGCACGTACCCGTGTCTCATAGGCCGGGAGCAGACGTCCGTCTGCCACTATTGCGGGGTCTGCCCGCGCGACGCGGCGCTTCACACGCTCATGGAGTGTCCGGCGTGGGCGGACCAGCGCAGCGATCTAGTTGCGGCGCTCGCGACGGCCCAGCGAGAGGGCTTCGGAGGGAGTCGCCTCCTTTTACGAGCAGGTAATGCTCGCCAAGGAGGCGGCCGAGCGGGAGAAGGAGCTGATCACCTTGCTCCCTGCCCGTTGCGCCCGCCCCGGACGTCGCCGTGGGGTGCTCCGGGATCTCCAGCCACCGTAGAAGGATGCCTGCGGGTGACGATTGGGCCGCTCGAACAGCACAGGCCCGAGAAGGCGGCGTACGTGTTCCACGAATGCCTCTCGATGGAGAAAGAGGGGCTAGGCCCCCCAAATCAGACGGGGCCCGCTCACGTTGAGCGGGCCGTGGCCCGTCGGGGTCGCAGTGAATGCGCGAGCGTCTCCCATGACCCCGACACTCTGGCCGTCTGGAGGAACACCGTGGGTTTTAGTCGGTATGCCGACCGCTGTCTCATTGTGGCTGGAGAGTTCGACATAACCCCCGCCTCGCCCAGGCGGGTGCGTACGCGTAACGCGTAAAAAAAAAAAATTTAAACCCATCGTAAAGTCTACATTTGAACCGACACAAAATTTTCAACTGTGTCTACGAGTACAAAACACCTAAGGCCCTAGACAAGTGTCAAAGATATCTATTCTATTCATAGAATAGATAATAAAATGTATGAGATTGACATAAGCGTCGGCGTTAGCTTATGTCAATCCCATACATTTTTCTATCTATTCTATGAATAGAATAGAAATCTTTGACACTTGTCTAGGGCCTCTGATGTGTTAGAATAGTAGTAGTAATGGTAGTATAACGTGCTGTTTGAAACTTATTATTATATTTAAAATAATATGTCATACGGCTATTACACTACTTATCCTAGAGGCAATTATAATATGAAAGATCGTTAAACGCAAAAATATTTAAAGCACGCTAAGACTAGCGTTCTATAGCAATTTTATGATTTGAATTCAACGTTAAAGTGTTTATATTTTCTTTGTTTTACGTTATTTTCCGCTAGTAATAAATATTTTTATTATTTGCGTGCTTTAAAATTATGAGTTTTTTGATCGTCATTAAGTGATTCCAATCTCACAGATTATAATGCAGTCGCAGGTCATCTACGGTGTTTTTTTTTCAGTCTTTTATTATTATTCTTCGCTTAATAAACTAATATCATAAAAAAAAGATTAGATTTTTTATTCCAACTTGACTCAAGATCTACGTAGCCGATTTAAAACATTCTTATACTTTTAGAAAGCTACAAATAGAACGGGTAACATATGCTATATTATAAAATGTTTTACATATTTTTGTAGTCATTTATTAATTTCAATATTTGTGAATATGAGTGATGCAATACGTCACTATTACTATATTTTCCGTACGCGTTTGACCAAATGAAACTTTTGATACCTAAGCGGGCGGACGTCTAGTTTATAATAAAAAGGTCATGAAAATATTATGGTTACGTCCTATTCAGTATCAACATCACATAAGACAGGTAAATAAAAATTTAACTCTAAGTTGATAATATATTTAAAAATATCGAAAACTTTATTATTTTAGTGGCGCATTTTAATGAGCAAATTTATGTAGTTCATAAATTATGTTCTAATTCTGGATGTTCTATGTGTCCGTCATTGTCTATGTTGTAAAGACCTAAACTTCGTTTAAGCTCCTTTGTCTTTAAAAAATAACATAAAAAGATAATTTTAAAACGTAAAAGAAAACGATGATTTAAATGTTTATCTAAATGTATCGTTGCTACAATTTAAAAGGTAAAGTGTGTTTTATATCCTCGATTGAATAGTTCCGGGGACAGATTGACCTCTCCTTTATATGCCGTCACCTACAAATGCAGGGGTCATTATCAAACAGCGTTGTATTGTAGTTTATTCGTCATAAATCTTCACTATTATATAAAGTGGAAGCGTTTGTTTGTTTGAACGCGCTAATCTCAAGAACTACCACTTGAATTTGATAAATTCTTTTTGCGTATGATAGCCCAGTTTTCGAGGAAGGTTATAGGCTATGTAACATCACGCTACTATCGACGGGAGCAGAGCAGTAAGCAAAGGCACCGGTGAAACCGCACCGCGAAAATTTATAATACAGACAATGATCACTTTAAGATGTTGTTAGGTTAGCTTATTACGTAGGTAATGACTTTAGACAGGTCTCATAAGTAGGGGTTAAATAAATGAAGTGACTTGGTATTACATGGATCTTACAACTTTTTAAGATAGAAGAAATAAGTGGCGAGACTTGGTTTTTTTACAAGATGTTTTTTATGGCATATCATTTTCGATAATAATAGTAGGCTAATTACACAAAATTCTACTAGCGACATGGTGTCTGACAGCTATACTAATAATGACGTTAATGACCGTTACTAAATCTGCGTAATAAAATATTTAAATCTTCATGAACCACCAGATATTTATATAGGTACTATAACAGTATGGCTATATTTCAAGGCCATACGCCTTACCTTTACGTTATAATCTTAGTCCAGCGTACTGATAACTTGCGGAAGAAATCTTGGCGAGGGGGAATCGTGAGCCGGAAAGTAGGTATGTAGTGTGAAACATCCTTCTCGTATACCTAGTGTATACGAAAACCAAATCAACGTAGGAAGTTGGATAGCAATCATTAATCTACTTCTTAGTTATTGGAAGTCTTTGTGTTAATTCTAAATTTTAAAAAAATTGGAGCCTCTCCGCGCAGAAGAAGTGAAACTTCGTAATGTGGAGATGAAAATAGGAAGGGGCAGAAACAGATTTTTAGTGAACTCATATTGTTTCTTTAAGACAAACTTTATTAACATTGCTTACAATTCACAATTCTCTTTCTCTCTCCTACTTTCTACCTTTGTGTATCTTTCTTTCTCTCTTCCTCTTGCGTTGGAATATTGGACGCTAGTCGTTGCTACGCGACAGTGCTTTCATACCCCCTCCATGGTAGCGTTAAAAATTTAACGCTACCATGTAACCGCTGTTGAAAGTGGCATTAGAGGTTTCACTTCAAAATAAAATAATAGATGCTGGACTGGCTGCTTACCATCAGGCATATTGAAATTATGTTATATTAACATAATTTACTTAGATTAACAAAATAATTTCAACTTGCTCATTTATATCAGTACTGTAACATTTATGTAGTCCTTCAAAGTAAGAATGTTAGTCACATTATAAAATTAAACAACATGATTAAACTGACACGGAAGTTGATGACAATAAATCAAGAGTCGCTGAGACCAACATTAAAACAATGCTTTTTTATTTCCCATTATATTTTATTCAATCCTGAGGGCATTTTTTTTATGTTTATTAGCCTACCAAAGTGATTCCACCCCGCCTGATGGTAAGCAGTCAGTGGAATCCAGAAGTGGTCGCCATCATACCAAAAGCTATCGTCTTAAACTGCTGGTATGCTGGCCTCCACTATGGCGGCTGGGAATGGGGTTAGAGGAAGGGAATGAGGGAGGTGAGGAAAGAGGAAAGGGGGAAAATTTGGCCTCCGGCACGCTCACTCACCGAACGAAACGCAGTAGTAAGGATACTACTACACTTAAGTCGATCTTCTATGAGAGGGTAGTACTTTCCCGGACGTTCCGGCCCATTCATGCTGAAACCAGCGTGGATCTACTACGGTCATATACGCTAATGGAATAGAATCTATTAATAAATGTAGGTATGGCGTTGACAAAGTTAACGCCAACATTTTCGTTACCTTATGTCAATCCAATACATTTTTAATCTATTCTATTAGAGTTTAGCCACTTGTCTAGGTCCTCTGATCTTGCACAATATGACACGGCGCATGTTTGCATATAATTTATGAATGGCCACTAGATTTTCAAATTAAACTCGTAGCTATAATTACCGAACTTTGCTTTGTTATAAAAATAAAGTACCCCGTTTCAGGCTTTTTATTGCCTCTGTACATTTTGTGCAATTTAATATCCTTTTCATTTTAATAGATTTGAACTACGGTGTCACATTTAACGCGCTAGTAAATTCGATGTTTAACATGATCCGTAATCCCAAAAGAGTTGGATAGCAGCTTATGACGCAGAGACGATATTATATTATGTTATATTTTTGAATTCATGAAAATTTTTATAAGAAGGTGCGTTTAAAACAGGATTGAAACAATTACAGATTTAACGCTTTATTAAAATATATATTTTAGTAGGCGATTGAGTCTACTCAGTACGTTTCTCCCCTTTTTTTCTTAAGTAAAGTTTAATTTATAACATATTACTATGTTATACTTTATCAGTATTTTTTTTTTACAAATTTGATCAATTTATACCTTTCCCAGTTACTACTGGGCCAGAGTACAAATAACCCGTTTTAACTTAATTATGGTTAGTTTACGTGAAAACAAAAGAGGATTAAATTCGGAAGATGTCTTAGAAGATCGATTTCGTAAGCTTGACAGAAAGATTTGTTGTAATAACTAAATCAATTTGTGTTTGCTTTGCGTTATAAAATACTTCATACTTTTGTCGCTCAATTAAAGCCTGGAACTCTTTGCCAGCGCATGTGTTCCCATCTAATTTTGATCCTGGGTCTTTTAAGCGGGGCGTGAAAAAGCATCTCACTAAGCCGCCATAGTGGAGGCCACCATACCAGTAGTTTGGCTTTTGGAATGGTGTCCGCCACTTCTGGATTCCACTTACTGCTTACCATCAGGCAAAGTGGAGTCACTTTGGTAGGCTAATATAAAAAAAAAAAAAAAAAAAAAAAAAAAAAAAATGTATATCTTGTGTATTTAACTAGCTAATGAACTCTTCTCATAATTGTGATGCTGATGATACTGTTTGTGTAAAACATTTTTTATTCAGTAACAAGTAGGTCAATATAAATACGTTTTTATAAAGTATCATGTGTTTTCAACTTGTGTGATAAAATCTTCTAGTTTCTAATCTTCAAACTTTTATTTCAAAGTAGCGTGTTTACATGAAAAATAAAAAGCTGAATAGTTTTTATCAATGTGATAAAAGCAACATGCTTAAATGTCAAAGGCATCGTGAACAATTTTTTTATTCAACTTCGATAAAAAACAAGTATGTGACTAAATGTCTGTAAGTTTTAACGAAAGAAATGGATCCTAAAGGTATGAAATGAGCTCAAGGAAATAAAGAGATGAGAATCATTTTAGATTTACTATTCTATTTTATCCCGATGTAAAATAGCTGTATTTGTACTATTGCGTTTTGTGATGAGATTCAAATTTGATTACATTCTTATCTCCCATTCTCTTCTTTTTTGCAACGACTTAATTGTTTTTTTAGCTCTGTTTGCCATTATTAAATACTAGACGTCTGCCCTCGCTTCGCATCGGTATCAAACGTTTTATTCGGTCACACAACAAACACCTACGGAAAATATAGAAGTTGTGACGTATTGTATCATTCAAGTTTACAAAGGCGCTAAAATTTTGAAAATGATTGAAAAAATATGTTAAATATAATAAAATATATGAAATGAAATGAAAATATGTTTATTCATATAGGTTAATTAAATTAGCACTTATGAACGTCAAAGTTTACAAAATGTCAGCAAATTAACTTACAGCCAGTTCGCTGACGAAGTAGAGCCATGAGAAGAACTGGCAAGAAACTCAGCCCACTCTTTTTAATCTCAAGGTTATTAAAATTTTTGTAAGTTACAATTTCAAGTAGCATGCAAAGTGACACAGGCAATAGACTAGCCTATCTTATCCATTCTAATCGTAGCTTTCTAAAGTTGAAAGATTTTTTTAAATCGGTTACTAAGATGTTAAGGTAAATCGGAACAAACAAACAAACACAAAAAATCAAACCTTTTTCTTTATATTATTGGTTTAGTCAAATAAGTCTATGGCAAACCAATTAGCATCATGTGAGCTTTAAGGTAGTTTTTCACTTTAGTTGCTTAAAAAGCTGACTATAAAGTGCCGCTAGATTATATTTCATCACATAACTGAAAGGCTACTGTGTCATTGTAAATGAAAGATACAATTCTTAGAACATTATTTCTACAAAATTGTTTCCGAGTAGCGACACCGGTCAGTAGGTCGTTCTGCTATCGATTTATGATATAATCGATATTTTATTATTAAATTATTAGCTATTACTGCGACGTTGTATCATCGCAAATAAATGGTGATTTTGTTTTGTTTATTTCTTCATTTTCAATTAAGCAATTGTGTGGTCTTGATGGAATGTACGATAATTGAGTTTGTCATTGTAATGCACAAGCAATTCACAGGCTAATAAATTCAGTAATCTACGTGTTACATAAATTGGACTAAAAATAAAAAATAAAATATCATTTTAGAGAAATAATTATCTTAAAAGTCTGAAATCCAGATCCGTATTGTGGCGATCAATGCTCATTCATGCTATCTCTGTCTAAGAAAAGTCCTCTCCCTGCAGAGTGAGATCATAGCAGGCTGATATGATGACGATGATACCTTAGGTTATTGTAACCTTTGAAGGTTCAAATGTGCGACGCAAAAGTTGCTTTACCCTGTAGAACGCTACATTGTTCAGGGCTCAGGGCTGTTACATAAATTATTTTTAACAACGTACAGCGCCACTCGTGTTTATAATAAGAACAAATTTTTGCCGGAGGGCCTAGACAAGTGACGCCAACTTGTCATTAGCGTCAATCCCGTGCATTTTTAATCTATTCTATTAATAGAATAGAAATCTATGCTACTTGTCTAGGCCCTCGATTGCTGACAGCGGACCTAATTTTCTGGTAGACTACAGAAAATGAAATAAATTTTAGTTACACGTCCTACCCAAAACTTAGTAAGTTTGGGCATAAAATTGATATAATTGTTGCAGATAACTGATGAAGTTGTAATGACCTCCAACGCGAGACCAGCTTTCGAAGATGATCCCGTGCACCTGGCCAACAGCACTGTTATTTTTGATATGGTGAGTTGAACCTTTTCCGATATGAATGCCTACAAATTAGTTCCATGGTTATAAAGCAGTTATTTTATGGTAAAATACAGACTTCTCAAAAACATCTATCTCTAAACACTATGAATTGTAATAATTGCCCGAGTATTACGACCTACTTCAAACAAGAATTAAAGCTTATGAAAACATTAAAGCACTTTATTATGTTATTTCGATAACCATATTCGGTCTCACATAACTCGCTCTTTTACTTAAGTGAGTTAAATATTTTATATTTTGATGTTTACTATTTTCATGTATCGTATTTCTATTTTTCTTTTATAAAGTGTTGCTCATTTTCGTGTTGTGAGAAATCTATAAAGGACCAAAATAGATATCAGTTTGAATAAACCTCTGGCATTGTACTACGAATAGTAACTGACGGTCTATCTGATAGCGAACTATCAGGTAGACCGTCAGCTCATTGCTATTGTAATCAATAAAAAAAATGCACCTTGAAATGTTTAGACACTCCAACATTTATAAGGTGCAATGACCCTTTTAATTTTGTTCTCGTGAACAAAGTCATTGGTATCGAGGTTAATGGCGTTAATTACACCTTAAACATTTTTGTTAGATTATCATCAAAAAGTTTAACACTTGCAACGTGTATAATACACAGACATTTTAAAGTTTAGAATTGTGATCGATATAAAACAGCTCTAAAAGCTCATAGCAAATAGAATACGAAATATCTTATAAAAATAATAAAATTTCTATTATCATCCGTGTAACAATGACAATAGTACCTAAAGTACACAAAAACAGTGTTATTAGATGAACGGTAAAGGCTAACGCATAATAAGGCGGGCCACTGTCAATGTCACTAACTAAGAATTACATGAACGGAGCAAGCTACAGAAAAACAATACTAATTTGTTCAACTGTAGACACCGTTCTCAAAAAAATGTATATATATAGATATAACGTTTTATTAGGCCAAAGAAGAATAAAGAAAAACAAATTATTACTGTACTAGTCCAGGTATTATGCCATTTAAAGTAAAAAGTAATTTGTTTTACTAAATTACTCTGTGTGATTTGTTTGTGATGTGTTTTAATTTAATTTAATTTAATTCTTAAACGCAAATATAGACTGTGAGTAGCCAAGTCAAAAAATTCAAAACATAGAACTGATTTTCAATCAACAATATTTACTGCTTTGAAATATAAATAGAAAGAAAGAAATTGAAGCAAGAAAACATTTTATTTTGTAATTCTCACAAAACGAAAACGAGCAACACTTTAAAAAAAACAAAAAGAAAGATACGATACATGAAAATAGTAAGTAAAATCTTTTATCAAAAGATAAAAGATTTTACTTACATTGTAAGAGCGAGTTATTTGAGGCCGAATTTGGTGATCAAATTAAATAATATATCATATCATAATATAGTGTTTTAGTGTTTTCACAAGCTTTACTTAATGGTAGTTATAGATTTTGACACTCTTACCCCCAGTTTCAGAAAGGCTGATCAACGTAAAATTAACTAATCAACTGTTAAATCTCATGTAAGTACTATTTCGGTTGCTAAAAACATGCATTATTAGTTAAATTTGATCTAATTCGTAACTAATTAGATCAAATAAAGCCAAATATCCATGCTTTTAGTATGATTTTAAGTACTTCACATGAGATTTAACAGTTGATTAGTTAATTTGTCGTTGATCGACCATTCAGAAACTGGGGGTTAGTTAAATAATCAGGTAAACTGTATGTTCTAATAAAATGAATTGTACGAAATTGAATGTTTATCCAAGTTACTTGATATTATCGACATTCTAGATTACCACTTACTTTGATTAACTTTGTTTGTAATTGCTATTCAAATATGATCATAATTCCAACACATTTTTTTTGTAAAATATAATATTATATGAATGTGAATTTGTACGCTGAATGCGTACAAATTCACCGTTTTTTTCATATTTATTCCAGTAGGAGGACTGCTAAACCTACGAGTAGTCTTTTTAATCGGTCCAGTAGCATATTAATGAGTTATTTCATTTATGCCATCACGTGCATTTTATTAATATCAATTTACTATTCATGTAACAATCGGCAGCATTTTAACTCAATATAAGTTGGTCAAAGTTACAAATGAAAGTGAAATTAGCGTAATTGTGTAATAGCCATTCAGGCGACTAGAAGTGACGATTTGGACGCGTTCATATAATTCAATTGATGCAATTATCGGTATCAAATCTAACGCTAGATTAATTTTGGTTGTCAATAATTATTTATTTATTGAAAACTTTATGTAAAAGTATGTTGACAGATTAAACCAAAGATATTTTTTGTCTGTAGAACATTAGGTATGCGTGATGCGGAAAAAAATTAAATAGGTGTTTTGATGAAAACTAAATAGATACAAAAGACATAGTTACAACAAGAATACATTTACACATTATACCAATAAAATAGACTATGTATATGCGTTCTTCTTAGCAGTCCAGCACATTCATTTCAAACATTCTGATCAGAGGCCCTAGACAAGTGACATAGATTTCTATGCGTTATTCTATGCGTTATGTCAATTCCAATTATTTTTTACTATTCTATATATATAGTCCTCCTTGACGTGTCCGTCAACGGCGAACCTGGCAAAACTTATTGTCTATTTTGGTAACGGACATGGCTTGCAAAACCAAACTTGGTTTTGAAGGTCCGGTTGCAAGGCGCACAGTACAACTGACCATCAGCATTCTATGTATAGGTATAGGAAGGCTTCAGTCAGGTCTTCTTGATAAGGCGTTTAGTGTCTAGTTCTTGAAGACGCTTTTTTTCAAAAGTCATGCGAGCCTTATGAACAGAGTTGCGCCATTTTGGTCTCTGGTTTGTGAGCTCTTCCCATCTATCTATTCTATGAATAGAATAGAAATCTATGCCATTTGTCTAAGGCCTCAGATCTTTTACTATTCCTCTGCAGATTGTTCACACATTTTGGTCCCACTTTTAGAAGATTAAGCGCATTGAGATTTTGATGAAATTGGATCGTTGTGCAAAGTTATTCGATGCCATTCGGCGAAATTCCAGTACCCATTTATTTTGAGTTTCGACAACAAATATTTCGATCCGATACAAGCAGTCATGTATCATTTTAATAAATTATAAAAACATGAAAGAAGGAAAATGTCGAAAACAGACAATATAAAAAGCTTTAAAATAAAATAATAATAATCTACATACCATTTAATTTACCACCTTTCACCGCGTTGACATTGAATTTCTTTTGTTGCGTGTTCATAAAAATACTGTTTATTCTGTCTGTTTATTATATGGTGTTAAGTAATTACATATCGATTTATTATTTAATGGCTTCTGAATCATAATAATTTTAATAACTATTTTTATTCATATTTTTTGTTTACACAGAAACTCGACCTTGTTAAATAAAATAAACATATTTTTACTCAAAAGTAATTGTAGCAATTTACAATATAAACGTAAATCTATATTGCTGATATCAAGTATAATATTATTCCTAAAAATGTGTATTATAAAAAAATTACTGTGGTTATTTATACCCAGAAGCTAAATTTATTTATTTAGGTACCTATTTAGGTCAACCAGTTGTTGTTACATTGTAGTTCTCTTACGTATAAAATGATATTATTTGGAGTGTGGTATAAAGTGTGACTACTATTCTAATGATTCAATTAATAATAATTATTATAAAATATTCATACCCAAGATTTTTATTAAAACTTTTTGAAACTACTTCTTACTTCTCGAGACCTCAACAAATTGCACAATATTTTTGCTTTAAATTTTCTCTGATATTCTCACTCTGTATTATGTCCATCTCAACACATTCTTCTTTGTCACATTGCTATTATATATAACTCTCTTTGTTTCTATAAAAAGAAGAAATTTAACTAAGAATTTTAAGCCTTTCAATCAGTTTAACATTGATGCATATTTTATTAACAATAGGGCAAAGATAATCGCAATAGATTAGGCTGTCCGTGAAACTAAACCAAGGTATTGGTAGCCGTGAGGTCTATTCATTACAATTCAAACGAACGTTCGTGTGGCGTGTTAAGGTGCTACTGTATTATCAAAGTCTTATCAGTAAAGGTTATTATCGTTAGGATAAAACGAACCATGTCTGAGTTAGTACCTATTTTCAGCTAGAACATTTCAACAGTAGTTGTCGAATAAGTTCAACCTTGTGTTGGTCATATAGAGTTGATTTTATTTGTAGAATTATTTGTGAATATTCCTAATAAAACGTAATTATTAAACTTCTTTCTTTAAATATCAAGTACCTATATTTTAACCAATGAGTATTAGAAACATCAAAATATAAAACAATTATTACCCCACAAAAACAAATATTAAAGAAATAAAAATCTTCTCTAGTATTGATTATAACAGGTATTAAGTCAAATCGCAGTTGTTTAGGGAGACCCAGCAGTAATCATTTCCATGAAAAAAATTAAAAACCACAGCCACTATTACTATATTTCCCACCCGAGGAAAATATTAGATACTCAGTGTTGTAATAACAGTTACAGTTCTACGCCTTAAATGTACTATTCTAGATTTTCTGCCGAGTAGTTTCATTCGCTTTTCTAGCAGCACAATTAATTCAGGACTACAATCCAGTAACTGTTACTGAGCCATAAACATAACAATAGTATTAAACGATACCCTCGCGATACAACAGCAAAATGTTCATTTGTTTCGTAAGGCCAACACATACTAGACGTACATACATAACTTAACGCCTGTCTCCCATTAATGGGGTAAGCAGAGACTATAGAACGCCATTTGCAGCGACCCAAACATACCTTCTTTGCCTCTTCAACTTTCATTAATCTTTTCATACATACAAGTCGGTTACGGGTGCTTGTAATTGTGCTCTTTGTCAACACATCACCTATTTTGTCCGCTTATGTTCATCTAGGGCCACCCCTACCAACTTTCCCAGTCAGTCCTGCTCCATAAATCTCTTTCTCAATGCTCACACATACGCAAATGCAAGGCTCACACATACTAGACAATAACAATAAATATAATAAACTGTTATAAGATCAACATAGGAGATAAATTGTTCTAGAAGATGTTTACTAAAAAATAAATACTCGTTTGCAATTAGGCTCGGAAGAAACCTTTAATGAACTCCTAAATATTTTTACTTTTTTAATACGGCTGCCTTTGTCTGGTGCTGTTATGTCACCATATCAGAAGCATGTCCACCTGTCATTATGTTGTTTTCAAGGCCCAATGTGATAGCTGTCAGTGAGCCACTTGCTATTGCTAAAATGAATACTGTGTACTTAATTTGGACTGAAGATACAAGTGAAAATATTTATTTTTTTAAAGTAGTTATGTTTTATCAGATAGTAAATTTATACTTCTTTTTCACGCATTCCGCTGCTGAAGCCTAATAGCGATAGATGTCAACGACGCTGCGGGGAGGTAAAGATACTGTAGTTTGTTGTAGTTACCAATAGGAATGTTGACATGTTATATTTTATTTATTAACAAAAATAGATTAATCATTAAAAAATTCGTTATTGAAAATTTATCTTATTCTAACCAGATCCAATACTAGATGAACCGGCAACCTATCGAAGGCAAAATTTAGTGAAGATACTTCTTCAACAGTGATTATTTTGGCTAAAATAAAGATACAATCAAATAAAGCTGACCGTTTGTGACATAATTAACCGTGAATTATGTAAATATTAATTATTGTGAATCATAAAACGCAAACGACAAATTGATAATTTATAAAGAATGCTGTAATTCACTACTCAGGTGTTTCATAAATTTTATTATAAGAAAATTGCCAGATTAAATACAAAGACACATTCTTTAGTATCATTGAGTTCTTTTTGTCATGTTTTTGTAGATCAGACGTATAATGTATAAAAGATTACTATTATTGTCAACATTCCTATTGGCTTTATGTTTAGAGGCACTTAAATTGGCGTACTTGTCTATATATTTCTTGCTTTATTTGTCCAAAAGAATATCATCCATATGTCACATTTATATTTTTTTTTTTTTTTTTATGTTAGCCTACCAAAGTGATTCCACCCCGCCTGATGGTAAGCAGTCAGTGGAATCCAGAAGTGGTGGCCACCATACCAAAAGCTATCGTCTTAAACTGCTGGTATAGTGGCCTCCACTATGGCGGCTAGGAATGGGGTTAGAGGAAGGGAATGAGGGAGGTGAGGAAAGAGGATAGGGGGGAAATTGGGCCTCCGGCACTCTCACTCACCGAACGAAACGCAGTAGTACGGATACTACTACTCTTAAGTCGATCTTCTATGAGAGGGTAGTACTTCCCCGGACGATCCGGCCCATTCATGCTGAAACCAGCGTGGATCTACTACCGTCTAAAAGATATATATAAAGATAACTTTCTTTTGCATTAGAGATTATAATGATCGTATTCGTGTTTCGTAACCTAGTGATATGTGAAGTAGATTTGAGCTTTGTAAGATAGAATCCTGCTACTTGAAAAATATACATACAGTTGTAAGACATCCTGCTAATATTAATGCCAAAGTTTGTGTGCGTGTGTATGTTTGTTACCACTCAACGCCTAAACGGCTGAACCGCTTTCGAAGGAAATTGCTACATATACAATAAATTTACATAGATTTGTTACCAGAGGCGGACATAGAATTTTATCCTGAAAATCCTTCTGGTTCTTGAGTTATTTATTAATTAAACAAATACCATATTCCGCGCGAGTGAAGCCGCAGGGCGCTGCTAACGTAAATTATTCAGATCTAATTTAAATAGGCTTTATTATTATGTGTCTTTGACAGTAAAGTAAGTTTTCTTCATAATTGACAGTAAATAAAACATTAGCAAAAAGTTTTGAATAGGTACAATATTCCTGATTGATTTATTAGTATTTTATTGCTATTGATTAATTTAGTTTATTCTCTAAAAAGTAAGTAAATTAATTTACTAAAAAATATTATATTTATTTTTTAGTCTTGGCACATGTTTTTTAGTCTCACGTGTTGTATTTATGTATATTATCACCTCAGTACGACGTTCTTTTCAAGAATTTAAGTAATACATTTTGTAATAATTATAATTACATTTAAAATTTAAGTAGCATAATGCTTCTAACATTTTTATAAGAACATTACTACTATCCCTTTCCTTATAAACTATCATAATCTAGTTCGTATAACATCGCAATTCACACCCACAATCGGCTCTTCTAACGTCATAAATAGCAACAAAATTTGCTAATATCATAACCGTTCTCAACCCCTTATTACCCACCAACGCTTAGTGTTGTTGCCAAAGGAAATGATGAACGGAAACTACGTAACACTGCGGCTACTATCGTATCCACTTGATTTATGATCATAATGACCTTGACCTTGAGTTATCATGAACTACTGCAGCGAGGGTTAGAATTAATAGACATTACTTTACCTCCAAGGAATTGTAATCTAAGTTGCAAAGTCTGTTTACTTTATAGTGTGTTGAACATATTAATTTATGTGTGTAAGCATAGGTTTTTGTTAAAGTTCTATTTTAAAACGACTTAATGTCTAGTAATGTAAAGTGCAATTTATATTTTAAATCTTTAACATAAACTTGAATATTACAAATTACGTATTCACTAGGTATTTGAATTTTTTGGCTAATTAGCAATTTGCTAGTAAAATATTTTAGCTTTCTTAGCAGAATATTGACATAATCTTTTGTATAATTCATAATAAAACCGGCCCCACTAATCAAGGTGGCCAGAAGTCTGAGACTTCTGACTACTACTGTAACTATCTTGAATATCGGCATTGTTTAAGAATTGGAATCATTAGTAACAATGCTCTGCGAGATTGAATTTAGGTTTCAAGCTCGAGAATTGTACATTTGTAAGTACTTCTCGTTACACAAAGCTTGTGCTTAGCTACAATATTAGAAATTTTTTTGCAACCGAAATTACTGAAAGCCGATTTTAATAGTGTGAAAAAGGTCATAGTGATGACATCATCATATCAGCCAATAGACGTCCACTGCTGGACATAGGCCTCCACCAATTTTCGCAACCGTGGCCGGTCATTTGCCGCCCACATCCGTCGGTTGCCCACCTCCGAAATATTATTTTAATTTCAATAAAGTATAAAAGACTTTAATATATTTTTTCCTGAGAGTAATAAATTCAAAAGATAAGAACAAAATCTGTATTCATTAAAAATTTGTTTGTATAACTGTAGATAGCAACATAATGAACTAAGTTTCAATTTAGACAGTGACGTCACATGAACCTAGAGCCTAGATTACCAATTAGATAACGATTTGTAATTCACAACTAGTTAGATTGACGTATGAAGTTGATTTATAGTTACCAACTTTCGCTTTTACCTTGACCTTTCGAACTATTTGTGCTGCAATCTAATGAATTTTTAATATTAAACTGAAATTGACGTTATGAGTTTAGAATCTTAGTAGTACAACCTTTTATTTACCCTTTTGTTGGGTCCTGTTCTTAATAAACGAAACGAAAGTCCCAAAAATATTAGAGTTATATTTTTGTAATTCTTTTTTTTGTTATCTTTAGCAATTAAGTTTAAATGTATTTGTGTAAACAATTGTTGGTTAACCCAATAAATAAATAAATTTTGTAAATCTCATTTATACTTTTTGTAAATCTCATTAATTCTTTTTGTAAATCTCATATAGTCTTTTTGTATATCTTCTTATTTTTAAAATGAAACGTCTTGCAGTAGACGGCGTCAGATGATGGTTTAATATGATAACTTAATAAAAGTAATTAAATAATATATTTCTGTTATGACTAAGTTTTTGTTTGATATCAAAGAAAAATTAAAATTATATATTATAGGTACTAGTATAAGGCAATTTTGAACTCCTCGCTCGTAAACACATTAAGCGGGTTTATCTAGATTTGGCAACTGTTAACATTAATTTATTGACTTCACAACACAACACTATCTTTATAGGTTATTTTTCCATAGTAAAAGTGTGGTTCTTAACTTTCACAAACATTCATTTGAAAAGACATCATTTCTACTTAAGGTTTTATGTTTGTTTAAGTAGCGGCGTTGATTTATTTTTGTGTATTATAGTAGTGCATTTTAATATTTACTTCAATGTTATTGTCATTGATGTTAGATATAAATCTTTACAAGTTAAAGTTATGTAGCAAAAGTGTGTAGCCGACGTGTTTGGGTACTTAAAACCTCTTTTATTAGGTAATTTACACTAGGTACAATTGTTTTTTAAGGAAAATTAACAGTGCTCCTAGTATGAGTTACTAAACATAATTTTTCATATCTCAAGTGAACTATTTTTTACTCCGTTGCCAGTAATAAAACATATGTTAATTAGCAGAGATATAACAGTACATTCCTCTACGGTCAAAGCGTTTTTCATATATTTTACAATAATACAACGCTCAATTGACGCTCTTGGCATTACAAACGTCTATAAGAAAGAATAAGAACGAAACTAAATTATATTGTGTAAAAATAACTAAATTAGTTGGGCGTCATCCTTGTTTACTATTATATTAACAGCTATATGTACTATTATCTATGTAAATTTGCCGAAATTTCGTCTTGACAGTAACAGAATAATTAATTACGCCTGTTATTACATCTTTGTTGTTGTTTGGACGCCCATTGTTAATTACAAGGTTGTTATTTTGGCTAAAATAGCGGCATCTGTATTATCGTGTATATCTAGTTATAACAAACAAGGCATACTACTTACCTGTAAGGGGTTACTTTAATGGCTATACCTATGTGCATAAGTAAATTGAAGAAAACACAAGGAAGTCGTTTTTGTAAACGTATCAGAAAAAAGTACGGGTACTTTTGCTGTACATTAATATTCTATGAAAGGGTAGATACGTACCTACTTCCCCTTGCTTACTGCTCTGTTCCTGTCGCCAGTAGCGTGATGTTATAGCCTATAACCTTATTCAAGAACTGGGCTAAAATACGCGAAAAGAGTTTTCAAATCCAACTGGTAGTTCTAGAGATTAACGCGTTCACCCTATCGATCCGTTCTATTCATTTTTAAACCAAGGAGGATCTAATACCATTTTTCTTTTATTCCGCATTTTAGAACCTTTAACACAAGCTATAATGTATGCTTACTTTGGGTCTAGATGGCGTTGTGTGTAGTTGAAGTATTAGGTATATTATTATTTTGTTGGTATTTTATTTTATTTAAATTTATTTTATATTACAGAACTATAACTTAATAAGTAAATCTTGTCTTTCGTTATCCTGGGAGGTTAGACCACAAGAATGTTCCAATTTTAAAGACAGGTTAGAAAGTATTAATTACCTGCAGTACAAACAAACTATGTTTAAATCGGAAGCGCTTTACTTGCACAAGCATACAAAAACAACCAACCTTTTTCAAAGTAAACTTTACAAATAATGGTCACTAAGAAATTCGCAAAGTCAGCAAGGTAATACGTCTGCGTGATTTATTGCGCCCTTGGCCTCGGCCTTACTGCACTACTGATTAGACTGAAGAATGACTTCGAACAAACGACCTTACAAAGTTCACTTTGAGCACCGACGGCCATGCTTGCATGGCATATTTTAGCTGTTTTTTTTTTATTTAAAACAAGTAATCTTGACCCTCAAGTTCGTTTACTTGTGTGTTTTCATGAGACGTTTTTATGAAGAAAGTAAACGCATTACTGCCTATTTACTTGCAACGAGTTAGACAAATAGTCGGTTTTAATAATTATAAGGATATATTCTTTTTTACGCTACTACAGTTATCAAACCGCAGTAATCTGTATTGCTTTCGTGTTAGATTATAATTTTTATCTCTTTATTCATTATCCGAGGCAGCATAGTAACATCACGACAAATTTATTTTAAAGCTCCCTTTCTACTAATTTATTTTTCTTCATACTTATCACGATTTTAATCTATCGGTCAATAGGTCAAATCGGATAAGCCTATATTATAGGCAACCTGAACATTTGTTATACTGACACTAGGTTGATCACTAACCACTCGATAAGAAGAACTAGTTACTTAGTTTCACAAAACAAAAGTACTACGAAATCTTTCTAAAACGCACGCGCATTGCTGCTTACTATTCAAATTATCGATCAAAAACTTTTTCTCCGTAATAAACACTTAGTTTTTACTAACAATTCGGCTCGTCTTATAAATGTATTAGTGATTCATCATATCCAAGGCTTTCTTACTAAATCAAACAAACTTATAGGTAACGTGATTTTCCACACGCTATTACAGCCGGTAGGTAATAGTTCGTGACGAATACAGTTTTCACTAGAGCAAACATCAAAGAAAGCTTATTCAATTGGCCGAGCCGAACATTGCTCTATTGTTTTGTGCAATTTTAATAAACCTGATTGTTAGAGTATAATAATTTATCAACAAATATTATTATACGTTTGTGAATTTTAAAGATGACTAAATAGAGACAAATAGAGGCCGTCACAGCAAGATTTCTTTTCGAAAACTTCTTGCTTACACCAGGGCAAAACAGTATCAAGGCAACTAGGAACTTGCTCCTAATACATGATCACTGGCTGTTTTACGAGAGTATATAGCAGTAAACTGTCCTTCCTGCATTTCTGTGTTACAATTTCATTATTTTTTTTGGCAATGAGAGTGCTTAGTAAAATTTTTGCCATCAGTCAGCGCCACTTTGGTAAAAAGTCTTCCATTTTGACAGCGCTATCAAAACAATTATTTTTCAGTGTTCATTTTGGAAATATTATTGTTTAATTTACAAAATGGATAATTCACGTGCTTAAGTACAAGAAAAAGTTGCTGAAAAGGTTTTCTAAAATGGCGCCCCAAGGTGGCAGCACCATTGCGTCAGGTCTAGCTGTCAAGCGCTTTTTAAAAGTTAATCCCTAATTGGCCTAATGTGACAGTTGAAGTGGCACCAACTGATACTGGACTGCACCGTTGGTCTAGTGGTTAGTGTAACTGACTGCAACGCCGGGTGTCGTGTTTTCGATTCCCGCGGAAGGCAAATATTTGTGTGATAAACATTTGTATTTGTCTTTAGTCTGGGTGTTTCCTATATATTATAAGTATGTATTTACAAAAAAAAAGTATGTATATGTATTATATTTCAGTTATCTAGTACCCATAACACAAGTTCTGCTTAGCTTGGGACTAGACGACAGTGTGTGATAGTGTCCACATATTATAATTATTATTATTATTATTATTAACTGGTGGCAAAACACCCTCATTGGTTTGACACGTGCCTACATCTGCCTAGCGATACACGTGGCCATATCAATCGCGTTATTCGTGACCTAGAATTAATGTTCAAATATCTCTTCAAATGGAGGAAACAGTAATTTTACACATAATGGGTCATATTATGCTCTTATGACATGTTTAGAGGCACCATGATTAGGCATGGGTTGAGTATGTGACACGTCGGCAACGGTTTTATAGACTCTCAAATAAGTTCTTACAATTAACTTTCAATTTCAAATAACTGCCTCTGTGGCGCAAGCGACTGCCGTACACGAAGTTGTGGGTTAGTTCCGCACACGGGACAAAACTTTATACTATTAAACTAGCTGTTGCCCGCGACTTCGTTCGCGTAAAAATTCAGATGGGTGCCTCTATGAGAATTTTATGGCAATCGTACATTGTATCAGTATTATCAGTCTCTATGGCGAATCCAGTTTAAACCCGCTATCGCTAAAACTGACAAACCACTTTCACACAAACTTGTGACTCTTATTTGCCCATTTAATAAGGGTGGTTTCTGATTATTAAAAAAAGAGTATTTTCTAGTAATTTGGTAATCCTACTATAAAAACTATAGAAATTTCATACAAACTTTGCCACCCCTTTATACCCCCTTAGGGAATGGATTTCGCAAAATTCCGTCTAAGGGAGCACCTATATCCTAATAGGAACGACAATGCAAAGCTTGAGGATCCTAGCACTTGTTGTTTCTGAGATTTTGTGATAAGTGAGTGAGTGACCTTTTGCTTTTATGTATATAGATAGCTTTTGCCCGCGGCTTCGTGAATTCGCTTCACGTGAATGTCGTTTTTTTCAATAGACATTTTTATATTGTTTAAATACTGTTTTTCATACTATTTGTAATCTCCTGTTCATACAAATCCTATTTCACCTACCTAAAGATATCCCTCGTAAAAACAATATACAATACACAAAAGCAAATTTTCACTCCAATAACTTTCCCCTTCCCCTTCTTCCCTATTGCATTTTCTCCACTCTCCACAATTTCCTCCTTCCTTTCCTCCCCTCCCCCTTCTCCTCTTCACCTCCTTCAGCATCCCTTGCCCCTCCTCCAGCATCTCTTGCCCTTTCCTCCACTTCCCTCTACCTTACCTCCTCGTTTTCCCCCTCTCTTCCCCCTTCCTTTTCCTTTCTTTTCCTCCTTTCCTTTCCCTTCCTATCCCTTCCCCTACCTTTTTCCACCATTCGAGAACTCCTTTTTTTTCCGCGTTCTTTCCCCCTCTCTTCCTCTACTGTCTCCCACACCTCCCCCTCACTTTCCTCTTATTTTCCCCTCACTGTCCCTCACTTCCCTCTCACTGATCCCTCACCCACCTCACTTCCCCCTCAATTTCCCCTCACTTCCCCCTCACTTTCCCGTTACTTCTCCGTCACTTTCCCTTCATTTCCCCTCACTTTTCTCTTACTTTCCTCTAACATTCCCCTCGCTTTCTCCTCACTTCTCCCTCACTTCTCCCTGTCTTTCCCCTGACTTCCCTCTGACTTCTTCCTGACTTTCCCCTCACTTCTCCCGCATTTCCCCTACACTTCCTCTTCACTTCCCCCTCACTTCCTCATTACTTTCCTCACACTCCCCCATCACTTCTCTCTCACTTTCCCCTCCCTTACTCCTTCTCCTCAATTCCTCCTTTTCCTCCCTCCCCCTCCCTGTAAATTTCAAGTCGCTAGCTTCAAAAGCTAAAGATCTTTGTATAAAAAATTCATCCATAATTTCAAAACTGTAAGTTAAAAAATGAAGAAGATTCATACAATCGATTTCATCCTTTTTCACACACTTAGGAATTAAATTTTAAAAAACCCTTTTTTTAGTACAACCTCTAGACATTTAGACAAACACACCCTCCAAATTTCAAGTCACTACGACCAGCAGTTTAGGCTGTGCGTTGTCTGTTAGTCAGTCAATCAGGACAAAGCCTTATATAATATGTATGGGTGTATGGATGTATGGATTAGACGTATAGCCATCGGGGATCAAAGCATACAGGCTGCTAAGAATGCTAACACGTGATAGAGCCACATAAAGCTGACCGTGCGAAAAACAGCTACTAAGTATTAGCTGTTTTTCGCACGGTCAGCTTTCCACGCCCACAACTTTTAGTTGTGTCTGACCTTGGGCTTTATTAATTGTCATCGTGAAACATAGGCTCCGTGGAAACTGGACTCATTTAAAACTAAACGAAAAATAAAAACGCTATCAGCTATTCCGTAACCTGTTAAAGTCCCTGTTTCTATCAGAAAATGTTCGACGTGATTCTTTAAATTGGCATAACTTTTTTATTTATGAACCGATTGACATGAAACAAACACTAAATGTTAAGTGAAGCTTACCACAATGTATTAGTGAAAACCATATCTAAACCGGATAAGCCCTTTCTGAGATTAGCGTGAACAAACGCACAGACAAACAGACAAACAGACATACAGACAAACAGACAAAAATTGTAACAATCATTGTTTTGGGTTCTATTTGCGTTGATAAAGGCCCCAATATTTTTTTTTCTCATGTATCTCTCATGTACAGACAGCGATCGGTTACATTTTTATTATATGTATAGATAAAGAGGAAGAGTTTGTTTTTTTGTTTAAACACATTAATCTCTGCAACTACCAGTCAGATTTGAATAATTCTTTTTGCGTATGATAGCCCAGATCCTGAGCAAGGTTATAGGCTATGTAACATCACGCTACTGGCGACGGGAGCAGAGCAGTGAGCAAAGTCGTGGATGAAACTGCACCGTGGCAAGCTAGTGCATTCTTTCTAATGTATTATGCCTCTCATAGAGCGGCAAGCAGTAAATAACCCCGCAGTTCGACCACTCATTACAATCAATAAGAATACAGTACGCAGTGACTTTTTAATTCTAAATATAGAATGGCGTGCAAGTGCCTCGCAATCGATGAAGCCTTGGCCTGGTATCGGTACATTTACCATGTTATTTGTGAATTTGCATTTATTTTCATGGGTACTGCTAATGGGTTAGACAGGGTGCCAAAACAACTGATGAGTGTTGTCAAAATTTGTAAACCTCTACAGTAAATTTACAAATTAAATTTGACAGCTCTTGTTTGGAAATTCCTCCACAGTTGTCTGTTCCTCAAATAAAACTGGCTTGTCATAATTATACTTTACCTCTTCATTAAGAAAACAGAGGCTTTTTGCCCGACTGCCGAAGTCAAGGAGGGTAATGTTTGTATGTCTATTTCTTTGGCACGCACGACAGCCTAAATATCTTAATGGATTTTAATATACACACATACAACATATATTCATATTAATTCTGGAATTGACATAGTTTATAATATAATAATAATAATAATAATATGTGGACACTATCACACACTGTCGTCTAGTCCCAAGCTAAGCAGAGCTTGTGTTATGGGTACTAGATAACTGAAATATAATACATATACATACTTTTTTTTTGTAAATACATACTTATAATACATAGAAAACACCCAGACTAAAGACAAATACAAATGTTCATCACACAAATATTTGCCTTCGCGGGAATCGAACCCACGACACCCGGCGTCGCAGTCAGTTACACTAACCACTAGACCAACGGTGCATATTGTTTGTTTTTTGTTCAGAATAATTGTAGGTACATACATAGGGTATGTAATAATATTACGGTAGTAGATTCGTCCGGAGAAGTACTACCCTCTTATAGAAGATCGACTTACGAGTAGTAGTATCCGTACTACTGCGTTTCGTTTGGTGAGTGAGAGCGCTGGAGGCCCAATTTCCCCCTTTCCTCTTTCCTTATCTCCCTTATTCCCTTCCCCTAACCCCATACCCAGCCGCCATAGTGGAGACCACCATACCAGCAGTTTAAGATTATGGCTTTTGGTATGGTGGCCACCACTTCAGGATTCCACTGACTGCTTACCATCAGGCGGGGTGGAGTCACTTTGGTAGGCTAATATAAAAAAAAAAAAATTCAATGAATCGTCAGCACAAAAAAAAAGGTTGATTCATTTGCAGTTTATTTAATGCAGGCGGGCTTTTTGTTTCTAATAATATCTATACATATAATAAAAATGTAACCGATCGCTGTCTGTACATGAGAGATACATGAGAAAAAAAAATATTGGGGCCTTTATCAACGCAAATAGAACCCAAAACAATGATTGTTACAATTTTTGTCTGTTTGTCTGTATGTCTGTTTGTCTGTTTGTCTGTGCGTTTGTTCACGCTAATCTCAGAAAGGGCTTATCCGGTTTAGATATGGTTTTCACTAATACATTGTGGTAAGCTTCACTTAACATTTAGTGTTTGTTTCATGTCAATCGGTTCATAAATAAAAAAGTTATGCCAATTTAAAGAATCACGTCGAACATTTTCTGATAGAAACAGGGACTTTAACAGGTTACGGAATAGCTGATAGCGTTTTTATTTTTCGTTTAGTTTTAAATGAGTCCAGTTTCCACGGAGCCTATGTTTCACGATGACAATTAATAAAGCCCAAGGTCAGACACAACTAAAAGTTGTGGGCGTGGAAAGCTGACCGTGCGAAAAACAGCTAATACTTAGTAGCTGTTTTTCGCACGGTCAGCTTTATGTGGCTCTATCACGTGTTAGCATTCTTAGCAGCCTGTATGCTTTGATCCCCGATGGCTATACGTCTAATCCATACATCCATACACCCATACATATTATATAAGGCTTTGTCCTGATTGACTGACTAACAGACAACGCACAGCCTAAACTGCTGGTCGTAGTGACTTGAAATTTGGAGGGTGTGTTTGTCTAAATGTCTAGAGGTTGTACTAAAAAAAGGGTTTTTTAAAATTTAATTCCTAAGTGTGTGAAAAAGGATGAAATCGATTGTATGAATCTTCTTCATTTTTTAACTTACAGTTTTGAAATTATGGATGAATTTTTTATACAAAGATCTTTAGCTTTTGAAGCTAGCGACTTGAAATTTACAGGGAGGGGGAGGGAGGAAAAGGAGGAATTGAGGAGAAGGAGTAAGGGAGGGGAAAGTGAGAGAGAAGTGATGGGGGAGTGTGAGGAAAGTAATGAGGAAGTGAGGGGGAAGTGAAGAGGAAGTGTAGGGGAAATGCGGGAGAAGTGAGGGGAAAGTCAGGAAGAAGTCAGAGGGAAGTCAGGGGAAAGACAGGGAGAAGTGAGGGAGAAGTGAGGAGAAAGCGAGGGGAATGTTAGAGGAAAGTAAGAGAAAAGTGAGGGGAAATGAAGGGAAAGTGACGGAGAAGTAACGGGAAAGTGAGGGGGAAGTGAGGGGAAATTGAGGGGGAAGTGAGGTGGGTGAGGGATCAGTGAGAGGGAAGTGAGGGACAGTGAGGGGAAAATAAGAGGAAAGTGAGGGGGAGGTGTGGGAGACAGTAGAGGAAGAGAGGGGGAAAGAACGCGGAAAAAAAAGGAGTTCTCGAATGGTGGAAAAAGGTAGGGGAAGGGATAGGAAGGGAAAGGAAAGGAGGAAAAGAAAGGAAAAGGAAGGGGGAAGAGAGGGGGAAAACGAGGAGGTAAGGTAGAGGGAAGTGGAGGAAAGGGCAAGAGATGCTGGAGGAGGGGCAAGGGATGCTGAAGGAGGTGAAGAGGAGAAGGGGGAGGGGAGGAAAGGAAGGAGGAAATTGTGGAGAGTGGAGAAAATGCAATAGGGAAGAAGGGGAAGGGGAAAGTTATTGGAGTGAAAATTTGCTTTTGTGTATTGTATATTGTTTTTACGAGGGATATCTTTAGGTAGGTGAAATAGGATTTGTATGAACAGGAGATTACAAATAGTATGAAAAACAGTATTTAAACAATATAAAAATGTCTATTGAAAAAAACGACATTCACGTGAAGCGAATTCACGAAGCCGCGGGCAAAAGCTATCTATATACATAAAAGCAAAAGGTCACTCACTCACTTATCACAAAATCTCAGAAACAACAAGTGCTAGGATCCTCAAGCTTTGCATTGTCGTTCCTATTAGGATATAGGTGCTCCCTTAGACGGAATTTTGCGAAATCCATTCCCTAAGGGGGTATAAAGGGGTGGCAAAGTTTGTATGAAATTTCTATAGTTTTTATAGTAGGATTACCAAATTACTAGAAAATACTCTTTTTTTAATAATCAGAAACCACCCTTATTAAATGGGCAAATAAGAGTCACAAGTTTGTGTGAAAGTGGTTTGTCAGTTTTAGCGATAGTGGGTTTAAACTGGATTCGCCATAGAGACTGATAATACTGATACAATGTACGATTGCCATAAAATTCTCATAGAGGCACCCATCTGAATTTTTACGCGAACGAAGTCGCGGGCAACAGCTAGTTATATTAATAATAATATCACACTAACTATACACAACGCCATCTAGACACAAATTAAGCATATATTATAACTTGTGTTATGGGTTCTAGAAATGCTGTTATACATACTTATATACCTTTATTTATACATAGAAACACTCAGACCAATGCAAATAGTCATGTTCATGCACACAAATATTTGCACTGAGCGGAAATCGAACCCGCGACCTCCGCGTGACAGTCAGTGCACAGTACCACCGAACTACAGAGGCAGTTAATATTTTAATAGTTTCATTTACCTTTTGTAATTCTTGATATTGATGGAGCAATTAACAGTAATACTTCTACAAAAGAAGTTTCAATCTGTCTCGCTTACATACCTACGAATAAAAAAATATTTGCTACTAACTGACCTGGCGAACTTCGTTCCGCCTAACAGTCGATCAACATTACTTAATTTTTCTAAAATAAAAGAATTTTTCTAAAATAAACGTAGTCTAAGTTACTTGTTAATTACATCAGCTACCTGCCAATAAAAGTCCCGTCAAAATCGGTCCAGCCATTTCAGAAATTAGCCGGATCAACAAACAACAAAATTGTAAAAAACATATTTTGGTGTATGTACCGTATATATATTCATAAACATGTAGTAAAAAACGATTATTTCAATATTAAAAACAGACACTCCAATTTTATTATATGTATAGATTTAATTCAACAATGGCGACTACGTAGTTAATTTTGAGAATATTTCAAATACTCAACATTGTGGAACGAAACCTATGTGCTTCGAGGTCATTTTTATTTTCGAGTGGCTTCAAAATATGTTGCGTTATATACTCGTACAAATATCGTAATTATTTATGTATGTGTAAAAGTTAGTTGTAAGAAAAAATTCCGTATTTTATTTTGTCAGTGAGCCGTACTAAAAAGTAATGGCTGTCCTTTTTAATTAATTTTATTTAATAGTCCCTTATCCTTATTTAACGTGTGCTAAAATCATATATTGTTAAAGTTAAGTCTCAAAATTGAATGACAGTGCTTGGGACTCGAACACAATTTTATATTACGGCTCGACCGATTTTCGTGAAATTTTGTATGCATATCGGCTAGGGTTGAGAATCTGACAACATCTATTTTTCATCCCCCTAAATGTTAAGAGTGGTCTGAAAAGGGATGAAAACGATTGTATGAAACTTCTTCATAGTTTTGAAATTTTGTTTTGGAATACTTCTATTAAAATAAAAAAACCTCATATTTTTTTTTAAATGGGTTGGATTTAGAGGGATGAAATTAGGGATAAAATATTATATGGAAAGATCTTTGCTTTTGAAGTTAGCGACTTGAAAATTGAAGGGAGGGGGCGAGAGAGAAGTGAGGGGGAATAAAGCGGAAGAGTTTGTTTGCTTATTTGTTTGAACGTGCTAATCTCTGGATATACCAGTGGAATTTTAAAGATTCTTGCGACGGGAGCAGAGCAGAAAGCAAAGATGCGGGCGAAATTGCGTCGCGGAATGCTAGTATAATGTAATATCCCTGACGTTGCAGGGAATACAGATAACGTATCAATACATAGATAGGTCTAATTTGCATAGCACGTCTTGCCACTTTCTATACAATTTTTATAAAAATATAATAATATCTTCACGCCAAACTCGGCTGTAAAAACCGGATTCCTTAGATCAGTAAAGCTTTAAGTGTAGGATTTATGTTTCAAAATGATTCTTATAAAAGACATAAGCTGTATTACATTTGAACAAGGATTCGGAGCGCGACATCGCCCAATTTATCTACAACCACTCTACTGACGAGGGTACACTTTGTCTAGTAGTGAGACGTAAATAAATGGCTAACAATATATTTTTATCTCTAAGCAACTTTAAGGAAGGTTTATTTCAATGTCTAAGTTTTATATGCCTATAGTATTGTTCAGTTTCATACGGTAGTAGATCCACGCTGGTTTCAGCATGAATAGGCCGGATCGTCCGGGGAAGTACTACCCTCTCATAGAAGATCGACGTAAGAGTTGTAGTATCCGTAATACTGCGTTTCGCTCGGTGAGTAAGAGCGCCGAAGGCCCAACTTCCTCCCTTTCCCCTTTCCTTACCTCCCTCATTCCCTTCCCCTAACCCCCTTTCCCAGCCGCCATAGTGGAGGCCACCATACCAGCAGTTTAAGACTATGGCTTTTGGTATGGTGACCACCACTTCTGGATTCCACTGACTGCTTACCATCAGGCAGGGTGGAGTCACTTTTATAGGCTAATAAAAAAAAAAAAGTTTAAAGTTTGATAGATTATACCTAGTGCCGATTTGTCTATACCTCAATATACATTCATCTATACTTTTGTTTATTAGTTAATCTCTAAAACTACCAGTCGGATTTTGATAATTATTTTATGTTTGATATCCCAGTTCTTGAGGAAGATTATTAGCTATGTAACATCACGCTACTGGCGACAGAAGCAGAGCAGTAACCATAGATGTAACGTTACGCGGGTAAAACTGCGCCGTGGGAAGTTAATTATGTTTATAAAAGGACAAATAATTAAAACAATATGTTAAAGAAAATATGACTGAAATAGAAGTTCATGCACGGCAGCATCTGCCAGAAACGTATGAAATCCAAACATCTTACGTCTTAACTTCGACATTTAGGCAAAAATACGCAGTGCATTCATAAAGTGTATGATGATGTCGAATAACTTAGAGATTGTATACTTTATTAACTAGCATGATATATAGCTTTATTTAGCTGATTGAAGTCATGCTCCCAGGGCACACACATTGATCAAATATTTTTGTGTCATGCCGTGCCGGCCAGGGGCGCGGGAGTAGCGTGATTGTCATAACGCGTGATTTTGTAACCCGCAATCTTTTCGAGAAGGATGACAGTGTGTATCCTTAATTTCAAGATTCAAGAAACAAGAATTCAAGAAACTCTGATTTTATTTCATACCCATATTAAGAGGGTTGTGAAAAAATATGATAGCCGCAATTTTAAGACTCCGGCCGTCTTGGACTGATTTTCATCAAACATACTCGTAGCTAAGAAAATGGGTGAAATGTTCAGGAATTTTCTTAGCTACGAGTAGTAGCTAAGAAAATTCCTGAATATTTCACCCTTCAAACATCCGTTCGGAAGCTACGATGCCACAGACAGAAACACACATATACACATACACAGACAAATCAAACTTTTAACACCCCGTCGTTATTGCGTCGGGGGTTAATAAAGGATTTCCCAAAATTCTCACTAGAAACGTAGACGATTTCATGACAATGAATTAAATAAAGTAATCTGGTATAATCCACAGTGAATTCCTCGGATTTATGAATATTATTCGTATCGTCGCAATGCGTACCTCACATTGAATGACTGCGACGTTTCAACTCAGTCATGTTGCTAAAACTTTATACAAGACTGGTGGCAATTGTTGATAAAGGTAATTATTTTTTTACTGAGTAATTAACGTAAGATTTAATATAAATATTGAATTGTTACACACGTGAATTTTTTAACCTTATTCAACCGTAGCATGTTGTCTGGACTTAAATTTCATTTTAAAATTTCTTTCGTACGTGATAATGAATAATTAATACTTACTACTTACCTATGTCTCTGACTTAGTTTTTAAACAATCTTTGAAATTTGCTCCTCGTGAACTCTATTATTAAATGATACTTAATTAAAACGGCATTGGAGATTTAAATGTTTCTTTATATCCTCCTTTTATTGTACTAGTGGAGGCGCTCATAGCTATTTGTGTTCACTGGTCGGTAAACGTATGCGGATTAAGCATCATAGAGTGCAGCTGACCCATGGATGGGTGACCGCATAGTGGTATTTGATCTGAGCGTCTCCACGCTTCGGAAGGCACGTTAAAAGTCGATCCCGGTTGTTACCAAGATGATAACAGACGTCAGGTCAAGTCGGATGCCTCTATGGGCGACCTGAACAAACCCTGACACTAGATTGACCACTAACCACTCGATATTTGATTTTATTAACCTTAGTACGTATATTTTATTTTTTATTACTCTACTTAAAGACATTTAACTAATCCTTAAACGAAAGTACCTTTAAAAAAATATTTTTATTGAATATTTCTGTTATGAATTATGAATATCAACCCTAAGTCTATAATTTCGCCCAGTAAATAACAACAAGTCCCTTGTAACATAGGACCCAATATGGCAAAACGTGTTATACACCTCAGAGGCCCTAGATTTTTATATAGAATAAAAATCTTTGACACTTGTCCTTGTCTAGGGCCTCAAGTTACCTCTTTAGATGTTTATTTATTTATGTAGGTATATATTATGTAATGTATATATATACACATGACAATGAATGACGAAGCTAAACTTTCAATTTTATACTAAAATAGGTTAGTCGTACAACACGTGAACGTAGGCACTATATTTAAATATACAACGCTAAGTTAGCATAATAGCAGTTTTCTTTGACGTCATTCCTGCAACGCTATTTCCTGCCACGATACATACCGTATTTTCTACACAAAAAGGTATAAAATCAAATTAGATTTTGTTTTTATTATTTCTCATTAAAATTTTTAGATGAACATAACACGTGATCCTTGTTTTCTAGTCCATAAAGTCGAAATTTCAATAGTAAATTTTGGAATGTGTTTTTAGGTTCGCTTGTAAAACTGAAACGGAATTTACTAAGTGGTGTTTGGTAGACTAAAAATAGTGTAAGCTTTTGAATAAGTTATTCGGGTTCGGCTATCTGCGTGTTAAGAGTTGTCTTGCATGTTTAGTTTTAGGAACGTGATAAAAATGGATGAATACTTGCAAAGGCTACTTTAGTGAGGGAATTTAAATGTCCATCATTGGTCTTTATAATTTAATAGCTTTCCGCGGCGCGGTATAACCAGCGTTTTTGCTTACTGCTTTGTTCCCATATCGGCGGATAGTAGGGTGATGTTACATAGCCCATAACTGGGCCCGAGAACTGGGCTATCATACGACAAAGAATAATTCAAAGCCGACTAGTAGATCAGGATATTAGCGCATTCAAACAAACAAACAATTTCGCTTTATATAATAGTATAGTTTTGATGTAGATAATACGTAAAGACATATCAACAGTGATGAATGAATGATTTGCCACTACGGTTACATCAAGGCTCAGATTCACAAATAATTATTTGTGTAATGCATTTCATATCGAAAGTCTTATCGTAGATAATTGTATGTTTTAAGGCTTTAGGTGCGATAATCGTGTTTATATAATAATATGAAATATATGGCCAACACGTCATATTCTACTTACTTTTCGATACAAGAATACCTTTTAAACCTTTCTTTTGTATAGACTTATCGCCGACAGTTGACAGCCCATGTGATGGTAAATGTTAACTGTCGCTTATGGACGACTCAGAGTCCTTAGCATTGCTCCCGCAATCTCATGGATTCTGCGAAGCCGCTGCCTACCGTGAAAGGTATACGGTAGGGTGAAAGGATTGAGGGAAGCGAGGAAAAAGGAAAGGAGGCAAATTGGGTTTCCGGCACTCTCACTCACCGAACGAAATGCAATAGTACGGCTACTATTACTCTAACGTCGATCTTCTATGAGCGGGTAGAACTTCGTTGGTCGATCCGGCCCATTCATGCTGAAACTAGCGTTGATCTACTACCGTCTTCCTTCCGTGCAGTTCAGGAATTTTAAGATTTTACGAAGAAAGAGAAAAAAAAACGTATTTTTAAATAGAGAGCGAAGCACATACTGGACATAAACTGCACGAAGACTTATTTACAAGTAGCATCCCGCAGCGCGATTTCACATGCGTTGTATTACATATTTGGTTACTGCTCTGCTCCCGTCGCCAATAGCGTAATGTTACATAGCCTTTAACCTTTCTCAAGAATTGGGCAATCAAACGCAAAAATAATTATTCAAATCCTACCGGTAGTTCTTAATAATAATAATAATAATAATAATAATAATAATAGTCATTTATTTCGAACCACTACAGGAACATACACATATCATACAAACATTACTACACCAACATTTAAATGGACACCAATCTGGCAACTGGCTTATGGACACCTAACCAGTGCGACCATACACTACTGCCAATGTCCTCAGCTACAACAGCCAGCAGACTGTTGGAACTACCCCGCACCCGACGCATCAAGGATGCGATTCTTTTTCGCATGATGGCATGAAAGTCATCAACATGCGCATCTGCAAACATCCCCGATGCGCTACAGAAGCGGGGCAGTCCCAGCAATACCAAATAATAAGATTAGCACTTATTTTCTAGGAAAATAATGAAAATGGCACAATATTTTATAGCTTCATTTTTAATAAAATTTGTATATACAAACAAAGAAAGCAAAATTCTTATTAAAAGCTAGTTATACATAAACATAATAATAATATCTAAGTCCTGAGCAAGCAACGCATGTCACGTTTCTATTGATTATTTTTATACGAGGTCTACACATGCAGAAGTTGCGGTTAAGGAAGGTTGTCGCCACGCAGACTATTGTGCGTTGCGCTGAAAATAGTGGGTTAAAACCTCGTTTCTTTTTAACTGTTGATATTCTTTGCGCTCATAAATTTAATTTCCCTATGATATAACATTTATTGTTCCCTGTAAGACATGTCTTGATACAAAAATATACGGTTCTCTAGATAATAAAAACTTACCTTAGCTTATGAAAGCTTATGAGTTTGTAATACCGAGATTATAATTCACACGTCGCTGTCTTACATTATATTACCAGTCATCTTATATATATATAATAATAATAATAATACCAGCCTATTTACTGTCCCACTGCAGGGCAAAGGCCTCTTCTCATATAGAGAGGGTATGAGCATTAATCACCACGCTTGCTCGAGGCGGATTGGCAATTTCAGACATTTAAGTCCAGGTTTCCTCACGATGTTTTCCTTCACCGTTAGTCAAAAATGTCCAAGATAAACTTAGAAAGTACATATGATTTGAAAAATCACATTGGAACTTGCCCGGATTCGAACCCACTACCTCGTATTTACGAAGCGGGTGCCTTATCCACTGGACCATTTCGACTTCTTTATAGCCTTCACTTATATAGCCAAATATATATTATGGCATTACTTGACATCGCAGCAAAATTCATCTATACTACCTGGATACGGTCCCGTCTAGCACGGTTTGTTTCCAGCGTTAATTTCTCCCACGTACGTGCATGCTCTGGATAGAACTGCCAGCTGCGGTGTTTCCCGGGCGATATGACATGTCCTACTTCAAACGAGATTTAAAATAGCATTAATATTACGGTAGGCAGCGGCTTCGCGGAGCCCCTGGCATGGTGGCAATTCATGAGTGACAGTTACCAGTTAGGTACCTACCATCAGCTTCCTCGATATTGTATATAACTTAAATATCTTCTGTCATTGTTTCAGGCTGTGCAATGACGTCTCCTCGAAGAGAAATCACACGTTGAAACCGCGTGTTGTTTTACCAGAAAACTATGTTAAAGGTGGGTTACTCAAAATATGTAATATAATATTACTGAAAATTAAAATATTCAAAATTCAATTGAGTTATTAAAAGTAAATTTGACTTACACTGATTCAAGGTATAATAACGGTACGAGTTTATACTGATACTAGACGACCGCCCTCGCATGGCTTCGGTATCAAAAGTACGCCTACGAGAAATATAACTGCAATACTCGTGTAAAATGCAATTTGGTTTTAAAGGCGCTAAAAATATTGATTTTTTGAAAATAATTAATAATAAATGATAATTAATTAATGAAAATGGTAAACATAATAAAATATAGCGCAAACAAAGAAACATACAAAATATCAAATATTTTATCTTTATAATATTATTAGTTTAGATACGATAATCAATCTATTTTATTTATTAAGGTTAACTTCAATTAGCACATAGAAATATACACAAATTTAAAATACATTTTCAGTTTAATAAATTAAAGACATTATTAAAAAAGTTTGTGAAATAGCATACGAACTTACGTAAGCAAGTACTTAATGTAAAAAAGGAACATCCTCAAAAACAAAAACTGGCAGAATATAGAAATTACAAATGCATTAATGTACACAAACTATACAGGTGAATGGTAGTCTTGAATTTTGGAGCGAAAAAAGGAATTCAATAATTATATTGACTTCCTTTTTTATGGTATACCTGTATGTATATACCTATACTATTATATAAAGCGAAAGCGTTTGTTTGTTTGTTCGAACGCGCTAATCTCTGGAACTACCAGGCAGATTTAAAAAATATTTTTGCGTATGATAGCCCAATTCTCGAGAAAGGTTATAGGCTATGTAACATCAACGCTACTAGTGACGAGAGCAGAGCAGTAAGTAAAGAGGCGGGTGAAATCGTGCCTCGGCAAGCTAGTAATTAATTAAAGGGTTTATTTGTTTACAAAGTTATTGATTTCATGACTACAGCTGCAAGTATGTATAATTTTGAAGTTATACTTCTTTTGGCGCGATTGGGAAAAATGATGAGAGTGAATTTTTTTTTTTTTTTTTTTTTTTATTGCCTATAGTGGCAGACGAGCCAACAGCCCACCTGATGGTAAGTGGAAACTGTCGCTCATAGACTTCTGCAATGCCAGGGGCTCTGCGAAGCCGCTGCCTACCGTGATATTAATGCTCTCTTTAAACCTCGTTTGAAGAAGGACATGTCATAGCGCTCGGGAAACACCGCAGCTGGTAGTTCGTTCCAGAGCCTGCACGTACGTGGGAGAAATGAACGCTGAAAACGAACCGTGCTAGACGAGATCGTGTCCAGGTAGTATGGATGAACTTTGCTGCGATGTCGAGTGGTGCGATGATAGAAAGGAGACGATGGCACCAAGTCAAACAGTTCCTCAGAGCACTCCCCGTTGAACATACGATAGAGCACGCATAGAGAGCCAAAGTCCCTCCGCTGCTCCAGTGACTCCAATTTGTCTGTGAGATTGGGATCATCGACGATTCGAACAGCTCGCCGTTGGAGGGAGTCAAGTGGGTCGAGCTGGTATTTGGGGGCTCCTGCCCACAGGTGAGAACAGAGAATTTTTACGATGCGCGCGCACACCGACAGAAAAAAGCAACATCCTGAAGTTAGTTGCGAACTTTTTACACCCTGAAGTTAGTTGCGAACCTTTGTGTGTCATATCAGTACAAAAAATCAGTGTGAATAAATAAAAATATATTGGCGTTATCAATTCAAATATTTATGTATGTATGCGTTGTGTTATTATTTGGTATTTTTGGATTGTTACGCCAAAGTATAACTTCTTACGTGCGTACATGAGTACACACACTCTTTTTTTATTTTATTATCAAAATTATGTATAGACAGCTTGTTTGAGAATAAAATGATCATTAGGAAGTTGATAGGTAACAATTACTTAAACTGTTATTGCTTCAATTATATTTAATAGACAAGCTCTAGTAAAATGCTTGTAAACATAATATTATGAACATTGCTAACAAATTGACGGATGTACAAACGACATACATCGCTTGTGGTTTGGTAAATTTAGCTTAGAATATCAGCTGAAAATCGGTATGTTATTACGTAGAACTAAAGACTTTAATCGTGCTGAGTTTCTAACCGGTCGGTAGTGACATTATAGTTTAAATGTAGAAATCTGTAGCTTTAATAATAATAATAATAATAATAATAATAATCATTTATTTCAGGCATCTAAGGCCCATAACATGCCAATACATACATAAGAAAAATTATAAACTAATACATATTTTATATAAACTAAAACTAATTAACGTGAATTATTTCGGCGTCATATTTCGCTGCGCGGTGTTGTGTAGCCTTCCACGAAAACGTCGATATACAACACCTTTCGGCCAAAACTCTTGTTAAAGACAAGTTTCGAGATATTGCGTCGGCACTCGAACCACGAACGATTTAAAATTCGTGTTGTGACGCGACTCCAACCTCTCGACTCTTAGAGTGCAATTGGTCTTGGTTCGCACGTACTGTACGATCTCCTCTTCCTTCGTACTGTGGTGTAGCCGGGACAAGTACAGCAACGTTGTTGGGACTGCAGGACGCTTTACGAGAGAAGATTTTTACAATCGGTTTTGTTCTAAAATATAAAAACTTCTTGTAATCAAAATTGATTGCATATTTGTACCCTTTTAGTGATAAACATGTGATGATAATATTTGTTATATTATGTTATGTTTTGTGAGGAAACCTGGACTTAAAAGTCTGCAATTGCCAATCCGCCTTGAGCAAGCGTGGTCATAAATGTTCATGCCTTCTCTAAAAAGAGGCCTTTGCCCTGCAGTAGGACAATAAACGGGCTATAATTATGCTATTATTTTATGTACTTAGATCCTCTATTCAAATGAGAAAAAAATTAAATGATTTAAATTATTTATTCGCATTAAAATCGGTTCACAAGGCTGTTACATTTTTTTGATAGTTAAACAAATTTCACGGTAAAAACAATCGAATCAATAATAAAAACATAAAATAAAACCATCATTTTATACAAAATCACCGACATGAGACATACGCATAATATAAACATTTAGAACACAAAAAATTTGGGCCCGCTCTTAATTACAGAGAACAACATCGAATTCAATATAAATGACAGAATATAATTTATCAATTTTAATATTATACAAATAGATAATCAAAACTAAATCAGAGACTTAATAACAGATTAAGTAATTAAACATACAAACAAACAACATTGACTTGACTGTTGTCAAAGCTGATATCATTAATCATTAATCCATTCAGTTTAAAAGATCAACGTGCAATCCTGGAGTTTGAGATTCAATTTAAGGAGTAATCTCTTACGATTGAATATTTTCTTCCATTCCAAAACCATTAGAAGGTAAATCAGAGATTGAATTGTAAATAACGTGTATCTGAGAGCTGTTTTCCTTGTGTGATATATTTGGGATAACATTAAATATTATTAAATGTGAAAGTAACACTGTATGTCTGTTACGCTTTCACGCCTCAACCACTTAACCTATTTTGATGAAATTTTATGTAGATATAGAATAGACTTTGTTATACAACATGAAAACCTATATGGAACATGTGATAACTGACATTAACGCGGGCAACAGCTGGTATTATATCTAAACAGATAAAAGCGGCACATGCAGGCAGATTCTGTTTAGCAGTAAGACGTTCTTTGACTGAAAGATTAAAAATAATGATACATCATCATCATCATATGTGATCAAATAAGGCTGAATAACAATCGTGTGATAGGTACTAAGATACAATAGCTATGTGGAATAATGAAATCATTATCATCATATCATTCAAAAGACGTCCACTGCTGGACATAGGCCTCCCTGTAATTTTCGCCACCTCGGCCGTTTGTGAGCCGCTCGCATCTATCGGTTGCCCGCTTCCCTTATAAGTTCGAGTTATTACCGTCGGTCTACCTTGTCTGCCCACGCCGATTATGGCAAAGTCCTTTAAATGATAAAATATTTCTTAATATTTGTAATTACAACATTGAAAATGGCTAGTTTGTCATAAAATTAAATAGGGTTATTTTTAACATGGTACCTACATACATACATTTAATTTACAGCAGCAATATTGACATTTTTATAATTAATAAAATAAATAAAACAAAATTAAGTTTTAGTCGAAGCAAAGTATGTTCACTAATGTATTTTTAATCAATAAAGTCCGTCGTTTGGTTCAAGTAGTTTTTTATATAAGTAATCTGTTGGTATTTTGGTATGAAAATAAGATCAGTTAATTTTTGTTCAGAAATGCGGCCACCAGCGCGAAAGGGACATCCAGTCATCGTGGAGTTCAGTATATACGTGGTAGACGTCAATTCAATTAACGTTGAAGATATGGATTTCAGGTTAGTATTACAAAGCATTAAATAATTAAAATTAATAGTAGATCTAACTAGACTATTAGACTGACAGATAGTTAGTCAATTTAGTTCTTGGAACAAATACTACGAGCGCTGTTCATTTCTCATACAAATCTATACTACGGAAGAGTTTGTTTGTTTGTTTGACCGCGCTAATCTCTAGAACTACCAGTCAGATTTGAAAAAATCTTTTTGCGTTTAATAGTCCAGTTCTCGAGGAAGGATATAGGCTATGTAACACCACGCTACTGGCGACGGGATCACAGCAGTAACCAAAGACGCGGATAAAACCGCGTCGAGGAAAGCTAGTAAGTAATATTTACGATAGCACCGGTCAAACACACATTACATAAATTATGCTCCCGTCGTAGTTATAAATGTAGTAATCGACATTTTCACACTTTTTTATTTATAATGAAATAACATATTGGTTTAAAGAAATTGAAAAATTTTGTTGCATGTACTGTATTTACATTAACGACGGCAGCTTGTTAGAGCAACAGAATATTTAAATAATAACTACTACATTTTAATCACTACTACTTTAAGGTATGTTAGCTTCTGGGAAAATGTGTCTATTACAATGACAAGTATTTTAATGAAGGTTTGATGTATCATAGATTTCCACCGAAATTAAGAAAGGGTGGATGACCTTTCCTGAGTGGTACCTTAATGATTGATGTCCTCGCATCTTTCTCACACCTCGACAGCTCGTTTTTATATTAGTGTGTAACATAATATTGCTTTTACGATAATTAATTCCATGATGTCCGAAAATCGCCTGACCTTTTGTACATCAAAAGTCTATTGTTATATCTATACTATATAAAGCCTAAGAGTTTTTTTGTTTGTTTGAACGCGCTACTCTCTGGAACTACCAGACGGATATGAATAATCATTTTTGCCTTTGATAGCCCAGTTTCTGAGAAAGGTTATAGGTGTAACATCACGCTACTGGCGACGGAAGCAGAGCAGGAACCAAAGACGCGGGTGAAAGTGCGCTGCGGGATGCTAGTAGTTTAATATCTTGGCTTGGTTGTGTTTTCTAAGTTTTGATTCTGAAATGCTTAGTGTACACATCAACGTAAGTACAGTGTAGTCCTCGTGCTCCTACCAGTAAGAGTAACCAAGTAGGAACAAAACGAAACGCCCATAGATTAAGATAATCCTTCGTACCATTTGCCACCGAAGTTTATTTGTAACTGGCCTTCCGCGACGCGGTTTTACCCGCTATACGTTACATATTTAGTAACTGCTCTGCTCCCGTTGCCAATAGCGTGATGTTATATAGCCTTCCTCAAGAACTGGTTTTTCAAACGCAATAAGAATTATTCAAATCTCACTGGTAGTTTCGGAGATTAGCGCGTTCAAACAAACAAACAAACAAACTGATCCGCTATACATATTAAGTATAGATATTCAAATTTAAACAGTTGTGGGTGGACTGTCATCTCGATGAAATGAATGTCAGAGACTTTTATGTTGTCGTCTGTGTCATCTGGAGTGAGCCAAAAAATTGTTGTTCATTCTCATGAAAAAATTGTTTGACATAAATCTAGTAAGGATGTTAACGTTTCAAATGGCATATCAAAAAGTCTTTTTGTAACTAAAATTTATATAAAGTAACGGAGGCAAAATCAAAGTTTGGGTCTTTGGATTCACCTACTTTGATAACGTTTTAGTAATTGGCGGTTTGACATTTAATTATACGGATACGGTAGTAGATCCACGCTGATTTCAGCATGAATGGGCCGGATCGTCCGGGGAAGTACTACCCTCTCATAGAAGATCGACTTAAGAGTAGTAGTATCCGTACTACTGCGTTTCGTTCGGTGAGTGAGAGCGCCGGAGGCCCAATTTCCCCCCTTTCCTCTTTCCTCACGTCCTTCATTTCCTTCCCCTAACCCCATTCCCAGCCGCCATAGTGGAGGCCACCATACCAGCAGTTTAAAACGATAGCTTTTGGTATGGTGGCCGCCACTTCTGGATACCACTGACTGCTTACCATCAGGCGGGGTGGAGTCACTTTGGTAGGCTATACTATAAAAAAAAAAAAAAAAAAAAAATTATAAAAAGGATGCCGGTTAATAGTTATTTTTTGTACTGTGTGGTAATAGTAATGGTGAATTTTGAACATTCTATTCAATTGATGCAAGAAAACAATGTATCAAATTTACTTTTTTTTTTCCTTTTAAAAAAATTCAACTCCCAAACGAACAAGCCCTGTGTCGCAGAGATCTTCACAAACATACATTTAACGAACACAAAGTACAACCAGACTGGGAACAAAATGTATGGATAACACGAAGTTTTGTCCCACGTGAACTTCAAATCCACAACCTCGGGCACAGCAGTCACTTGCGCTCCCACTGCACCACGGGTGCCCCTGTGGTGCAGTCAGTTACTTTTACATTCAACTACTTGGAAAATATTTTTTTTTTATATTAGCCTACCAAAGTGACTCCACCCGGCCTGATGGTAAGCAGTCAGTGGAATCTAGAAGTGGTGGCCACCATACCATCTTTCTAAACTAATTGTATGGTGGCCTCCACTATGGCGGCTGGGAATGGGGTTAGCGGAAGGGAATGAGGAAGGGGAGGAAAGAGTAAAGGGGGAAAATTGGGCCTCCAGCGCTTTCACTCACCGAGCGAAACGCAGTAGTAAGGATACTAGTACTCTTACGTCGATCTTCTATGAGAGGGTAGTACTTCCTTGGACGATCCGGCCCATTCATGCTGAAACCAGCGTGGATCTACTACCGTCTAAATATTGTGTTTACGTTTGTTTTTCACACATTAACACCTATAATCTTTCTCTATACAATGTTTAGTAAACTTATTATTATATTGAATTTGTAATTGAAAACTAATTTTATTTATACAGTTTTCATATCAATTCAAACTGATATTCATTTATTTAATCCACTCACTTTTCTAATGTTCTTTAAATAAAACTTTACACAGTTTTAGTTTATATTGAACTAAACTCAATTTAGTACATTGATATTATCTACATTAAAATTAGGTTTACTAACTGCTGGATACAAAACTGTAGTGTTTTAATTAATGCAAAACGATGAAAATGTCCTAAGATTGGTTAAAGTGTATTATTTTATTTTGCTTGCTTCCTATTAATACTAAAATATCAAATACAATGTCTTCACAATGCCCACTCATCCACATTATATCGTGTAACACCACACTTGAAAGGTCAGTAACATATTAGAAATCTTTTTCTATTTTCAAAGTGATATACAATAGTAGTAGTAAATCGAATTAATTATGAAAGACACACAGCATTCAGTGAATATGACACTCTAATATATACTTACGCACCTGAGAGTTCAACCACCTCTACTCGTAATAGGAATCACTAGAATATTACTATTTTATTTTCTCAGAAGTACTTTTCTTTTATGTAATATGAGTCAATGGTTTTTCTTTTCATTCAGACTCACTGTCTGACTGGGTTTTATTTTTGATCTAAATTTGGCCCTATCTTAAAAAATATGTCTCAAAAATTTATCGCTTGTAATAAAATACCCGAGTATTGATGTTCATTCAAGTGTAATGTTTGTTAAGAGTGACTTTTGAAATTAATCATATTCTCATTTTCTCACTACTAAAAGTTTCCTACTAAATACGTAAACACACTACATTAAGGCGCCAGACCATCTGAACCATTATCCTGTTGTTAAGAAGCTTTTGGTTACAAAAAACTTTACGAGTCTAATTTCATGAAATACACTTTAGGTACATTCCACAAACCAGAATTAATATGCTGGCAACAAACTAATTAGTATAACATCATCTGTACACTTCTGAGAAATTCCATCTCATTTATTATGTCTTCATTAAAACAAATTAAGAAACAGACAAGGGCTTGTGTATTTTAGAATGTTAATGGCTTCTATCGCCTAAAGTCTTCAGCTGATGACGTTAAAAACAGTTTAAAATTATGTTAGATAAAAGGTGTTAAAGTTAAAGCGTAAACCTTAGATGTTAGGCCTAAAGTAGGTAATATATGGTCATCTGAAAAGTTTTTTTTTTTTTTGTTTGTTTGAACGCGCTAATTGCTGGAACTACAAGTCAGACCTCAATATTTTTTTTGGATAATAATATGATAGCCCAGTTTTTGAGTAAGGTTAAAGGCTTACATCTACTGGCGACGAGAGCAGAGCAGTAAGAACAGTCGCGGGTGAAACCGCGCCGCGGAAAGTAGTATATAATGTAAAAATGAAATGCTGTTCATTAATAAGTGCATCACTTAAGAACATTTGAACTCATTTGACTATTTTGATTGATTCGAAAATGTTTGTAATAGACCGAAGTAAGTTTAAATAAAAAAAAAATAACAGATTTTAAAAACCATTTATAAATTTAGGCAGTACTTACTAAACGTTCTAAAATAGAGTATTTTGAAACTCAAATTTCTGTAAAACAGGAAGTAATTTACAAACTTAGTTGTCTCAGGTAAAACAGTCATAAATAAAACTAAAGATTATTTTGTTACCTTTTTCAGAGTTGATATGTTTATAAGACAAACATGGAGCGAGAGCCGACTTCAGCTGCCTGAGGATATATTCGAAGAAGGTGATGACCACGTCACTTTGCCACCAGAATTTTTTGACAATCTCTGGCATCCTGATCCTTACTTTTTGAACTCGAAAGTTACAGGTGAGAAAAATAAATACTTTTAGCATGTTTTAATAAAAAAATTGCGATGAGTATTAAGCAAGTTATATTTCATCGTAAACGTGAGGTTGCATGAATTATTAAAGTATTCGTTATTAGTTACAGTATTTTTACCGACAAAGTAATTGCAATAAATCCTATAAATATTATAAATGCGCAAGTTTGTGTGTGTCTTTGTTACCACTCAACCAGCGCCTAAACGGCTGAACCGATTTCGATGAAAATTGGTATGTAGATAGATTCAGTGCCAGAGTCGGACATGGATTTTTATCCCGAAAATCGATCTGGTTCCCGAGGAATACAACAGAACATTTTACGCGCGGGCGAAGCTGTAGGGCGCGGCTAGTATTATTTATAATTATAGTAGACTGAATTTTATTAAAATAACTGACTATAGCAAATAAAAACCAATCTTAACTAGTGACATTTCAATGTTCACTCGTCATTTAATGAAAGTACGTCAGAGATAAAACGAAACTTTTATTCTTCTTTTATTTTCGTATAAATTTAGCAAATTGAATACTTATAAGAAGTAGCTCTAAACAATATTATACTCTTGAGACATTTTATGAGAATTATTAATATTAAGTACATATTTTAAAAAAAAAATTTTTTACTTAGCTAAAGTTACAATCCGCTTAGAAAATATTAAAAACTGTGTATAAAATTTATTATCTTATTCTATTTTTATAAAATTACGTGCCTCTTTTAAGCATTATATTCTCGACAGATCCTGTTTTGATATTTTAATTTAATTAATATTATCCTATCGCGTGCACTCTCGTAAACACTAACCACAGGCCCTAGACAAGTGGCAAAGATTTCTATTCTATTCATAGAATACATTCAAAAATGTATTGGATTGACATAAGCTAACGCCAACGCTTATGTCAATCTCATACATTTTATTATCTATTCTATGAATAGAATAGAAATCTTTGACACTTGTCTAGGGCCTCAGAAACGTTTAACTTGACAAATTCGTTGGTGACGTTCCCGTGGACCACGCGTTTGGCGAAGAATATTTTTACCAATCAGAATATTATAATAAAATTATGCTACCAATAAAATTTAACTTCAACTGTGACGGCGACCCACTGACACTTTTGTCAGGTTAGCTCTGTTTCGCGCTCACGTATTAACACCCTTACGTCCTCCGTCGCCGGCAGCCCATGGGAGGGTTTACCAACAAATTTACAAAGCTATATTTTGTGGCGATGCTGACCCCACTCGCCTCCGCCGCTCCGAACCCTACCACCAACCTACCACCGCCGCTAATGATTTCCCTATCGTACCGTATAACGTACTTAACAAAATGTTTACAGTGTGGACGCGTACATATTTGGTTGCCAATTCATGTATCTATATTTTTATGCTGTACATCAAGTGTTCACCTAAGCTCACAAAAGCCTCTTATAATATGTATGATGTAAAATAGCATAATTTTAAACAAAATTTTGCTTTATAGGAGGACATTTTCATTACCGTCAAAGGACGCCCGGTAATATTCAAAGCTCCTTAACTAAACCACTTAAACTTAAACACTTAATACCGCTGTGCACTGCAACTTAAGCACAGAATAAAAGTACAAAATGAACAATGTAAAAAATGCACAAATTTTAATATCGACAACACTACTGATGATACAATATGTACTTAAAGGAGATTGCATGACCTCCGAAACGTAAGTACGTACACTTCACAAACACAAAATAAACCCAGCCACAGATGACGTCAGTTTAAGTTTGCAATAACTATTGTGATGAACTTGAACTATATCCTCTTTTTATTATTATCACTTGAAGCACCGCTATATACAACACTAGTTTTCCGCAGCGCAGTTTCACCCGCGTATTTGGTTACTGCTCTGCTCCCGTCGCCAGTAGCGTGATGTTACATAACCTTTAACCTTCCTCAAGAACTAGGCTATCATACACAAATTCGACTGATAGTTCCAGAGATTACCGCGTTCAAACAAACAAACTATTCCACTTTGTATAGTACAAATTGAGATCAAAAGTACGTCAAAATAACCAGTTGGCGCGAAGAACCCTTAAATTTATGTCTTTGTCTCTTCGGTACAAAATTTGCAATAACTCCATTTCTTGTCATCGATGAAGGCGAAGGGAATATGTACAATAAGCTGTGTTACTCGCTTTATATAAACCATCTTACTTATTTAAAACCAATTCGGCCACAATAGCTAACACCTTCATTTCGTAAAAAAAATATTTGTTAATTAAATCAACTACAAAGATTTTAAATTTAAACCTACTGCATTAAAACTGTGAGCACTACAGGCTAAAGTAGAACTTATACATCACTACCTTTCAGTTAAAAACGTCAATCTACATTATCCCTAAGTGTCAGTACTCTTAAGACTGCATTTTTGAAATCATCAACTTTTACAAATAATATCAGTGAGCCAACATTAATATTTTAAAGTGTTATCAATTGATACTTTTTAATAAAAACGACTCAAACTTTGTAATATGGAATCACACATTTGGAATTTTTAAGTTTCAAAATTGTTTTAAGTAACTAAATGTAATTTGTGTATAATAATTAATGTTTTTTTATATATAAAACAATTATAGTACCTACTATAGGACAAGCCCATGACTTTATACTTCTTAACCCTTAACAACATTATAAGATCAGAATTACAAAAGACATTACACTGCTAGGCATGCATCTAAACTTTGACTAGTTCTTTGCCAAGTTTTGCGGGTTCGACGGTATACCATGAAATAATTGGCATATTTTCCAAAAAATTGGACTGTATATGTTTGTAGAGCCTAAAAAACCTGTGCCGCTGAAATGCAATTTCTAATCCTTATTTGCATAAATTAAAACTCGTCCACCCGCATTAATTAACGTTCAGATGGAATAAAAATCATGAAGTATGCAGTTCTTTGTTTTAATTATGTATAAGTAAATGTCCAACATAACCGTTTTAAAGTTTAAAGACATCATTTTAATGTTATAGGCACATAATATAAACTGTGCAGCAGTAAAACTTAAGTTTATTACAAATCATTAAATTGTTTTAAAGTTGGTTGAAAGAAAATGTCGTTAGACAATATAGTTTAAAAGATCTAAATAATTAAAGTATAACTGGTTTATCTACAAACTACCACAAAATATTCAGATAAAAGTAATGAGCTACTACAAAATTTTAATTTACAATTAGTATAACAATTAGAAAATAATAATAAATAAGCACAAAAAGTAGAAGAAAAGGTTCAATTAAAAGTTCTTAAACAAAAATAAGTTAAAATTAAGACAATAGACAAGAAAGAGAGGCTTGATAAAAAACTGTATTAAAAATACTAGAGCCCAAAATACCTTCACTCTTTGTTATCAATATAAAAAGGAGTTACCCACACACAATAACATACATAACACGGTATTGGTACCATTTAACACAATGTTGTCAGAAATAAACAGATTTTACCCATAAATTTGTAAATTATAACGGTAATAAAAGTTGCAATACTATATAGTGACAGCTTAAAAAGGTGATATAAATATAGTTCTTGGAGTGAATACTAGAAGCGCTGTTCATTTTTAACTTTGTTCAGTTTTAGTCCTTTCATTAAAGCTACATAAAATACGATTTGGGTTAAGAAATTCGCTTTATAATATCAATATCACAGCTGTGCTTACTTTGTTTTATATGAGGATAACTATATACAATATCATAAATAATATTATCACAACAAATACACACGACGCCATCTAGACCTAAAGTAAGCATTAGTTAGGTTCTATAATGCGGATATATATTCTTAAATATATAGATATTATTCATAGAAACACTCACACCAACGCAAAGAGACATGTTCATGGACACAAATATTTACACAGCGGGAATCGAACCCGCGATCTCTGCGTGGCTGTCCGTACACAGTACCACTGAACCACGGAGGCAGTCAAGGCAGTCATATATTATTATTAAGCTCATAATCCTAGTGTATGGAGTGAATAAACAGCAATTAATTATTGTCACGGTCTTTTTCATGCATATATGTTTAAATTTGGATTTATATCACTGTATTTTACTAATCACTTATGCAAAATAAATAAGGTAGTAATAACACAAATATAATTAGGTAAGTTTTGGTGAACACTTGATTTGAGTGCTTTTGGTTACAATTGTGCAAGCTTTGAACTTTTCACGCCAATTGGTTTATTTTCTAAGCACCGAAAAAACAACAATAATGCAATACAGTTAATGACCCAATTTTGTTTATAAATGTGAGTGTTATAAACTTTTGCTTACCCCTCCGGAGAATATAGGGATGATAACTATGTTATGTATAAATTGAACATGTTCTATAATGACCTGGTAATGAAATTGAACTATTTTAACAAGTGTGTCAATAGCTTAATTTAGAAAAATGTCGAAAAACACTGATGACCAGCGCATGTGTTCCCATCTAATTATGATCCTGGGTATATTAGGCGGGGCGTGAAAAGCATTTCACTAAGCTGCCATAGGAGAGGCCACTATAGCAGTTTGGCTTCATGTATTTTGTCTACTCTTTAAATTAGAACAAGAAAGGTTTTACCTTAAAAACAAATAAAAGTTTAAAATTGACAAAATTTGTATTCAACAAACAACGAATGAAAGTTCAATATATTCTCAGTAAAAGGTTAATACAATATGAATGGATACATTTTTAGAACTACCGAAATCCAACAAGCTATTTCAAGTTTCATAGGTTTAACAACCTGTAGGGTCTCTGAACCCACTCAATATCCTATATTTTTCTGACTAGTCAAACCGGTATTTTTCGTTTAGGGAGAAACCATAAAGTATTGAAAACTGGTGAAATAATGATTTCTGATAACATTCTGTTTAAAGTTAAATGTTTTTAACCGACTTCAAAAAAAGAATGAGGTTTCTCAATTCGACCTTTCATATATTTTTTTATAGGTATTCGCTGATAACTTAGCCGTATATGAACCGATTTTGATGATTTTTTTTTGGAATGAAGATATCCTAAGTGTGATATCATAATAAGGAAACCAGGATCTGGTGGTCGCATTCCAGAGAAATTGGAGAAAACCTTCGAAAATCATAGTTTCTGTTTGAGCTCGGTTTCTTTTGTTAAAAATTATCATATTTTGCATTATTGACTAAGTTTAGTTTATACAACTATTAAAAAACATATGTTGACAATACCAGTATTTAAAGGTTTCAATAACAAAAGCACGTAAAGTTCTGTTATAACTGCTGCACATAATACAACACGTGTTCTGATGCACAATAATTGAGCTTTGAGAACAAACGCAATGCACACAACAGTGCCACAAAATATCATAGAGCCCAGAGAAAACAAAAACACGCCAGTATTCAAATAACGCTATTGGTTCTTTTAAAATATTAAAAAACAAGTACCTATAAAACCGTAGATCGGAATAGGTAGTGCAATTTTTGACGTTATTTTAATATTAATATGTCTTTAAAACCCACTACGTTATCTTAATATTAATATTTTATGCCTTAAAAATCCACAAAAAAGTTATAATATAGAATTATAAAGTATAGAAGTGAAGTTATTACTCATTTTGTCAGAAAAAGAAGCAATTGATTGTAAGAAATCGTAATTAAAATCCCACATCCCATAAAGCGGGTCAATTACCCCAAATTGCACTTTACCTATTCCGGCCTGTGGTAATATCACTCAAAAGGCTTAGTCAAATCTAAAAATATTTTGTACATTTTCAGAAATTGCGGAGCTTACCCACAAGTTTTCTTCAGTAACGTTGTACAGAAACCAGACAGTGAGATACTCAGCAAGAATGCATGCAATCATCGCCTGTCAGATGGAGTTTCAGCTGTATCCTATGGACATACAATCTTGCCCGATTTATATCGAAAGTTGTTAGTACATTTTTTAAACAATTTTTTTTTTATTTGATCTCTATCTACTTAAGATTATAAAGATTTAAATAGTATTAAGCAAAGTACTCATCGAAACTTAACTTCTTCTAAACCACGCCATATTTGTTACATCTACCCTCGTTCAGAACTGTTTCAGAATAATAATTTGTTTCTGCAAATTTCGCAAATTTAAAGATTTGTAATTGTGTCGTAAAAAATTATTACCAGAAAAATATGTCTCTATTTTATAAAATAATGCTTTTGTTTTAAACCTTTTGCAGAAAATTGTAATAAAGTTTTTTAAAGTGATATAATTTGTAACAAAATATAACTAATTCTGAGCTATTTTATTTTTCAGTTTCATATAGTAATCAAAAAGTACGTTTTCGTTGGAGTGAAGCCGGTGTCACTATAAACCCCGAGCTAAAGTTGCTACAGTATCATATTGGAGAACCATTACGTCTTGAAGAAACTAATGGCTATATGATTGACAAGGACGGTAAGTTTAAAAAGTAGTAAATTTTCATTCATATTATTTCCAAAACTTTATTATATATGTTAAAATTATACATTGTGATTTGTGAAATAGAGGTACATTGTGAACTCCTGTGGTAAATTAAGTTCATCTTACTTTATACTTATACCAAAAATTTACAGTTTATATAATACCTACATAGAAACATTTATCACAGTTCACATGTTGCCTTTACCTTTTGTAGCAATATGCAAATTTAGGCAGCCTGTAAAGCACAAATTTTACTTTTAAATTTTTCTTTACAACATAGAAAGCTGTAAGTAATTAAGTATCTATAGAGTTAAGTGTATTGCCTGCGTCACTTTGCATGCTACTTGAAACTGTAACTTACAAAAATTGTAATAACCTGGCGATTAAAAAGAGTGACCTGAGTTTCTTGCCAGTTCTTCTCATGACTCTACTTCGTCAGCGAACTGGCTGTAGGTTAATTTGCTGACATTTTGTAAGCTTTGACGTTCATAAGTGTTAATTTAATTAACCTATATGAATAAACATATTTCATTTCATTTCATTTTATTATTGAGAAAGTACTAACAATATCTTTACAAATATAAAATCCAATTCAATATTATAAAAACCTAAAATTAAAAACAATACAGCTAATTTAAATATACCCACTTATCCAAAACCATAAATTTTTGTGCAACATCCTTGAATTTCGGCAGGTAAAGAAAGAAAGAAAGAAAGAAAGAAAATTTATTTAATTCGTCACAGGGGCACAGGAGATGATTTATAAAATTACCTACAGTTTAATAAATATAATATGGGTATTTTAATAAATATCGATTTCTGTAGAAATAATGTTAATAAGTCGTATGGCGAGCGACATTGAGCAAACTTGAGTAGATTCGTCCTCACGTTATACAGTTTCCAATATTTGCCATCGCTGAAATTTGAATACTGAGTATTTTATTATCATTATTTCCGAAAGAACACACCCACTGTAGGCTTTCGCCAACTATCACCACTTTTTCCGATTTTCTTTAGCAGTTAAACTAGATATGGATTGTTTATTTTATATTTCTAAGACTTTTGCGTATTTTTGAGCAAGCAAGCGCGGCGATCAATGCTCATGTGTCTTCTCTGTATGAGAAGAGGGCTGGTATGATACTAGTTACAATACGTATATTTTATAAATTATCATTAACATTTAATATTTCTCTAAGACTTTCAAGACATTCGGAATAAAATAGGTATCTATTTTCTGTCAATATTATATTCATTTATAAGATCACTTTATTTTTACAATAGTATAAAATCTATCCTGCTTTAGAAACCGTTGTCAGAAATACTCGTACATTTGACTTTTATTTCGCCTTCTGTAACTTGGTTCGAGATGTGTAATTTTATTGTGTTCTCGGAATATAATTTTTTTACTTTTTCTAAACATCAAACATTTCAGCAAAGCTGTATTAGAATAGGAATTTTATTCCCACAATGTTTTCTCGGAAGGTATTTGATCACAATAATGTATCAATTTAGAGCTATTAATATTTTTTATGAAATTTAATGTTGCTCTTCCATTTTTATACACTTGAAGTATTATCTTTTTTGTGATTTAAGTCATAATAAATAGACTACAGATTAGAACAGTTTGCCAGGAATCTGGCACCTTTATCTGACAATTCTAGCATGCTTATTATGATTAACAATTACAAGATTTGCAAATGCTGTATATGTTATCCTTTTTATTTAGTAAATTCTGTTCTTTACTGCTGCTAAGTTAATGATTTTCAAAACTTCAAATGTTACATTTTAGCCATCGACGCGCACTCATATCAATAAAGATTTTGATTGGTAGCTGTCTTTTTCAAATGATGCTTCTCCTATAAAACTGCTCTAAATTGACATAAAAACTTCACTGTTCCTTATTGCCTCTTATACTTACTCTCTGGGTATGTTTTCAGGTAATTATTCAAGATTGGTAGTTTACTTCAGGTTCGAACGTCAGATTGGACACCACTTGATACAAACGTTCGCTCCATCATCTCTTGTAGTTATGCTGTCATGGTTCAGTTTTTGGTTGGATCTCGATGCCATACCGGGCAGAGTCACCTTATTGGTGACTTGCATGTTAACATTAGTCACCATGTTTACGGGACTAAGGGCTGATATTCCACCAGTCGCTTATGTTAAAGTAAGTTGAAAATTTGAATACTAGTTATCATGAGATTTACTTTCCAGAATTTAATATTGATTTTCACAACATTTACTAGTAATTTTCTTTATTTATAACTCTCCATCTTAGTAGTAACGGCATCCAAGAAAGTAGGTTTAACAGCACATCCAGGACTCCCAAATATCAAATCATGGTGTTTACAGGGATTCTTTTTGTTAATCCTCGCCTACACGTGACTTAACTCTTTGAATCATAAACACTTTTCTTTATAGTTTTTAATTTTAACTTGTTTACTTAGGCACTCGACTTGTGGATGGCTGGCTGCATGATGTTCGTGTTTGCTGCTCTAGGCGAGTTTGTTGTAGTAAAAGTTTTGGATAAACAGTACCAGATAAACAAAACTAAAGCACAAGAGTCTATGCCCAGGATTATACCGGTGGTAAATATCTTCTTTTTGATCTTAATTACATTGTCATATTTTGTAGTTTTCAAATAACGTTTAAATGCAATTGTTATTATTTACATGACGGACATAAGCTTCTTCCAAAAACGCTTTGTCATATTTTTCAACACGCTATTTACCAAAGGTAATATCTATACATTATAGAAAGCGAAAGAGTTTGTTTGTTTGTTGTGAGTCGGATTTGAATAATTCTTTTTGCGTATGATAGCCCAGTTTTTGAGGAAAGTTATAAGCTATATTATAACATCGCGCTTCTGGGGACGGTACATCGCTTATAGTCACAAAACAGACAAAGTGGTTCAGTTCTAATCGCACATTACATCCATAATGTAGTGAAATGGTCTAAATCTCTATAATTTCTCGTTTTATATTCTTAAATGTATAGCTCAATCAAAACAACCAGCTCGAATTCGCACCAAGATTATTGAGACAAAGATGTTACGTTATCTTTGGCAGAGGCTGAACGGTGAGAAGGGATCCTGTGGGACTCTTGCAGCCTGGGAAGGGAGTGGTGTGAGGTGCCGTAAGGTGGACCTAACGTCGCCTACGTCACCCCCTGCTGCAACGCCTGCGGTACATCCAGCACCAGGCGCTACACATACTGCGACCGCGCATCTAGTAGGCGTCGAGAGACGGCAAAGCATACTACAAGTAATTACTTTTTTTTTTTCTACTTATATATATGAACAGTCCTTTCATTTATAATGATGCTCTTTAAATTTCTAATAAGGCCTGAAAATAAAATATTATGTATCGTAATGGTACTCTACGAATGTTGTGATCCTATGAGCTTTAAATCTTCATTAAACCAAGTGTAACTACCACCTATACACTTGCACAGAAACGCTTTATTTAATTTGTTGGTATTCCTTATTGAAATCTTACTTACCATTCAGATTTGAAAACTCTTTTTGCGTATGATAGCCCAGTTCTCGAGGAAGGTTATAGGCTATGTATGAAACGTCACGCTACTGGCGACGGGAGCAGAGCAGTAAGCAAAGACGCGGGTGAAACTGCGCCACGGAAAGCTGGTACTAATATATAAACCGAAAGAGTTTGTTTGTTTTTTGTTTGAGCGCGCTAATCTCTGAAAATACCAGTCAGATTTAAATAATTCGTTTTGAGAATGATAGCCCAGTTTCTTAGGAAAGTTTTAGGCTATGTAACATCACGCTACTGGCGACGGGAGCAAAGCAGTAAGCAAAGACGCGGGTAAAACATCACGAAAACTTATATAATTATAAAATTACTATACAACAAGTACTACTGCAAGTACAAGTCAAATTTTGACCCAAATAATTATATTCTTGCATTAATTTATGCAAGCATCAGCAGTATGTAATTAAAATTTTAATCTTAGCCTCTTTAGGACTTCTGACATGACGATCATAATTATAATTACTAATTAAGTAAAATGTGCGAGAATTTATTAAAATGAACACCTCAAATATTATTTTAGGATTACTTTAAATTTTATATTACCATCTTATGTCGATCTGAATATTTAATGAAATGCTACTTTATTCTACTGATCTTAGAGTGCTTTTGTAATCTACCGAGCTCTTGAATATTTTGTCAATAGATCAAAGTATTTAACTTGATCTCAGTTAAATGTGATCAACGATAACAATTTAATAATAATAATAACACCACAACTACACACGACGCCATCTAGATCCAAAGCAAGCATATATTATTATAGCTTGTGTTATGGGTTCTAAAATACGGATATACATACTATTATTTTTTTTTTGTAAATACATACATATTATACATAGAAACAACAAGAATGTAAGTTATAAGAGTCAACTTTAAATTTAGGCGTAATTTTACAGTGATGACAGAGTAGGTGAATCTTTATTTTTTGGATATCTATAAATCAAAATTTGCTTGATTTCTATATTAAGAGATAAAAATATATATTGACGTAACATACTAAACTTTTTCGTGTACATAGACGTACAAATATATTTTATACTTATTTAATAGCGTGTCGAGTGAATCGCGTAGGTCTCCTTTTGAATTCCTAATTCGGCATATGGTTTGATCTTGGGGTAAAACAGCTAATTGAAAAATGATCGTTCAGCGATTCACGATCGATCGAATATGTCGTGGTGTGAAAGAGGAACAACCCTAGAAAACTAACCCACAAGCTCTTGCACGTACTTTAAGTGATAATAGCGTTTATGATTTTAATGCATTTGCCTTCCTTGATTTATTTCAGGTAGCCTGGTTAGACGCCGACACTGGTCAAGAACGAGTTCTATGGAGAGAGATTGATAAACTCTCTCGTGTGGTGTTCCCAGCTCTTTTCCTTCTTTTCGTAACAATGTACTGGCCCGTCCTTCTTCTTAAAACTAAGGCATCATAACAATTAAAATTAGGATGGTTTTCTGTAGCTGCCTAAAAGCACTAAGATGAAGAGGTCAAAGGGATTTTAGAAAACCCAAGCCCGATTCGGGACTTCTCTCTTTTATGTAAATGAGATAATTGATGACGATAATGAATTAGGCTCTATGAAAATGTTTAACTTTACAATTTATTTAGATTGTCACGATTCATGAATTTTAATGAACAAGAATTTGCAGAGGGGTAGTTTTGAAAAATAATTTTATAAATTTAGGCTTGATTAATGCCTTGAACACGACTATTATCCACCTAAGATAGAAAGTATAGTAGCAAATAAGACAGACTATTAGAGAACACGAGCTACATGAGATGTCCAGTTGAAACATAAGGCATATTATTCTTGGGTGCAACGGTGATTTCCGCTCCAAGAACGAATGGAGCGAGATGAAGGCACGGGAAATGTGGCGACGGACAATTTTCATTAGTCATAGTGTTTATGATTAGTCAGCTGCGACAGTGACAACTTATATGGTGTTATAAAGTTTTAAACTGAAGTGGCGTAAGAATTGCCTCAAAAACTTGTATGTTGTTAAATAGCACAACAACAAAATTTAAAAAATCAGCAAGTAATGATAGACCTTTAGAAATTAAAAGACTAGAACAAAATATAATGTGAAAATTAGAGTGTATGACGATAATTATTTTATAAAGACAAAGATGAGGACTGTTTGATGATAGAACTGTAGGATATTTTACTAGAAGAGGTATCAGATGAAGAAAGGAGTTCCATATAAGTCAAGAGTTTATTTATTATTGATGAAGAAGTCGATTTACATTGATACAGTACCTGGTGCTAGCACCACTGGATTTCGGCAATTGATCGGCACTCTATCAATGTAAACGTTTTCAATCCAGTCCAGCATCGAGTGTATCAATGTAAACGTTTTCAATCCAGTGATGCTGGCGTCAGCTACTGAATCAATTTAAATTAACCTTTAACTTAGCCTTAACTTTAAATTTAATCATAATATTGGCACAATACCTAGAATTATTTTTTAATATCTTAAATATAAATATTATGTTGGATAACTTGATTGTAGGTATAGCAGCAGATATATCATGAATATTAGATGCTTCAGAGGAATATGATTTTATATAAAATATGAGTATGAAAATGTACAAAAAATGCACAAAGATAATTGTAGGAAATTTCATATTTTATCAAGGGTGCTTTCAAATTAATCGCTTAATGTTAACGTTGCGTCTTCTACGAAGTTATATAGACAATATCAAGTGTTTTGCAAGGAAACATAATTTAATGACAAGTTAACCTTGTTAAAAATTATAAGTTATTAATATTTAGGAGACTAAGTATAATTATTTTCTTTTATTGAAACAGAAGTTTTTCTTACATTTTTTTTAAGACGTACTTATAAGTTTTATAAGCATTTATGAATTAGCTAAGCATTACGATATTAAACGACAAATTTGTAAGACCCTTAAAGTTATGTCGCTGTGTATTATTTTTGAAATATGACTAGAAAAGGTGATATTAAGAAATGTATGTATAACAAATTTTGAAACTTGTAGTTATGTTATTGTTATAGATATATAAGGTGCTCATAGTTTAACATAAAACATAGTTTCATTTGGTGCGTTTTAAAATTGGTACGCTTTGTGGAACACAACACACTACAATTTGTCATACACAAGTTGTTGTTTTAAAATTAAAGTAAATTTAAGAACAATCATTTACGATTTGTAGAACTTTTAGATTTACACATGATTTTATAAAAAATTTAATTGCTAACGTGTTCAATCGTGCCTATTAGAAAGAATATGGTATAATAACAATATTGAATATATCTCTATTTATAATAAATAAAAAATTATTGATTAATTCTGAGTCCTGTCAGCGAACTCAGTAATTTAATTGAAACTTATGACATCGACATTTTACTTGAAATAAATATGTATTTACATACTAACACATACATATTTAAACATACTTGTAAATTCTGTAGGTAAAATAATTAAGATTAAAAAAAAACAACTTGGCAAATTAAAAACGTGAATAATTAGTTTATTTTGGTCTAATTAGTAACCAAATAGATAATTATGCATGCTGTGAGCATGCTTTTAGTTACTTCACACGAGATTGAACAGGTGATTAGTTAAGTTTTCGTTGATCAGTCTTTCAGAAATAGGAGATAGTGATCCAAATTTCTCTACTTATTATGAAACCAAATTGATCATCATAAATTTATACCTTACCTAGCCAGGGAACAATAAAACAAAGAAACAGGAGCCATTTCACAAAAAAATCTTGTTCGATTAGTTGAACAGATGGCAGCATCGTGCAGATGTGCGTAAATAAACAATGCAAGCAGTGTTCAGATGGGCTAAACAACCTTGAGCCGTATAATGTGTCTACCTAGGCAGTTTATGAAAATTTAATCAACTCAAATTCGCATACAATCCACATTTCATTAGGATTGTTTAGATAACAGGACGAGAAATTAAATTCAGAAACCGTAGCTAAGTTTTAGGCTTCTATAATATAAAAAGATTTACTGTCGACTTAAAACGAAGAATATATACAAATGTAAATATTTAAGGAGCTTATAATCAGCGTCTTGTATGAAATATTGTCGCGATCGTCATCAGCTTTAAATCATTGTGATAGCTTAATATTATGAGATTTTATGATTTAGTTGGTTTAGTAGGTAGTATATAACACAATTTAATATAATATTGTAAATCTTAAAGGTTAGATACTTTGATTTTGTAGTTAATTTTCTAACATTTGTAGTTGCTCTGTATTTTTTTAGATAACAAACGTGGTAGCAAAATTGATGAGAGTTTTAGAATTGTGTTCATCTTTTACACCGCGAAATCTGTTATATTATTAATTTGGGCAAAAAAAAAATTTAAATTTCATAAAAATTAGGAGGATGTTTCTCAATTCGATCGTATCTTTTTTTATCTATACTGTACATAGTATTAATTAAGATCTTTTAAAGTTTTTAGTTTATTTTGGTCAAATTAACAACGTTTCTATGATGAAAAATAACTTCTTCAGCCTGCCCAAGGCCATTTTGCGTGATTTTTCTTCCATTTAATTCTGTCATCTGTCATATGAACAATACACTATTTCACTAGGCCCGTCTCTCGCTCTCTATTCTTCCATAAAACAATTTTATTAACAAGAAATTGCTTGTTTACAAACCTTTTATCATACGAACTATGGTTAAAGTAAACAGGCTTTATATAAAATAACAATAAAATTGTGTGCAAATTAAAACAACGTGCGCAAAACATTTGTTTCGGAACTATCTGGAAATTATTTATTACTTTTGCTACCACAGCGTCAATGTGTAAAACGTAGACCTATTATTGTTTAAGTATATCATTATTATTTTAGCTGATTTATTGAAACTTTAAATAAGTTTCAATTGTATACGTTTACATTCTGATAAACAGAATGTAAACGTTTGAAAACTTAATAATATCTATTATTTAAACTGAATTGTTAATACAGAAAATATAATTGTCCCATTTGTAAACTAAATGTGTAGGTACTAACTTCAGTTCATATGTTAATGTTCAGTTTACTTTTTAAAATAATAAATTTAAAAAAAAATCATTTTTGAATTCGCTCATATAATTTGTTAGAAATGAGTATTTAATTGTATGTATTGTAAACTAGTTAATGTTTTATTAAAGTGTGCTCAATTAAAAATGCACACTATTATGTAATAAAAAAGTTTCGGTTAATAGTCGAAGACCCGATGTATTAACATTTTATTATTGTCCTTAAATGTAAGGGTCGTCTATTTCGTACGTAATGTAATATTTATTAATATTATTATATTTATGGGTAAATATATGAATGGAAAAATAAGATTTTTCCACATTGTCCATTGTACATTGTTATATATTGTAAATAATAATATAAATGATGCTTTAGTGCTAAGTATGAGCTCATGCGTCACGGATGCCTTAACTGTTTGACGTTTATATGCGCAAAATAAATTAGTATATTTTTGTTTTAACACAATTATCGTTAAAAAAATAAATACTTTTTTCATTAATATTGTTTTATTATTATTTTTAAGACTAGGTCTTAAATCGAGGGGAAGGTGAACAATTATTTAATCCAACATACATTTACTGGTCTCCTGCAAATATCTACGTTTTGAACTGAGCCGGCTGTCCTCGTCCTTCTCCTTTCGTTGCTTCGTTACCTTGGCTAGGTCGTTGATCCACCTTGCTGCTGTGTTTTTAACCGACTTCTAAAAGGAAAAGGTTCTCAATTTTTTTTATGTACCTATGTTCACCGATTACTCGCAAATGGCTGGACCGATTTGGAATTTTTTTTTGTTTGAAAGATGTCTCATGATCATCATGTCTGGATCTGATGATGGGATCGTGAAGATTTTTTTTAATTTTTAGGTCCTTCTTGTCTAAAGGTGGTTATTTTTAATTTAAAAATATGTTTCTGTATGTAACTCGCATTTACTATAAATAATTTGTATAATTTACTATTACAATGGTCATAATTATCAAGTTTTCAAAAATGCAGTAAACGCCTGCCACAAAATGAATAGCAACAACTTATATACACGTCATTTAATCGTGAGGTGCTCTAACTTAAATAATACTAATTCACTTATACCTTATTTGTACATATTTGCAATGTCAGGAGGAGTTTTCCAGGGACCCTGACATACCAACAACAACATGCATTCCTGACATCTTAAATGAACGAAGCTAATTGTCAACAAGAATACAAAAAATGATCACAATAGTCATTGCGGCGGATTATTGTTTATGTTTTTAAATAATAATATAGACAGGAGTTTAATTGTTTGTACGTTGTGAATTATTACACAGCCTGAAGACGTCTGTTGTTGAACATAGACCTTTTTGGAAACAACGGAAAAATGAGCTAAAATTTTACAAATATTTGAAACTACTTTAAGTCGACTATCGCAATTGGACATAATTATGACTACTTTTCCACTAATCCAATTTTGACTAGTGGGACTACTTTGATATCCCACTTGTCCCATTGGGAGTACTGGGACAAAACAGTCCCAGTTATCCCATCATTGGACAACACGATTGGACTAGTGAGACGAACCCGACTTGAACGAAGGTACCTACAGCACCAAGGTGTGTTACCTTGCTGCCCATTTTAGGTAGTTTTTAGGTATGTTCTCAAATTTATGTTTCTCTAAGTACTTGTTACCATAAAAGAGCTTAAAGAATATTATTGGTAACAAAATTATTTTTTGCGTAACTTCAAATATCAAAGATCATAAAAGCAACAAAAACTCAATTACGCGAGATGGTATTTATGCTATTTGTAGCAAAAAGGGTACGAGAGGCTTCCATAAAGCTAAAAGCAATTTCAATAACCTCTGAATAAAATTATAATAGCGATAAAAATAATAAGACAGAATTAGAAAGGTTTAATGGAATAAGCAATCATCACATCAATATAAATTTCTATAGACTTATATAACAGAAAATAGAAGTACAATAGCTTATTTTAGCAGGACAGCTGTGGAATACCTGACACATTTTTTTCTGCTATAAACAATACACATAAATTCAATAATAAACATTAGATTCCACCTCATATTTGAAAAATCCCGAAAAATCCACACAATTCCTATTTATTGCAGTTTCAATTGCATGCCTTTTAAATGCATTACTTGTCTTATATATCAGTGTCACAGTACAGTCTTTATCAACATTCAAGACAATGGTTTCCGAGTTTTACTAAACAATTTTATCTCGAATGTTTCGTAAATGTTTTCCTTTGCCCAAACTACATCTTATAGAGATTTTAAATAATTTTAAGAACTTTGCTATTTTTAAAATTGTATTAAACGATTTATAATAATCTATTAGTACACGACAGTGGCAAAAATGTCTTCTCAGTAACTGAAGCTAAAAAAGTAGACGATAAAAAAAAGTAAAAACACGTGTAATAAAATATTTACTTAATTTAACTTTATAATTGTCTAATACTTTAATTTACTTAGGTTCTATTATACTTCATATAATTATTTAAAATAACAAATTTTGTAAATGATTTTACCGATGTTGTAGCATAATTAAGTATCCTTTATTTCTCATCATAGTACTATACAAATTTGACGTCGGTAAAAAATAAATAAAAATACTTATAAACATAAATTGTTTAGCAATGAAAATATACTATGGTGGGTTGTTACCTGAACTAGGATGGTTCCTGTGTCTCACCCATCTCGACAAAATCACATACGGCAATTATTTTATTTTTAGTCATGACTATTCTTTTAGTGACTGCTGACTTTCCAAATGCCAGCAGTGTTTCTTTTTAAATAAATATTAATATGTGTAAGTGAAATTGCTGTTCTATTATTTGATAAAAAACTCTGTCTGAAATATATATTAAAACGTTTAAATGTCTCTCGTCAAATGTAAATATTCTGTTTATCAATAGAAAGTGTTTCTTTAGGCCAATATTCTAATTATAATGTTAATTTGCCGTGCTTCCTTCAACTAAGATAACAATATTTATCTAAAATCGATGTCATGGCCGTCACGGCAGCAGTTTACGACAATGAGTTCACACTTCACGCACTGCGCCTCAAGTCGTCACAGACATAATGGCTACGGTGTACAAGCATGTAGTTTATTACACAATACTTTCTTTTAATGCAATAATATACCTTATATAATACCAGCCTGATTGCTGTCCCACTGTAGGGCAAAGGCCTCTTCTCATATAGAGAAGACATGAGCATTAATCACCACGCTTGCCCAAGGCGGATTGGCAATTTAGGACTTTTGAGTCCAGGTGTCCTCACCTTGTTTTTCAGTCAGAAATGTAAAAGATAAACTTAGAAAGAACATATGATATGAAAAGACCACATTGGTACTTGCCTGGATTCGAACCCACTACCTCGTGTTTACGAATCGGGTGCCATATCTACCTGGCTATTTCGACTATAATACCATAAAATATATAGCAGTCAAAATATACTATACATACATCTAATCTACAGTACGGGTCGTTATCAAGTATGTTTAAACTTTGGAACAAACTATGTGTCTTTCGAATGCGGTAGTGTATAAAAATCTGAATCAGTGATTAGAAACTGGCCCACACAGCCGGAGGTAGGCTCCCTACAAGGTGAATTAACATTAAGGTTATTGGAGGGTTATATCCAACAGTAGAGACTTTCAGTTGGAAAACTTCTAATAATAGCATTCCCTCTTTTCCAAGTAAACAGATTATTGGTTCATGATTAATGGAACAAGTGACTGACATAGCATAAATAAATGAGCAGCATTCATTATTTTGAAATAGGTCAGTCGTAGGTAAAATAATATCCAGACCTGAGTAAAGTCCTATTATATTAAAAACCTATTGTAACATTTATAACCATTCAACAATTTTGCTAAAAGATTTATTTCAAATATCTCGGTTATAATGCCTAAAGCTGTCTCCATTTAGATTGTCAGGAGTTCAAGTCTAAAATAAACGAGTAATATAAAGAGGTCCTTTTCTGTTTCATCTATCACGCTAAATCCTACTGTATACTCAGATGACGACCTTTAGATTATAACTAGCCCCGAAGCCTTCATCTAAATAGTAAGACGATGTTTTTATAGGCATTATGTTTCTTTTTTGTCCGACTGCCGAAGTCAAAGAGGGTAATGTTTTTCGAGCGTATGTATGTGTACCTATGTATGTATAAATGTATGTATGTCTATTTCTTTGGCATGCTCTACAGCCTAAATGGCTTGATGGATTTCAACTTATGAGGTGTCATTAGATTTGTATATGGGAGTGAGTATTAATCGAGTTTAATTTTAATATATCCTTTTAATAAAATTGAATGTAGCGTCAGAACGAGAAAAAATGAGTTTCTTTCTTTTAGGCATGCGGGCTTTGCTTTGAAGGGAAGACTACGGATAAGCTCTAAGAGCCAAATAAAGAAAATTTCTGATACCATGTCATATAAAGGGTCAGTTTCTGAAAGGCTGATCAACGAAAACTTAACTCTAAATACTAAAAAACTCATGTGAAGTACCAATTAGGTTGCTAAAAGCATTAAAAAATTAAACTAATTATCCATGTTTTTAGCATGCTTTAGGTACTTCACATGAGATTTAACAGGTGATTATGGTTTTTTTCGTTGATCAGCCTTTTAGAAATGTGCGTTAAGGTCTAATATCTCCTCATAATGCCTGTAAAAAGAAAAAAATAACAAATTACAGGTATAGCTTTATACACATGTATTTCACATACTGCCTTGACACAGTTAAAGGTACAAACTCGTTCAAACATAAAATAGCTCATCATTTAGTAACTTGTTTCCACATGTCATGCAATTGTGATTTATGCCAAATTCGTTTTGGTTTGCGTAATAAATTTCAGTGACATGAATTGACATCTTTCATTAAAATTCCAAATAAATACTAAATCATTCGATTTACCATTACGTTCTTTTTCACAAACAATAGTAAATTTTTGTAGTAGAATATTGCTGGTTTGCCTAAAAATAAAAAAAAATTGTTATGTCTCAAAGAATGCCAGAGCACGGTGGAAGTACTCATATTGATGCATTCTATTCGATGAGTTAGACCAATTAACAACTCGATCTCCTTAATTGATTTTTCATCTTTCATTTGCTTCTCCTTCATGGTCTGAAACAATTTGCTTAAGAATTTTTCGAATCATTTCTGCAGTGTTTAGAGCTGCAGATAATTACTTATGTATAACTAGCTGCGCCCCACGGCTTATGTAGGCGTAAAATATGGTTTGTTGCACCCCTCGGGAACTAGACTGATTTTCGTGATAAAAGGTAGCCTATGTCTATCTCCGGCACCGAATCTATCTACATACTAATTGTCAACTAAATCGGTTCATCCGTTTAGGCGCTGAGTGGTAACAAACACACACACAAACACACTCACACACACACACACTCACACGCACACGCACACGCACACGCACACTCGCACGCACACGCACACGCAACAAAAATTAAAAAAAAATTTGAAACCAATCTCATAGAGCACGCTAAATTCTTAGCATAGACGCGAGAGTATAATCTCAAACGAAACATTGAGTTGTCTAACACTTTCAACATGAACTTTCTTTTTAGCGCGTTGAAGTAAAATCATGAACTGACGTAACACTTGATAATCATTGTAGTAAACATGAAAGTTTAAAGGGTTTTCAACGTTGCGCAAAATGATAATAAAATGATTGATGGGTGATAAAACAATGGTGAAAAATGTAAAGAAACTGTATTAAAGAAGATGGATGTAGGCTAAACTACTATAAAGGTATATAGACTTAATATTAAAGTAAAGGTAAAGATTGCATGTCGTGATACTTTGAGGTAAAGGCACCCTTCATATGAGGTAAGTTTAATATCGAGTAAATAACGTGACTTTAAAGAAAGGTGTTTGAAGAAAAATATTGTGAGGAAAGGTAGCTCACTGAATATAGTGTAAAGTTGGGGTTTTAAAAGGAAATATATTACAACAATTGCCTATTGAACATGATAATGATGACGATGTCCTCCAAGACGTGTCCGTCGACAACGACACCCTGTCAACTTTTAGCAATTCGTTTGCGCTTATGTGCTCTAACGTGTCTGGCAAAACCGAATTTTGTTTTAAACACACAATTAAATGAAGGGCAGTATAGCTCTCCTCGCGTATTGTATTGAACATGCATGGTAACCATGATCCTACAATGGTAATATCATTTTTTTTTCTTTTTTTTTTCACACAGCGCCATCTAGCTCCAAATTAAGCAATTATATTTGCTTGTGTTATGGGTACTAAACAACTGATATACTACATATACACATTTTTGTTTTTTTTGTAAATAAATACATATTATAAATAAATTACACCCAGACACAGAACAAATAATCATGCTCATCACACAAAGATTTGTCCTGGGTGGGAATCGAACCCACGACCTCCAGCTTAGCAGTCAGGGTCACTAACCACTAGACCAACAGGCCAGTCAAAATTTATGCCTATTATGCCTATTATTTATGCATTATTATGCCGAAGTACGTAAATCTTAAAAGCAGATATTTTACCTGGATATTCTATCCACCTATCTAAACTATTATAAAAAAGCGAAGAGTTGTTTGTTTGTTTGGTTGGAACTACCAGTTGGATATGAATAATTCTTTTTGAGTATGATAGCCCAGTTTTTGAGGAAGGTTATAGGTTATGTAACATCACGCTACTGGCGACGGGAGAAGAGCAGTAAGCAAAGACGCAAAGACGCAGTTATTTATAATCAGGCCTGCAAGTTCATAATAATCGCCTCTATAAAAAAAGATATTTACCTGGAATACACCATTTTTTCACAGGCTTTCCGGAGCATACCTACGAGCATACATCTTCAACAGTTACAGATACTATTATTGTATAACTAACTATTTAAGTAGTTTATTAGGTACTTTCGGGATACCTACATCATCGTATCGGTTAACGTAATGACCGGTCAAAGTAAAAAAGTGTCGTGATGTATCTACATTTAACATTAACACGCTATCATTTTATTGTTGTAAATCAACTAAAATAACTAGTTGTATTGTAATTATACTGTATTAAAATAACCTAGCTGTTAATTGGCACTTATAATACTCGTGACGCAATCACAGATCAATAAAACGAAGAATTTAGTGTGAAGGTAACGATAGCAGAAACTTATTCATCGCTCACGATGCCCACAGGCAAGTTGTGATTTTTTATTTCAGATCAGAAACAACACGGTCAACTTGACCATCACGAAGTGTAGTGAACATAGGCATAGGTGTCCCAAAAGTACGGTAGGTATCTTTATTTTAACCCATCATGAACTATAATAATAATAATAATCTACCACATTCACACAACGCCATCTAGCCCCAAATTAAGCAATTATATTTGCTTGTGTTATGGGTACTAAACAACTGATATACTACTTATATACACTTTTTTTTCTTTTTGTAAATACATACATATTATAGATAAATTACACCCAGACACAGAACAAACAATCATGCTCATCACACAAAGATTTGTCCTGGGTGGGAATCGAACCCACGACCTCCGGCTTAGCAGTCAGGGTCACTAACCACTAGACCAACAGGCCAGTCAAATAACTATCCTTCTCAATTGCCTACCACAGTGATCACGTTGTCAGTTCTCCATGTTTGGATTAAAATTTCTGTATTTACTTAAAAATTAAAGACGCAGATGAATTTCAGTATTCCTAAAAAAGTATGAATAATTTTACCGGATAAAGATATACTATATCGGTTTACAGAAATCTTGGGCCTGTTTGTATTGATATAAATTAAGCATGTACATATACGTGATGTGACTTCAAAGAGGTTAGAATATGTCTCGTATTTTTTAACATTGAATGTTGATGAAAAATAGGTTTGTTATTTGATAGACATCTTCTATCTATCTATCTTTCTATACTATAATATAAAGCAGAAGAGTTTGTTTGTTTGTTTTGTTTGTTCGCGCTAATCTCTGTAACTACCAGTCGGGTTTGAAAATTTATTTTTGCGTATACTAGCCAATTTCTCGAGGATGGTTATAGGGTCATACCCTATAACCATAGCAACATCACGCAAATTTGGAAGCCTGCATGCAATTTTAAAAACTTGTTTTGTTTGCATAATTTTAGTACATTATTAATTTTCATTGAGAACATTTCTTAGTCACCTCGCTTGGGAGGATTGGTAATCGTAGTCAGATGAAATTTTAGTAGATACACAACGCTGATACCCATTACTATTAATACTTCGTTAGTTACGTCTTACAACACCCACGGAAAGAAATAGTGTGATTTCATATTCTGGACCTGGGACTACAAAGTCCTTTTTTCACTGCTCATTAATCATTGCTATTAAAAGATGCCTAAAATGACCTCCTCTTCTCCGTCTGGACCAGCTACGCTCTAGTTTAACGTTACGTTGTGAGTTGACTATTTATTAATAATAAAAAAATTCTCACTGTTTTTAACATTTTTTTGTAGTCAACTAATATTGCATTAGGTAATTAATTATTTTATTACTATTTAACGATTAATAAAAATAAAGAAGATTTTAATGAAAAATTAAGAACATTATAAAAACAAAATCCAGTAGCATTTTTATTTTTTAATTTCTCCTAATTACACATTCTTAATTAGCTAATTAATATTATTAATAAACGTCTCGTATAATGACTTAATGACACATAATCGCAACATCAACATCTAAATGCTCTAGAAAGTTTGTTTTATTACATTTCTTAAGAAATATTCTACGTAAACTTCAGTAGTAAATATACGAACACATGGTGGTAGTAACTATAGCCTAAGGACATGATTGTTTTCTCTGAGAATTGCAGAAACAACATTAAAAAAACATAGCCAAATTGTTGCCAACCGTGTGAGGAATAAGCAAAATATATTATTAAAAAAAAAACAATCTCAAAAAAAAGAAACTAATTTTTTTTCTAATGCACACTGACGCTACATTACAATATTATATACCCTATGTCACTCCCACAATTAATACGAATCTATTGACACCTCATGTTAAAATCCATTAAGAGACATACATACATACATACATAGATACGCTCGAAAAATTACTTTCCTTGGCTTCGGTAATCAAACAAAAAAGGGATTAAGGAGAAAAAAAGAAGAAAGAAGTTCCTGGGTCGGCACTCTCACTACTCTACGTCGATATTCTAAAGTACTTCAGATAGATCGGTTCATCAACATCATATCAGCCACAAGACGTCCACTGCTGGACATAGGCCTCCCCCAATTGTCGCCACCGTTGTCGGTCGTTCGCCGCCCTCATCCATCGGTTGCCCGCCATCTTTATAAGGTCATCGGTCCACCTTGTGAGGGATATGCCCACGCTGCGTCTTCCAGTTCGTGGTCGCCACTCTAGAACCTTTCTGCCCCAGCGGCCATCAGTTCTGCAAGCTATGTGTCCTGCCCATTGCCACTTCAGAGAAGCAACTCTGTGAGCTACGTCAGTTACTTTGGTTCGACTGTGAATTTCTTCGTTTCTCAAACGATGGTACAGGGAGACGCCTAACATATCGGTTCACTCATGCTGATACCATCAAGTATTACTACAGTAATATCCTGATCGTTTTTTGATGTTCTTTATTAGAGGATGATGAACGCTCGCTACCTGCAACAGTAAGTACCAGTCGTGATTCTTACTATCGTAAAACGCTGCGTGTAAAAGTTATAATATTATAGATTTTATTGTAACGATAGACATGCTGTTTTTTATGATTGACTGGCCTGTTGGTCTAGTGGTTAGTGACCCTGACTGCTGAGACGGAAGTCGTGGGTTCGATTCCCACCTAGGACAAACCTTTGTGTGATGAGCATGATTGTTTTTCTGTGTATGGGTGTAATTTATCTAATTATTATGTATGTATTTACAATAAAAATGTATATAAGTAGTATATCAGTTGTTTAGTACCTATAACACAAGCAAATATAATTGCTTAATTTGGGGCTAGATGGCGCTGTGTGAATGTGGTAGAAGATTATTATTATTATATTATATAATGGAACATAATAGATAAGATGTTTGTATGCGAAGAATTAGTAAATCACGGTCTGAGTAGTCAGTCTGAAGGCCATTAATAATTATTATTAATAAATAATAAATAATAATAATTAGACAATCATACTTTTCAAAATCTCCACTTCGCATTAATGGAAATGCTGTGATTGGCAAATTCACTGTCCGCTCGTCTCCATTTCGCCCAGCTCCGGTTCAGTGGAAACGTATCCTTATTTTCTAGGGCTGGTTGGTCCCGATGTTAGTTTGCGACTTAAGCGCTGCGTTAAAAAAACCAACTGGGTCCATTAGTATTTAAAACAAATAAATTATTATAATGTCGACATTTATTACTTCGAAATAATTTATGTAAGAAAAATATCATATTGCTCTATAGACGTATAAGCATAATACCACGACATAACATAATTTAAATAAACTTGTTTTAACTACAAAGCTATGATAATGTGGGAACTTGTTTTTTGTACAAACAATAGAAACATCTCGCGATCATATTGTACTTCTATAATAAGATATTACAAATAATTATTTTTAACTGCTTCGTTTAAATAAAGATAAGAATACAAAGAAAATGGTTGTAAAAACCCACCTTACAACTACCTAATTTAAAAAAATCTTATTATTTAATTACTCGTACGTTGACCAGTATGTAGTTTTATTAAGCTATTGCATAGCTTTTATCGCGGGCTTTGAGCGCGGCGACCGAATCAAGAAATTCCGTAACGAAAATAAAACCTCCCATGACAGGTGTATATAAAACTTATGTCATTGGAATCGTCATTTAATATACTTCAAAACAAAACATATATTAGGTCAGAATTATGAGTTTTTATTTGTTAATACTCTTTTCAAAAAAGGTCGGTACTTGACTTTGATGGCTAAAGTTATAAAAACCGCTATTATTCGAAAAAATACCCGTATTTGGAAAAATGTTATGCAATAGCTTTACCGCGGCAGTCCCCGAGTGCCACAGGTTTTTTGTTTAAGAATTCACAAACAGTACGTAGTATAGTACCATTTCAGTAAGTAGATACTTAACAGCTGTCACCGTAAAATTGTAATACCATTAGATTATAATCTATCTCACAAGATTGTAAACTGTCGAAAGATTGTGATCCGTAACATACTGCTCTTACAAATATAACGCATTATTTTTTGGTAGATTATCTATCGAAGTGAAACCGTTAAATTGTAAAATAGCATGCGATGGAACTCACCTCGCGCGCTGAAGTTATGTTGAATTTTCTTTGTTATTTTGTTGTTTTTTCTTTCTGCCAAAAACTTTTATTTGCTTCAGGCGTCCTGCACACAATTTGGTACGTATGTAGATTTAATTCCATAAGATAATTCTATCGACTAGGAAGACATATATCTATGGGCAAATAAAAATATAGTAAATGAAAGATTAATAAACCGATCCCCCAGGGGATCAGATATAATCCGACCGAAATAACATCAGAAAATTTGTATTCTTTTTTTTAATTTGAACACGGTGAACAAATTAAGGTTCTTTACGAAATACCTGATCATTGGCAATTTTATTTTAATTTTCACTTTATTGTATTTTTACACACCTCCTTATTATAGAATGGACATCAATCTCACAGTCCGTGGGGGCAATGTGCTTAAGTTTTGAAATCTTTACTACCTATTATATAAAGCGCATAAGTTTGTTTGTTTGTTTGAACGCGCTAATTGCCTAAACTACCAAGCGAATTTGAAAAACTCTTCTTGCGTATGATAGCCCAGTTCTAAGATTATAGGCTCTTATAACATCACGCTAGCGTCGGGAGCAGAGCAGTAAGTAAAGACGCAGGTGAAACCGTGCCGCGGAAAGTTTGTTATACATACATACATAAAGCAATATATTTAATATACAAAACCGTAAAAATAAAATTAATAACAAGATTTACTTAGAAGATGTTTGATTAAAACCTTGTATTTTCCGTTCATAACATGCATAAAATGCATTATCATCTTAGCGTTGCACAATATTCAGATTTTCCCCAAACCCAATACAAGTCAATGAACCAAGTTGAAGCTTTTGAGTGAGCCTTAATGAGCCAAATCTTAGTCAATTTACATAGACCCTCTTCCTCCCATTATCAAGAATTAACAGTTAACGACCTCACAAACTTCGCTTTAACACTCGGGAGTCCTGGGTATAGCTAAACTTAGTCTGGAGACTTAACTTAACAGCTGCTGATTGCGAAACTTAGTCTCCAGACTAAGTTTAGCAATCAGCAGCGAATTTAATCAGATTTAATCAGGAGTCTGAAATCGCCAATCCACATTGAACAAGCGTGGCGATCAATGCTCATGCCTTCTTTTTAAATGAAGAGGATAGAAAAGGGGGAGCTGGATATAAAAATGAGGCAATACAAGGAGTGGTATTACATATTTTTGTCAACTCCCTTATCCCTGTTATATTGTGCACAAAATTTGTCAAAGGGCGTTGCATTAAAATGTCAAGGCATGCTAGCTCGGTTGTTGTCGCTTGCGCAATTTGCAGTGCAGTGTTTAGTTGTGCGATCGCTGCCGGCCAAGTTATACGTGACTGTTGTTCTTGACTAACTTTGCAGTGTCGTAAGTGATGTATTTGAAGGGATAAGTGAAGGGATTTTTGACATACTTACATAAAACATAAGGTATAATTTTTATTGTCTTATTTTTTCTCATATTTGTTTTTATTTGTTGTGTTTTTTCGGTCTGTGTATACTCTGTGTTTACAAATATATTTTGGCCGATCAGTAAATTAGCTATTGCTCGTTACAAACCAATCTTTCTTTGTTAATGTTTATTTATTTTATGTTGCGGGTATTCGATTGTATTAATGGCGCTCAGATAATATAATCAAATTTATGCTGATTTATTTTTATACCAACATATTTGATTTGATTATGATACCAAATGTGTTGACAACTTTTATTTTCATTTTAATTTAACATAAACACGTGCTTAAATTTAAATGTTCTATATTAAAATATATACCTGACTATGTTTTAGATAAATACATGCAGTATTTATTACATAATATTATGTGAAGTGAAACATTATATACCCTTTTTGGGCACATTGCGTGTACGAAGGAGTGTGAGATGTAAAATAGTCAAAATTCATCGGAGAAGTCCGACAAGATAAAATTAAGTAACACTCAAATTTAAAACAAATCTAATAATTATAGAAATATTATACTCGTTGACAGAAGAAGCATTAAAATTTAAATAAAAAGAAAATACTTAATACATGACCACTTAGTGTAAAATAAATACTTTATAATAAGTACTTTTATTACATAATATTTTTAATTAGTATATACATCAAAAACAATGTACTACTAGACTATTATCGAACTAGGTATGGTTTCACTAGTCTATGTCAGCTGATGCATTGTGATTTTTTTTTTATTTTAATACACTTTCATTTTTTAATTTTCTTTTTTTAACACTTTGTCGAGTTTAATTTTGCTTGCGTCTTATAATTTATCACTTGTTCTTATATTATATAATAATATAAATAGATGTTTTCTAGAACAAGTATCATATTAAAATAATCACACCAGCGTATTTTTTAATTTATATTATTATATTGTATGAATACAAGTAGATTGCTCCTGGTGTTGCAAGCTTCCATAGGCTACGGTAACTGCTTACCATCAGGCGGGACGTATGCTTGTTTGTCACCTTAGTCGTATAAAATAAAAAAGGCGTACTTAATGCCATAGGTATTATGCCACTCAAGCGTAACTAAGTGTAACGTAAACAGTATTGTTTTCATCTAAGTATGAAAATTGCGTGGTTATTGATTTGTATCAAAAAATATCTAGGTACTGAGCTAAATCCGTGACAGCCTTTAATGTAGCATCAAAACTGTTCTGTCATAAGTACCTAGGTTTAGTGTTTCAGGCCGAAATCTTCCTTTATTGTACATCCATTAATGGAATTATCCGTAATGAAAATGAAAAATGTTTATTGGAATAATAAATAAAAGATAACAAATAATTGAATTCTTTGTAAAAAGTAAAAAAAATAAAAATAAACGAAGTTACGGTAACAATCAAATTAAAAAAAACCCAATTATAACGTTCGTACGTAATATCCGTATCCATAATAATCAGCACACTTGGTAAATGGTATTTTAACCGCAGTAAGGTGACATAAATATAACATGAACACAGGTAAAGCTGCTCATATTCGAAATCACACAGTCCCAAGTAGTTAATAATATCTCATTAAATGTTGACCTTTTATAAAACCAGAACTATTTATCTCTTGTATGCCCGATTTACTGCATTTATTGAACGTGTTTTTATTTACTCCGCTGACATTTGAAAAGAAAATTATATATGCCAAGGTCTAGAACAAGAGAAGTGCTTCAATTCTTTGGCAGTAAAGGCTGGTTTTATCGTTACGCATTTCGGCAGGTTGAGGCATTTCGGCAGGTAACGATAAAACCAGCCTAAGTGTTTATTTTTTTCTGCCTAATTTAAGAACTCAGCTCTTTTCAGTGGAGCATCCGCCTCAGTTTTCTGTATGCTTTTTTTTTATAATTTTCTATAGGCTACGAATCTCTATGCAGTTAAGTGAAATGAAAATGTTAAAAAAACTATGTGTCTTCTAAGTTTATCTGGACATTACTGACTAACAGTAAAGGTTAAAATCGTGAGGAAACCTGGACTTCTGAGGAATTCTGAAGTCGCCAATACGTCTTGTGCAAGCGTGGCGATCAATGCCTGTAAGAGCATTCTTATTCAGAGAAGGCATCGTCTCTGTATGAGGAGAGGCCTTTGCCTACAGTGGGATAATAACAATATAATAATTCTTGTGAGCGGAACTCAAAGTCTAGTCCATCAAAAATAAAAATGTTTCAGACATAACAGACCTAATATTTGTGATTCATACACACTGGCATTTCAATAACTTCTTTATTCTGTACTAGCGACCCGCCCCGGCTTTGCACAGGTATTATGCTGATTTCACAGCTTTTTGGTTATTAGACAATACAAACATGTTTTCTTTAGCGGCCGGCGGCTCCTAGCCGGTATTATACTGCCGCAACCGCTATGTCCCTGCATTACATTAGAAACCTCTAAAATTACCAGTGTTTCTCTACTATATTTTGCACGTATTATAAACCTTCCTCTTGAATCACTCTATCTATTACATATTACTATACAAAAACCCGCATTAAAATCCGGTGCGTAGTTTTAAGGATCTAAGCATCCATAGGGACATACAGCGAGAAGCGACTTTGTTTTATACTATGTAGTGATCCCATTCGACTTTACTGACATGGTGCAGCGAAAGCAAACATCGAATACCTATATAAAAATATACCGACTGACCGATACGAATATCGACAAAGTCATTGCTCTTGCAGCTCTCTTTCTCAGCGTATGAAACGCAATTTAATATGGGTAATACTCAAAGACGTTTAACTGGCTATAATTTAATCTTTTTGGTTACACTACTATGCTGATATTAACGGACAGTATTGCTCCAGTTGTGCCTACTTAACGCCCAATACTTCATTAATTGTCTAATTTAATAACTTTCACTATACATTATGTTGTTTGCGCTCAAGGACGCAAGTACACCTAGATGCGGAACAATTAATGTGACTCATAATAATACGAGTACGAGTATACTGTTCCGTGTGTGAATTACAAACAAGATTCGGAGCATAAGCGCTGAATAACGTTCATATTTTAATCACCATATTATTTATATTATTTTAATATACTTTATTGAATTTTATATGAACTCGTGTATACATAATATTATTTAAAATTTAAATTAATATTATACTTTATTAATACACTCCAGTTATCCTTCGAATCATTATCTAAACTTATATTATAAAATATAAAGGTTTTTGAATATAGTATAAAACAGACAAATTTAAAAACTATTAAACCAATTTCAATCTTTCACAATATTTACGATAACTACATTATTATCGAGTAACATACATACTTTACTCTAAAGAGTTGGAATCTAGGTTTAATTGCACCCATGTGAAACCAGAGGCTCTAGACAAGTGTCAAAGATTTCTATTCTATTCATAGAATAGATAATAAAATGTATGGGGTTGACATTAGCGTTGGCGTTAGCTCATGTCAATCCCATACAATTTTGAATCTATTCTATGAATAGAATAGAAATCTTTGACAGTTGTCTTGGGCCTCAGGACTGCTGTAAGTATTCTCAACAATAGTTATTTTCCATCAGTATAAATTTATTCCGTCAAAATATCTCCGTCCATGAACCTTTTGGCGACTATTGCAAAATCAAGGTAAAAAGTTGGTTAAACTGGTTTTTGGAACTTCACTTTAGGTGCATCGCAAAAAAACGTTCATTTATTAAGCTCAACGCACAAAGCGCAAATTTATTATTTATATTTTTACTATCTACGATATAAGTTTATTTATTGGTTAGTCTAAGATATGTCTATTAGTTTAGTATATTAATTTGTTGAGTAATTTACACAAAAATTCATTAATTTGATCATTTTTAATAATAAAAGACAAAAAAATTCAAAGATTGTTTAATGTTGTCATAAAAAATGTACATATAGTTTAGGTAAACATAGTACAATGCTGAGAGTCGCCACTATTACGTGATTGTTGAAAAATATTCAGCCTACATATTTTATTTATAATACGCACTGTGTAAGACAGTCTTTATAAAAATTTAAAACTGCATTTGTGTGCATAAATGTAACAACAGAGATAAAGTACAGACGCGCACTACAGTTAATTATAGTGCTATAATTATTGTACCAATCTTTTATAATTATAATTATTTTCTCTATAATTATATTGCAGTCAACTGAGTAAATTTATATCCTGAAACATTTATTTAACTGCTTATCTATCTACTATTAGATGTATAAAGAGAATGAGTTTGTTTGTTTGTTTGAACGCGCTAATCTCTAGAACTGCCGAACGGATTTGAATAACTTTTTTTGCGTATGATAGCCTAATTCTTAAGCAAGGTTATAGGCTGTATATCATATCGCTATTGGCGATGGACACTGCGGAAAGCTACTCTAGTTATAAGAGTAAAAATTTTAGTAGGCTGACATAAAAAAAAAAGATCTCAATACCTCATAGTCCTCATACTGCAACGCAAACAGTCATATAGTTGTTGTCATATTGTACTTTTATAACACTAGCACATAACTGCACAAAACAAGTTCCATCAAATTTTACATCAATGCATTATGTGCGCAAAAAACAGACGGTTTTGCAACTTAAGAACAGTTATGATACAGTAGTTTATTGCATATCTAGATATATATTACAACCAGTTGTTGTTAAATTGTAGTTCTCATAAGTATAAAATACATTTATAATCTATATTATAGCGGAAAAGTTTGTTTGTTTGTTTGATCGCGCTTATCTCTAGAACTACTAGTAGGATTTGATTAATTATTTTTGCGTATATAGCCCAGTTCTTGAGGAAGGCTCTGCTCCCATCGAAAGTAGCGTGATGTTACATCACGCTACTGGCGATGGCAGCAGGTAGTAACTTTGCGCGGTGAAGTAGTGAAATAAAACTCTTTCATTTCGCATTCTTTTACATCAATTATCACATTTAGTGATCGTTAAGTTAGACTGCTTAGTATTGCGAACAATGCAACTATCTCGCATGATGGTAGTATACGATTAGTCAATTATAATAGCATTTAAACTAAAGTGTAGACCAATTAATTAACAAACTTAAAGTGTGCCCATATACAGAGTGTATACGACGGTATGATATTAAATGCAATTATGTATAGTATGTGACATTATAAAGCGAGACAAAAAAAACAACTAAATATCTTCAATAGACACAGGACTACTTTTTTAATTTCTTTAATTCTAAACACTCTGTAAGTACGTCAAACAGTCACTGACTTATGTCATAATCCACGTCGAAGGATAAACGTTGCCGCTCATTAAAGGTTAGTGAACTTGTCATAAAAAATTGTGTATTTCTTTGTTACTAATAAAATATTATTTATTTTGTTAGAACCTTTTCAATTTTTGTTATTAATTTGAAATGATTATAAGGACTAGTAACGACTGCCTTTTCATTTAATATCAAACCGTCGTATATACTCTGTATAGAACCGTTGAGATTAGCCACCGACAACAAGTTATAAGGTAACAACACTGCGGGCATATTATGTTTCGCCTGTTTGTTTGTTTATGTATTATTGTCATTTACTCACCTTGAGGCTTAAGAAAAATGTTATTAACATTATTCGGGACCTAGTCTAAATACGGCAGACGGGCGACAGAATAAAGGTTTAGAATTACATGTTATGAGTTACCTATAAAAAATCTAATTATTATTTTATTTCGAGAAGTTCAAACGATTTATTTAAGCAAAGACACAAAGTGAATAAAAGTATGAGAGTTAAACATCGCGGTTTGTCAAGTACGCTTGGTAATTTTATACTTAAGGTGTAATATTCTTTATAGGTTGAAAACAATTCATTCTTTTTCATAGATCGTACTGTGCAATACTGTAATTATTAGAACAATTTAGCGAAAGGAAAAAGTATAACTTATACAGTTACTAGCCTTATACAGTTAAATACCAGCCTTCCAAGGCACGGTTGCGGAGCAGTAGCGTGATGTTTTATTAGTTCAAGAACTGGGCTATCAAAGGCAAAAAAATATTCAAATCCGACTGGTATTCCGGAGATTAGCGCGATTAAACAAACAAACTCTTATGGTATGGATATATATCAGAATTCAGAAGATAGTCGATATTTTTCGTTCGATGCGTTCCATTTATGCTAACACCAACATCTACTAACATAATAATGTACTTATCTATCAATAAAAAATTTAATAAAATACTAATGATGGCGCGCATTAAACATTTTTATCTATTAGTAATTATTTGTGAATTAACTAATTACTTCGTTAGAGTATATGGAACTATTTTAATAGTTTTCTTTTACCTTTGAGAATTAAGGTCATTTGTGTAATTGATCAATATTTTGAAAAGTCTATTTATGAAACAAGTGCACCAAATTTTATGAAAATCTACTATATTGAAACAAAATCTATACAGTTCCATCATCATCGTCATATAAACAAGTTCCATCAAATTTTACATCAATGCATTATGAGAATGTGCGCAAGAAACAGACGGTTTTGCAACTTAAGTACAGTTCCGATACAGTAGTTTATTGCATATCTAGATATTTATTTAGGACAACCAGTTGTTGTTAAATTGTAGTTCTCATAAATATAAAATACATTTATAATTTATATATATTTTATTTGTAAAGCGGCAAAGTTTGTTTGTTTGTTTGAACGCGCTAATCTCTGGAACTACCAGTCAGATTTGAAAATTCTTTTTGCGTTTGATAGCCCAGTTCTTGAGGAAGGTTATAGGCTATGTAACATCACGATACTGGCGACGGGAGCAGAGCAGTAGCAAACCACGCGAGAAAGTCATAATCTAAAAGTAAGGCAGAGCTCACAGATGAATATACCACTTGACAAGCCCAGGAGAATCATTTTCTCGTCTAAATACAGTCAAACATCATGTCAAGTCACTCCGATAAAAGCATGTTTGAAACCAACCAATCACAGCAGTGATTTTGCTGAGGTCAACGTCGTTTTCGAGCAATTTGTATTTCAAACAGAAATTGTTTCATGAGTACTCCATTTGCTTCGTGGTAGACAAGAGCAGTTCACAAAATTTACTATCACGGGATCGTAACGCATGCATGTCTATCGATAAGGTTGATATTCGTATAAGTTTAATTATTTATTACTTCGGCGAATCAACGAACGCGAAATCAGTATCGAATTATATATATTACCTACATTTTATTTGATTTTTGTTTTACTGTACGAATAATTAAAATCTAGTCGGTTAGTGTATTAGAATAATAAATAAGCTATCATTTTTGCACAAAAAATTATATTACTGTCGAGAACAAATTTTATGTTGTTATTTACGATTTTTTACAGAGTTACTAACCATTTTTAATATTCTGTTCGGTTATTGTGTTTCTTTGTTTCTTTTTCAATCTACCTACAGTATTTTTATGTAGACGAATACTAATTATCTTCTTTAGACTAAGTAGTAGTAAGGAAGCTCATACATTCATCTTCATGTCAACTTCGTGAACGCACCTCACCTGCATCACAAGCATTACAATGTTACAACAATTATATCCGTATAGCAAAGTCTTACAAAGACATCTTACAAAACCATATAACTATAGTATTATATAAAGCGTAAGAGTCTGTTTGTTTGAACGCGCTAATCTCAGAAACTACCAGTTGGATTTAAATAATTATTTTAGCGTTTGATAGTGCAGTTCTTGAGGAAGGATATAGACTATGTAACATCACGCTACAAGTAACAGGAGCGGAGTAGTAACTATATAGTTAGCGCAGATGAAAACGCGCCGCGGAAAGCTAACAAAATATAAACAAACAAACAACTCGGCACGGTTATTTACCGGCATTGCCTAACCGCCATCATCTCACGATTTCACTTTTACTAGTTATGAAGGTTATACTGACATCATTATTAACTCAAGGTCACGTGACTCATTGGTTGTGACGTCACGATATTATTTGTTTATTTTATTTAATAGGTCTCTGTGACAAACAATAGTGTTAGTTAAACAAATATCGAATTAATCATCAATCAGTTTGTAGGTTCTGTTTGATAAAAAAAAACTTCTTCAAGATACATTAATAACTAGATTGAATACTAACAACTTGATAAAAAGATCAAGGGACTACTCACACTTATTAAGCTCTATTCAGCTTATGCCTTATACGCTTATACGACTTATTCAGCTGAATAAGTCTAAGGACGTTGGTTTTACAATAACCTGCCAGCAATTACAACGCAGTCGCCACCGACTACTAAAGTAAACCGCGAATTTTTAAAAGTATCTCTCTCTTTAATCGGTCCCTCATGTCTGAGGATCGTGGTCAGCATCAGAGTAACATCTGGAGCGGATGATCTTCCTCCACCGGCCTTGATCTAGCACGTCTCTTACGACCGCGTGGAATTTAGAGGACGATGATTCTTTCACTTTATCGGTCCATCTGGTTGGTGAACGACCACGCGATCGTTTTAAATGTATATTATGTATTTATTATCCAAAAATTTTTTTATAATATCCGAGGAAGTACCTTCATAAATCACAATAACTACTTCATTGCGACCACTGGGGGTCTACCACAACCTCTTAAAGCAATCTTATTATAAAGCTACTTTGTCTCTATCCTTGTTTTTAATGGTACAAAAGAAAAAGACAAAACACGAAGTAAGATTAAAATAATACTGGCAGGCCTCCTGTTTATTATACAGCTGTTTAACACAGCACAGAAAATATTTGTAAGTAAAAACAGAGTACGCAAAACAGACTAAAAATATAAAAGTCAATAGCCTCTTCTTATACTTGATAATATCGTTGCTTTTATTATTAACACTATCCAAAAAATCCTTGCTGCCACCTACATAATATAAATAGTGCGGGTCTCTCAGTTCTCTGTGAAACGTATATAAGTTGCCGGTTCCTAAGTGCTAAAAGACTTAACGGAAACAATAAAATTGGTAATATCTCTGACATAAATTAATTTATTTGCATATCTACACGAGTCGGTGCTGTTCTTGTACCTATACAATTTGACACAGCTTGTTTTTTCATTATCAATTTTCAGCAACTTACACTTCTTACCTACTTAGTCACTGAGCTATAAACTAGGTAATTTATTTATTTATTTACCAACTTATATTAGCAGTATACTACACGTACAAGCTATTGGTAAGTATTTACATAAAATTGTAACGAAAAATAAAATAAAGAAAAACATCTCTTATTTTATTATTAGGACACATAAAACTTGGACTATAACACAAGTTACTTAGAATACTAATTAATACAAATAGGAACAAGAATATTTTAACAAGGATAGGTACTTGGAGATACGATTGACTTAAAGTAACGTGCTTATGGTCAATTATGGTCTGTTATCGCTAAATAAGTCTAATGATTCGTCTTAGAATAATATATGTATATTATTTACTAACTTTTCGAAGCGCGGTTTCATTCGCCTCTTTGCTTACTGCTTTGCTCTCGTCACTAGTAGCGTGATGTTATATAGCCTTAACTTTCCTCGAGAACTAGGCTATCATACGCAAAAAGAATTATTAAAAATCCGATTTGTAGTTCCAAAGATAACGCTTTCAAACAAACAAACAAAAAAACAAAATTAAGTGTAGGCTGTTAGAGTTTGATATTTAAAAAGCAACGATAGCAATATTATTTTAAAATCAATTATCGATTAAATCTCTTACTGGTGATGCATTGATTAATAATATTTATTAATATAACTAAAATATAAGTAAATGCAACAACATCTATTAAAATTTACATCGCGTGAGAATTACGAGTGTTACGAGATACTTTTATGACTGAAATAAATAAGAAAAAACATTCGGATGAAATTAAATGTCACCATATCGTAAATGGCGGTAATTTTTCGTAAAGTAGGTCGCATTTCTAACCAACTTATGACGTTATTACCACGTGTTAATGATATGTGGGGTAATCGCATGAATGATGTTGATGGAGTTACGGAACAACAAACTCTAGCTAGATAAATATTATTAAAAAAAAATGTAATCCTTACAAACAAAATTAGCCTTAACGTATATAAAGATAGAGTATAGGATGCTATTACAAAAAACAACGGTGTATTTTTTTATCTACAATTTTACTTTACTCTGTGTAAATGGACGCTGTACAGTATTATAGTCGATTTTATACATGTAAATAAAATAATAATTAAATAAATATGGCGTTATTAGTAACACAAGGTAGGTACTTACCTGTCATTAACGTTTGCATTAAACAAACGTAAATTACTTATTTACGGACATTGAGTTAATATTTTATTCAATAAGTTCTCATAACTACATCTACGCAATATTTTCTGTATATGGTGTGAATAATCAATAGATATTTATTGCAATTTTATTAAATAAATCTTGCTCTAGTCCCTAGACAGTATAACGCAATGTCAATGTTTTATTCTGTGTGTTTCGCAGCTACTTCTAGAAATTCAGGAATACTCCAAAATACTTTTTATCGCCAAACATAGTCCGCAAATAATTTTGATTCAGCGTGTGATGTATCAACTGATGGTACTAACACAATAGTGTGTTAAAGTTAAAAGAATTGTGTCTCAGCTATATGGCCTAGTCGTGATACACGTTTTACGGAAATCGGTCAATTATTAACGACAATGGCCGAGGTCATGCAATTTTGTTCGAATGATTCATGTAGGTGATTCATTACTGCCTGCTGCATACAAAATATTGTAATTTGTATAAACGTCATTAAAGAAATTAGTACACTTAATCCTCACCTGCCCCACTCCCTTCACGTTAGGCAGCGGCTTCACAGAATTCCTGTCATTGCAGGAGCAATTCTAGGGACTCTGAGTCGTCCATGAGTGACAGTTACCACTTACCATCACGTGGGCTGTTTGCTCGTCTGCCACTGTCGGTAATAAAATAATTAACCACGTAAGAAGGCTGCAGGATATATTTGACACAGATCCGACAGCAGTGTCCTTCGATTCGAATCCATTTCAGTCCGTTTATAGAGCACAATTATTTAAGTATGACATTAATGAATCTCTATATTTAGGTCAGGGAGAACATACTATGAATCACATAACTCTGCCACGAGTCCATCTGCAAAGCGAGGTTTCTATAACAATACCTAAATGTCGTAGGTCTGGCCTCTGAAGTGATTATCTTTTGGTTGAATAATGTGATGTGCTAAAATGTAGATAATATAATTATTTTGGTGTAGACCTATGCTTAATAGCAGAATTCAGACATTTTTTTCTGGATTGCTAACTCATATTTGGAATTAAAAGATACACTATAACTCGTCTATTTAACGCCTCCTTTCTATATTTTCCCCCTAGACAAATAGCATAAATGCTAATAGAATAGAAAGAATAGATTAAAAAATGTATGGGATTGACATAAGCTAACGCCAACATTGTCGTTAGCTTATGTCAATCTCATACATTATTCTTAAGCACGTTGCGTCTCACTACCAACATACATGGCCAGTAACAATCAAATTTGAAAAATAAATTTGGGCTTTAGTGCAAGGTTAATAAGATCCCATCTTGCGTAAGTATAAAGTTGTATTTGTCAACGAATGTCCTATACTATTTACTTATGTTACAGCGATCGATGAGTTGTAAAAGTAACTGCCATTTTCATCTATCTTTTAGCTCCATCAATATATACAAATGAATGTTTGTATGTTTGTTCTCTATGCATTACGAAATCATTGATCAGATTGTAATAAAACTTTTGTATTGTGTTCTGGGGTGCAAGCGAAATTTCCTTCAAATCTACAAAAAAAATGTTTTTCTTTATATTTTACGGGGCATTGCAACGCATGCCGGGTACAGCTAGTATTCTATAAAATAGTTTATCACTTTTGTCAGTATAATATCTAATTTAAAATTTACTTTCCATATTGTACACAAAAATATACTAAAGTATATTCATGAAAACATACGGGGTACGGGACTGGTAGCGACTTGGTTTTATACTATGTAATGCATAGTATAAAACCAAGTCGCTACCCGCTGTCTGTCTGTCCTGAACGAAGCGATTTTAAGCAATACAGCATTAATCCATAACCAAATAAATACATTGTGCATTTAATATAGATCAATATGGCCTTTTACAGCATGTAATTTAAATTAATAGTTTCGAAGATATTACAGATTTAAAATGCAGAGACATAGCGGTTGCGGTGTTACCGGCCGAGGGTCGGCATTCTGTAGTAAATATAATATAGAATATCTATATACAACGTTCACAGCTTTTTTTCTTCGCTCGGGTGCAATGCTGATACTGCCTGATACTAAATATAGTATCAGCATTGCACCCGTGCGAAGCCGGGGCGGGTCGCTAGTATTATGTATATTTTCAGCAATGACGTGATCATCGATCACATTACTAGAGGCAGTTTCTTCCAGATCAACCAAAATTTATATACATAGCTTAGCATTGGAATGACACATTTCGGAAACTTCTTCGTTAAATCAAAAAAAAAATTCTAATGAATATTTCATCTATCATACAATATGTATGTAAATCGTTACTTCCCTATGCGCACTACAGTTTAAAAACCTTTTTTCATATAGAAAATGCATGAGCATTGATTACCACGTGCTCGTCTGAAATAGGATGGCCATTTCAGACTTAGGTATATTTTTTATCTAGATATTCTCACACTAAGACCAAGTAGTCACAGTCATAGTCGAAATTAGGGGACACCTATGTTCAACAGCGGACGTCCTGCGGTTGATTTGATGATCCTAATTATAGAAACATACCCTCATAAGACGTCAACTGCAGGACACAAGACTACTCCCAAAAAGAGGAATTTGTTAATACCCACGCATAACCGCGGAAAGTGATAAATAAGTACGCAAGTAACAATATTTAGGGATCCGTACTTAAAGGGTAAAACGGGACCCTATTACTAAGACTCCGCTGTCTGTCCGTCTGTCTGTCCTACTGTCACTAGACTGTTTCTCATAAATCGTGATATTAGCAGTTGAAAATTTACAGACGTTGTATTTCTGTTGCTGCTGAAACAACAAATACTATAAACATATTATAAATATTATTTAAAATAAAATAAATATTTAACGGGGCTCCCATACAACAATCCTGAAATAATTAATTTTTATGGGTAATGGTACATAACTGTTCGTACGCGAAGCCGAGTAACACTTGGCCGGTTTTTTTCTTCTAACGCTGTTTGTTGCCTAGTATTTGGCGTTCTCTTACTTGCTTCATATGACACCAACAAGAAGAGATGAGGTGGTACAGTTACTATATTCTGAATAATAGAGGACATTACCAAATTATAAAAGAGACATGTTCTTGTCTAATAATAAAATCTAGTAGATAAATATTACATACAAAAAGCGACAAAAAATTACGTTACATAAATTTCTAATCAAATTAAATTGATCTACATCTGCTTGCAATTTTATGCAATTTGAAGATCAACATAAACTGGTTATGTCGAAGTGTTCGAAAGGAAATAATATCTACTAATCTAATGTTTGCGAAATGGGGACAGATCTATTGGTAAATGATAAGTGTAAGTATTTGTGTGGCAATGTCCGATATGGGATGCTAGAAATCATTACATATGATATCTCTCTTAATAGTATGTCGCAATGTCACTGTTTTTTTCTTTTTGTTTATCCGTTTATTTCTTCTAAACAACACGAGTTTAAATAAGGTTTTAACTATTGTTTAAAAACATCTAAAATTAGCAAAATATATAATTAAAAACAAAAAGTCCGTCTGCCTAAAAAGAACTGAAAATAAAGAAACCTAATTTTCCTGTGCTGACGCTACATTGAAGTATTATGTATCTTATGTGACTCCCACAGTCAATACGAATCTAATGACACCTCAATGTTATCCATCAAGCCTTTTAAGTTGTAGAGCGTGCCAAAGAAAAAGACACATATCTACTTACATACATACACACACACACACATACATACGTTCGATAAACATTACCCTCCTTGACTACGGCAGTCGGGCAAAATATATAGTTATGTAGTAAGTAATTTAAAGTTATTATCTTAAAAAGAAATATATATATATATATATATATTTAAGTAATAAGTATATCACTTGTTTAGTATAACACAAGCAAATATAATTGCTTAATTTGGGGCTAGATGGCGTTGTGTGAATGTGGTAGAATATTATTATTATTTCCTTTATTTAAATCAATTCTCAAAATTACATTTTTAAATATAAGTATATAAAAAAAACACATACATTTAAAAATATTAAAATTGTAGACCCACCGGCATCGGGTACAGGGACCAAGCTACCGGCGCGGTTAGGGCTCCAGAGATAGGAACCTCCTCACAATGCGGGCCGTGTCAAGCAACACCGCCTTCTGTATTATTATTATTATTGTTATTATTATTATACACCATACAAAAAATACCAAAAAAATAAAAACTAAAACTAATATTATTTTGTCAAATACGGAGAATAGGAAAAAGAATTTTAATTATTTAGTTTCAACTAGTATTGTTATTTGACTACGTATTTCAATTATAATGATGAATATGTATATTATCCGCTATTTAAACTTATCTTGACCACAAAAGTTAATTTAGTTTACTTTTGTTTCTTTCGTCTCCTTTCTTCCTTTCGTCTAGACTATTGACTTCGATGGCGTTTTCAACAATGGGTATAATGTACGAGTATTTACCCGTTACCTTTAGTGCATCGTTGTGAATACCGATGGCGATATCATCACGCTATGTCATATCCGGGTCGACACGTGCTTTGTATCCGATATCGTGCAATACTGTTCCGGTTATTTATTACACAATTGCATCGTAACGATCGTGGTCTAGATTGTTTTTTTTGTTTTTTTATTGCCTACAGTGGCAGACGAGCCAACAGCCCACCTGATGGTAAGTGGTAACTGTCGCTCATAGACTTCTGCAATGCCAGGGGCTCTGCGAAGCCGCTGCCTACCGTGATATTAATGCTCTCTTTAAACCTCGTTTGAAGAAGGACATGTCATTGTAGTCATTGATTTAAGTACCTATGAAATCGAAATTAAGTTTTTAAGAATATGTCATGAAAGACAAATCGATGAAACACAGCCATTGTACATAATTATGTTATGAGTTCATTGGTATGTGTGTCATTAGTATTAAGATTTTAAAACTGTATTCAACAAAAACTAACAACAATTTACATTTAATCAGCATTTAAAATAGCAACAATTAATCAATTATATAATTTGTTTTGTATTCTAAATATTGCATTGACATTGATATTTACATTTAAACGCATTTAGATAATATCATAATTTACATTTATATGCGTTTATAAATAAAATAAGATTTCAATACCGTCTAAAATAATAGATTTGAGACAAAACACAATCTCAGTAAGCAATTAAATCAAAATAAATTTACAGATTACTAATGTAAAATGCATATTGTGTCCGAAAACACAAATCTTACCAAATTTATAGCTTTGTCCAATTTAAGGTTAGCAACAAGATTTTAAATGTAATAAATTAATGAATCATTCTGTTTGGTAGCATAATATGTAACGTTATCTTTGTAATATAATTTGTTTTAAATTAATTTATTCAAATCGTATTATTATAACTTAATGTTTTTAAGAATCATATTGTCTTAATTTAAAATCATAGCTTAAAACAAACCGGTGTATTGTGTTTTATTTTGAGTCCCATATAACAGGGGCGATCGTTTTACAATCCCAGACTCTGGGGTAATAATGAGAATTTCTCGACAAAAAACCCCATATCACTTTACCCGACTCGGGAATCGAACCCGAGACCTCTGCGTGGTGATCCGTACCCAGTACCATAGAAACAAATAGGCAGTTCAATTGTGCTTTAAAACCAATTACTTAGTTACCTTCCTCGAGAACTGGGCTATCACACGCAAAAATAATTATTGAAATCCGACTGGGTAATTCCAGAGATTAGCGCGTTCAAACAAACAAACAAACTATTCCGCTTTAAGTAATAATATAGATAAATGATCCCACCCTCACGTCACTCTCAGCAACCTCTTCATTATTCATATTTCACTTAAGATCAATCTGAACATTGATTCTAATTATCCTTCTAAGACATTTTGTTCTACGTTATGTATGTTTATGCAAATTTGCGACGAGCTACCAATACGTAGCTTTGAATACGTGATGAGGTAAAATATGATAAAACACAAGCAGCCTTTACATACAACCTTGTAAATTACAAGGATTTCATTTAAACATACGGGTTAATGCAGCTAAAGTCAATGATCATGTTCTGACTTTAAAGTACACAATTATGATGATAATATTATTAATAATAATAATAATATTTCAACAACTACACACAACGCCATCTAGACCCAAAGTAAGCATATTATATGCTTGTGTTATGGGTTCTAGAATGCGGATATACATACTTAAATACTTTTTTTTTTTGTAAATACATACCCAGACCAATGCAAATAGACATGTTCATGCACACAAAAATTTGCATTGAGCGGGAATCGAACCCGCGACCTCTGCGTGGCGTCCATACACAGTACCACCGAACCACAGAGGCAGTCATTGAATACTCATAGAGGCTTGCTAGCAACGTTAATCATTATATTAAATTATGTCTTCACAAATGATTGACTAATTCTGACGAACATATCATAGCTTACGCATCTGATGGCAAGGGCTTGAGGCCGGCCCCTTGCCACGACAGGTTAAATAAATTAACTAATTGGTTCATAAAATATTATTGATGCACTTTGTCATTTTAATTAAATTTTCTTATTGCCTGTAATATTCTGAGGATATTTTTAAAGCAAATAAATAAATTCCAAAAAGCAGAAAACGAAGATCGAACAAATTTCATAAAATTAAAAAATATGAGATATTTGCGGTAAAAAATTAAATATCAGATAGCTATTTTTAAAAATCACCAATTTTATATGTAAGGTCATAACTCATAACATATTTTTTTTAAGAATTCAGTATATGTTTTTAGGACCTGTATTATCTGTAGAGAAGGTCAATTGAAAGGGTTCTGGTAAGCGACTCACGTACTACAATAAACTTGATGTAAGGACAACTTCAAATGTTAGGGCACTGTGCCCTAACATTTGAAGTTGTGCCCTAACATAGAAGCTACGGCTTTTTGGGCTTTCTTACTAAGTAGCTATCCATCACAGTTTTTAAAATAATTAACGCTTGCAAACTTGAACTTTCGAAACAAGATAAGTATTTGAAGTTGAGAATGAACAGAGGGCCTAGTTCTAGAGTTGTTTTTACGTTAAACGATCGAAACGCGGGTCTCTGATTGGTTAAAAGCTTACGTTTCGATAACGTAAAACAAACCCGCACTACGCACCAGACCAGGCATACAGTCATTGAAACTGTGTAAAAATTCGCGATGTATCTTTTTATTTTGGTACAAATATACTAGTAGATCCAGTGCCCCCATATTTCACTTTTTTATTTGTTCCTCGTTCAATTTATTTTTGTCTGTCTTTACTGAATCACAGTTTCCAAAAAGTAATACATGGCAATTTTTTTTTTATTTTATATCTTTATTTGATTTGGGGATTGGATATTTTATTCATTTGAATACGTCAACCCCATCGTGCCTTACACAATATAAACACAAAAATAAAATTACATCTAAATACAATTAGAGAAAAGTATTAGTCAACGAAGTCCAACAGCTCACATAATCTTTTTGCAACATCTGATGTTGGTTGCGCTAAAATTAATTGGACTAATCCTACATCTACTATATTTAATTGGAAATCGTTGAGTAACACTTCTCTCTCCTTATGGTTCCGAACACAATCCATCAGCAAATGATATACATCTTCGATCACATTACAGGCGATTGGAAAAAATGTAGTCATTGACTTGTTCCTAGAGATCACGACACCCAACAATAAGGTGTTGACGCAAACAGATGTCACAACAGTATCATAATATGTTCTACGTCTTTTCTTACTGCTCTGCTCCTATCGCCAGTAGCGTAATGTTACATAGCCTATAACTTTCCTCAAAAACTGGGCTATCATACGCAAAAAGAATTATTCAAATTCAAATTTTAAAGATTAGCGCGTACAAACAAACAAACTTCTTCGTTTTATATAATAGTATACATTATAGTGATATAGTTCTTTCGCTACCTTGGCCTTTTGTTCATCTTTGTTATGCGTTTGACATTCTAATTAATATTGATTATATAATCACCCGGAAGAAATCTAATCAATCAATCTATCAACTTAATTGAATTCAAATAACCCGTCAATGGGATACGAATAATTTTATGACGAAAAATATATTTTATTATTTGACTGGCCTGTTGGTCTAGTGGTTAGTGACCCTGACTGCTAAGCCGGCAGTCGTGGGTTCGATTCCCACCCAGGACAAATCTTTGTGTGATGAGCATGATTGCTTGTTCTAGAACTGTGTCTGGGTTGGAGTGACATAGGCTACATAAAATTTCAATAGGTTTTTTTCTTTTCAGTTTGTAGGCAGGCGGGCTTTTTGTATTTTAATTAATATATTTTGCTTGTTTTACTATTGATCCGAAGACTAAAAGTTAAAATAAGCTCAAGTCTGTCTCGAGCTTTCACAGATGTAAAACTCGCGTCACATAAACCTTATTTTCCGGTGCAGGATTTAGAGAAAAAGTTAATAAACTATTACAATAGAAACATGCAAAAACATGCAATTACCATTCCAGTAGCTCCAAAGATTACATCACGAGATTATTTATTTTGGACAAAAAATTAAAAACTCCTACAACAAAAACTGTAGACTCGTTACATGTTTCATTAGTGACTCAGACAATATAATTTTGTACAGTAATTTGCATTAGGATTATTTTTTTACCTAAATTATGTATAATCAAGTTTTGTATTTTTAATCAACAACGCACGTTCGTTAATATTTTCTAGTATGACCGAATAACGATACAATATAATAAAAATTATATTCTACCACATTAACACAACGCCATCTAGTCCCAAATTAAGCAATTATATTTTCTTGTGTTATCTATCGGTACTAAACAACTGATATACTACTTATATACATTTTTTTTATAAATACATACATATTATAGATAAATTACACCCAGGCTCAGAACAAACAATCATACTCATCACACAAAGATTTGTTCTAGGTGGGAATCGAACCCACGACCTCCAGCTTAGCAGTCAGGGTCACTAACCACTAGGCCAACAGGGCAGTCGAATTCGAGTTGAGTACTTTCAACTAATATTTAGATATTAAACATACTACGAACAAAATGTATCGTTTTGATCTAATGAGATCATCCTCAGACCAATCATCACTAGTTAGTCAAATAAACGTCTTAACTCAAACTCGTTTTACTTTGTTTATTTAGAATATGTGGTAATTTACTTCATAATTCATATCCATCTATCTATACCTATATATAAAAATAAATTTCTATTTCTCTTGGTCATGGCATCACGCGTGAACGGCTAGATCAATTTCGTTACTTCTTTTTTTGTTGTGTTTGTTATTGTCAGGAGAAGGTTCTTATGAAAGAAAAACTAAGAAAATTGTTTTTTTTTATATTTTTTATATTAGCTCTGATTCCCGAGTTACATTAATTAAACACATAGCAATTTTCGCGCGGGCGAAGCCGCAGGGCGCAGCTAGTACTATTATATAAAGCGACAGAGTTTGTTTGTTTGTTTGAAAGCGCTAATCTTTGGAACTACCAGTTGGAATTTAATAATTCTTTTTACGTTGGATCCTGAGGAAGATTATAGACTAAGTAACATTATGCTACTGGCGACGGGAGCAAAGCTGTAAGTAAAGACACGGGTGTACCGCGCCGCAGAAAGCTAGTTTATAATAATTCATAATCACCACTTCAAAAATATATCACACTTCTGATGAAAAAAAAAAATGATTTCGAGGAAATGTTCATCTTGTGTTTATTGACACAAGATTCTAAATTGAACCTCTTTTCCATCAAATAATGATCAGCATAAGTTGTATAGTTTTAATAGCATCGTAATTTGGTTCTGCTTCTTTGTTTAACGTGTAAATGCATCAAATTCAGCAAACATACATAACATGACGTACAAACCAGACATCATCATCTGTGCTACTGCCCTCAACTAATTGTCAAGTAAATACTACTACGTATAGTATTTCAAACGACTTATTTGTTTATTTAAATAAAGACATATTTATTTTACGAGTAACAATTTAATTTAAATAAAATTAAGGCGTTTTTGAGAATGAAATGAAATTCTATTTGCATTTTTATAAGAAATGAATTTTCTAAAATGTTTATAATTTTAATATTAACATATAAGTAATGACGGTCGTACCACTTAAAAAAAAAAACACTACACTACTTTGGGCTTATCCAAAGTTTTAACCCCGCCCCGTTTTGTTTAATATTCTAATTTTAATCCCAGTTTATTTGAGCATAGTATGAAAAGTATCTTTCAAATGCGTGTCAGCGTATGAGCTATTGGTGTTGGCTGTTGGGTTCACCATTCCTAGCTCCACTTTCATACAAAAAAATACGAAAATCCAACACCCTACATCTTAATAATCACCAAAAATATTATGTTAAGACACTTTTAAATATTATTGTGATCCATTTTCTTTGTGATTCTTGAAAAGCGTTGTCATTTTGTTGTTTGATTTTATGATTTCTGTTAATTATTTACTATACTTTCTGTTATAAAAAATTAATGATTTTAATACCAATCTTTGAGTTTAATTTCGAATGCTTTTGTTGCTGACTGTACAAGTATAGAATTTAAACAATACATTTTTAATCATACTTTAAGTGGTGGCAGTTGCCCAAAGAATATCAATAATAATATTTAATTGGGTAACTGACCCTGAGGTCCCACTTTTAGAACGGGTCCAGTTGCCTCCATATCCGACATTCAGAAGATGTTTGAATCAATATTCATATCCCGTAGTCATGATCTTAAATATGATAAAGGATATAAAACTGAGGCTACGTGACCGAGATATTGTCGTTACACACGCTTCTTGTTGACGATTGTGTAAGAATGTGATTTCTACTACCAGTGCCTATAGCTTGTATTTAATTATTAATTTTATTATAATTATCGTGTTTTGAACGCGTGAAGGTCTCGTTAAAAGCTTATAGAAATTTACCCTTTAGCTTAGATTTAACTGGGAACTATTTAAAAACACGCTGATAATTTTACAAGTTTTTCATGCAAAATTTTCTTAATATTTCGTAAGGTAAGTTCATTTACCCTTATAACTTGTTGGTTTACTTTATTTATTTAGTAAGTACTTTTATCGATGCTGTAAGAAATCCGCAGGCGTACCAAAGTAACGGACGTGGCTTGCAGAGTTGCTTCTCTGAAGTGGCAATGGGCAGGACACATAGCTTGAAGAACTGTAGGCCGTTGGGGCAGAAAGGTTCTAGAGTGGCGACCACGAACCAGTAAGGAAAGCGCAGTAAGGGCAGACCCCTCATCCATTCGTTGCCTGCGGCGGCCAACGGCCGGAATAAATTGGGGGAAGCCTATGTCCAGCAGTGGACGTCTTTTGGCTGATACGATAAAATAAATAAATAATAATATCACAACAACTACACAACGCTAGGAAAGCGCAGTAAGGGCAGACCCCTCATCCATCCGTTGCCTGCGGTGGCCAACGGTCGGAATAAATTGGGGGAAGCCTATGTCCAGCAGTGGACGTCTTTTGGCTGATACGATAAAATAAATAAATAATAATATCACAACAACTACACAACGCTATTTGGCCCAAATTAAGCATTTATTAAGCTTGTGGTATAGGAATACATACTTTTTTGTAAATACTTTCGTATTAGAAACACGCAAACCATTGCAAATATTTGTTTTGTCTACTTATGACATATTTTTATTCATTTTAGGCTTTACATGAAAAAACTAAGCGACCCGACTTTCTGTCTTGAATATTTTTAAGGACAATTTGCTGCAATAAAAACAAGAAGTTATCGTTCATAGTCTGATTTGGTTTTATTGTTCAAACTATCTTTCCGCGGCGCGCTTTCACTCGCGTCTTTGCTTACTGCTCTGCTCCCGTCGCCATTAGCGTAATGTTACATAGCCTATAACTTTCCTCGATAACTAGACTATCATACGCAAAAAGAATTTTTCAAATCTGACTGATGGTTCCAGGTATTACCGCGTTCAAACAAACAAACACACTCCTCCACTTTATAATATAATAGCATAGATTAGCTACGGTCGTTCTAATTGTTTCTAGCTGCGCTGTTCTCGATAGATCTGTCAATCAACCCATGAGAATTTCTTTACCTCAAAGCACTTTTATATTATACTAGATGTCCGCCCTCGCTCGCTTCAGTATCAAAAGTTTAATTCGGTCTCAAAACAAACGCCCAAGGAAAATATCATTGCAATAATGACGTATTGCATCATTCAGATTTACAAATATTGAAATTTTGAAAATGTCTGAAAAATATGTGAAAGGTAATAAAATATAGCTTATGTTACACGTCCTTTTTTTAAAAATCGAATACGTAGATCGTGAATTAAATTAGAAGAATCACTCATACAAAAAATGTAATCTTTTCTATTAGTTTAGATAAGTGTGATAATATTATATATTATACTTATGTATATGTTAAGACTGCATTAAATTATAGTAAATTTTCAATTGTATCTATAGTACTTATTTTACTAAAGCTTTATCAGACGAGATGGTAGTCAAAACCGTAATGAGCCTATTACTAATACAAAAAATATATAAATCTGTACACGCTTACTCTTTCATTGTGGTCATAAAAGAATGAAATACAGTTTTATTTACATATTTGTTTATACAAGACCATATGGTCATCATTTTGTTTATACGACTTGTTTAATGACTCTTGTTTGTATACCTAAGAGCACATGAATTGAAATTGTTTGTTACTTTATTGTTATAAGGAAATGCGCCGCGCCGGTAACATGGGTTCTTCGTCGCCACACCACGGTGTATTATGATAGAGGTTTACTTTTCTAAGCTAAAAAGAGCTTTTCGGTTTTACTTAATTGGTGCGAAATGACGAAATAAAAAAAGACATTCATCAAACATCACCGGTCCAAAACAAGGAATTAGAAAAGGGTCCTTGTGCGAGTTATTCCGTGGTTCGAACAGCTCGTAGTATGAATCGACAAAGGATCCGGTCACATTAAAGAGAGACGTGGGTCTCTAGACATAAGGTTCTGCCAAACTACGTTCGTATACGCATGCGAATAGTGGGACGTTAAACTTTACTAAACTCGGCTAATGAATAAAATAGGTTACTAAGCAAAACTTGTTCAGTAAACTAACAAGCTCAATCACTAGAGATTGTTGTTTACCTAATTCTGTTAATTTAATATGTAAAGTGCTGAGTTAAAAGCGTTCACACATAATAGTGGTAACGTCTCAATTTAGTGTCATATTTTCGAAGTTTTTAATTTTTATCTGTTTTAAGTAGAACACTTTTTAGAATTAGATACGTGAAAGCTTTTATAAACTAACTAAAGTAAGTAACCATAATGCTTAAATGCAGCTATAAATACTAATAGTAATTCGACACCAGCATAAGTACGTTAACTTAATTTTTGGCACTTAAAATTAAAATATTCTACGGCTTCACTATAAACGACTTACTAAAGTTATAATTTAATATTATCACTGAAAATGGTCTTTGCACCTTGCCTGGTTTTGGCACGGCGACATAAACCGGTTGTATGTAAAACGGTTTTTAACAATATTTATGTCTAACACAACTGGCAAATAGGGGTGATAAGCAAAATCTGTTCAACAATTTGCAAATATTAAAAGTTGTTTGCGTTTTACGTACAAAAAATGTTCTAAATAAGGAAGTGTTCTGTACCAAGAATTAATTACACATATTGTTTATTTTAATCTCATCAAGGTTGTTTGATGTTATAGTCAGGTAAATAAAGTCACGGATTCAGGATGTGGTTAACGATGTTGACTCCAAAAATATGTGTATAATGTCACTTAGGTTAAACAAGTACTTGATCAATCACAGTCTTAAAACCACTATATTTATATAATATCTCTAACTATTTATATAAAGGAAAAAGTGGTTTAAAAGATAATTTACTGGACTTACCTTACCTAAAAAATTACCCTTTTTGAATTAGTTTAGTTTTATTTTCCTGCCTGCTCTGCCTTTTACTCGACTATCAGAAACGCCTTTCCAGAATCCGAGCGAAAGGTTTATTGGTAATAAACGCGAAATCTAAAACTTTATAGTTCTAACTAAAATGAAAGACTTGTCAGTTTTCAGTAGAATCTGTAAATTGTGTTTTGAATCAGACGAATAAGCGATTGCATTGAATCCGGCACTATATGACCAAATACTTATAATAATGTAGCGATTTATTGTGATTCTACTACTGTTTAGTAGCGCAGAAGGGAAAAATATTACCTACCATACTATGGGTAGAATAGGTTGGTAGTGCGGTGGGGAATGAGGGAAAATAAACAGTTGATTTGTCTAGCAAAGTCGACAAACAAGAATATAGTCTACCGCCCTTATATACTTAGTCTAATGCTTCATATTTGTTTAGGTTACGTCAACTGTGAGTAATTTTGCCGTGCGTGTCTGGTCATACATATTACTGACTTCAAACATAACTTTAATATTAAAGGCCATAAACGGATTAGCTTATTTGTTTATTGCTGATGGAAAAGGCGTTTGTTTCTATCTCCTTTAATTTTGTTCTAATACTTCAAATAGTTTTCGTATACAAACAAATGTCAAAGTTCGATGTCTGCCGGTTTTAGGCAAACACAAAAAAAGCTGTTGCTATCTGTGAGGAAGTGTAGAATGAGACACAAAAAAAGGAGGGGATTAATTACGGTAGTATATAGATCCTTGCTGGTTTTATCGTGCATGGGCCAGATCGATCTAGAAGTATTACCCTCTGATAAAATGTCGACGTAAAATATCAGTTTTCATACTAATGTGTGAGTAGAGTGAGAGCACCGGCGGCCGTTATCCCTTCGATTCTTCCTTTTTCTTCCTCTTTCCTTTCTCTTTACGTAGTCGGCGACCTGGTCGTATTTTCTAAGCATTATCTGCAGTGCTTAGAAAACAGCCATATCCATCTTACGGTTACCACTTACCATGTAATGAACACAGAATCTTTCTGTATCTAGTTATTTGAACTCGTTTCATAACAAAAGTGGCGGGTTTGATCATCTCAAAATTATACCTTTTTGATGATAAAATATGTTGTGTTATTTCATAAAACTCCACGAATCTAACCGTTACATTTACAATTAGCACTTTTGCAAAATACTTTGTTGACGCCTTTCAAGTCGGCTCAAATCTTTCGTCATACCATAAAATTCACTAAAACCTCAAACTTTATGAGCTTTTTAATGTATTTACCTTGACATATAAACACTTAATTGCACGAAAGTAGGTTCGGGAAAGTGAAGGAAAACTTGTATTTAATAGTAGAAAGTGTGATGGTTGTAGCATGTCGCTTATGCGAGAAAAAAACATTCAAAAGTATTAAAACTTTTGTTGTGTTGACAATGATGTCGTCATCAAGCTTTTTCCTCGACGAGATAGACAGTACTACTTACTCCCAGTAATACCTACGAGACAGTATATTCAGGACTGAAGTTATGAACTCCACAAACGCGTTTAATCATAAATCATTATTACCTTAATTTCCGATTTGATTACACTGAGTCACAGTGATAGCTGAGCAAATTAGTCATATGCATAAAACATAAAATAATGAACGTGTCAGGCAAAAAAATATTCTTTGTTTTGTAAAGAGACTATGCCCACTAGACCGTTCCGTCACCGACCAGTACCGTCGAATTTGTTATTCATAGAAGAGCGTATCATGTTGTTTGCCGATCCTGATACGTTCATAGCACGGTCATGGTATGGTACGGTGTAGTGAGTAGACTACTTAAAGTTTAAGTGCAGTTTAACTAATTTGTAAATATAGACTACATCACAAAAAAGAAAATAATATTTTCATCTGAAATTCAGACGTGGATTTAATTTATTTATTTACTCACAAAATGAGATACAGTCAAAAATTATTAACTGGAATTATAAATTTGCACGTGCGTGAAGTTTTAATTATTCCATTTTTAGTGTTACTAATTCCTTTAGTTGAGAATAATTACTCATTTATACTTACATCAAAGATGAAACTGTCTCGGCAGTTTGTTAAATTTTTAAGACTTTTGTAAACGAAAAGTATTGCCATATGTTAAAAGGGTAAACAGTAAGTATAGATAGATATACGTGACCATACTGACCATTATCTCAAATATATAAAGGACTACATTGCTTGAAAAGTACCTATCATATTTTATTACGCTATTTTGTCTCAAGCAAGGATCTCCCGTACGCATTTCCACGTCTTCCTATCTACAAATTTATTACGGCTTTATTTTTTTTATCTTTACCAAAGTGCAGATCCTCACTCCATTATTTTCAAGGCTTCTTTAGATAACATGACTCGAAAAAAGTTAAGTTACATTTTACGAAAAGTCTGTCTTTTGTTTTTTATGCTATTTCAAATAAACAAGAAGTACTTCTTAATTCAAGTAACAACGCGTTGTAAGATTATTTTATATGAAATGTGATCTTTTATTTGTTAGTAATAATCTAGCGGCAACGTTTTGTTTTGTAAATTTTAAACGTAGGGAAAAAAAATACAAAAATGTTTTTCAATTATTTTTGTTATTTATTTTAGGTTTTTTTTTAATATGAGAAGTTTAAAGATATATAAACTACATTGTTTGCCCAGACAAGTACAACAACAGTCTAATCTCGCAAATCATAATAATTTTACAAGTTACAAAATTTTATAACTCGTTATTTATTCTCTCAGTATTGTATTTGTACCTAATGTTATTCTATCCGACATGACTTAATAATATAGTAGAAGACTACGACACAGAGTCATTAGTATCTCAACACAATGTGAAGCAAACCGGAATCTGATATTAGATTAAAATCTACGTAGTATTTTGCATAAAGGTAAACAATATTATAAACGTCCGGTATGATGCTAAGTCTAGTAAAATTGCTGCAACTGCTGTGGTTCGGTGGTACTGTGTATGGAATACCACGCAGAGGTCTCAGGTTTGATCCCCGGGTGGGGTAAAGTGATGTTGGGTTTTCCTGTTGAAAAATTCAAAGTATTTTATATTTAAAATTAAAATCAAAAGTATTATCTCAGCGTCTGGAAATTATTGTGTGCGATAAAACGGCAAGAGAGGCCCCCTGTTACATGGGACCTAAAATAAAAAATAAAAATGACGATAAGTGGGTGGATAAACACCTCTGCCCACCCCTTCGGAGATAAGTGGCTGTGGCTATTTATTTTTAAAAGATAATACGAACATAATTATTATAATTTTATATAAGGGTATACATTCATGAAATAAAATGTGTTCTGCAATTCTATTAATTACTCATCCAAGACATTTTATGACTGTTCAGAGGAGATCGCTACTCAAGATCTGCTAGCGAATGGAGCGTGTCATGAAGGCATGTCATAAGGAATTCCAAAATACAATAATCATATCGGTCCCTTATTATCCCACTGTAGGGAAAGGCCTCTTTCATCTGTATGAGAAGAGGCCATTTCCTGCAGTCCTGTCTTCTTGTTGAAGACATGAGCATTGATCCATTAAATGCTACTAAATACACCCGAGTCAAAGACGTTAAATTCAAATCTTGTCAGTGATACGTATGATTATTCACAAAAGAAAAACTATTTTTCAATTGCAGTTTATTTTTATTTTTAAAACTATAATAATATAACTGTTATGTAGCAAATTGACTAATAACATATTTTTTTATTTACAATCATGGAACTTTGGAACACCACGTATTTTAATCAAAGAATTTTTTGTCTATGCTAGGTCTTGTTGACTACTCGAATGTTTTTAACCGACTTCAAAAAGGAGGAGATTTCTCAATTCGACCGTATATTATATTTGTTTTAACTCTGCAGTTCTCCCATATATAAAAATGTCAATCTCTGAGTAAAAGTCAATTTATTTTTATTTTGAAAATATTGAGTTTGCATCGTTCTCAATCTTATGACATCATTATCGAAATGTTATTCTATTAACTCCCTGTAAGTCTAATTGATGCTAACATGATTGCAGTAAGCATCACTTAAATGACGTAACAATCCTTGAAACGAGGTTTCAAAAACGGTAGCATGCTAATAGGAATTGCTGAAAAACGTATTGCTGAGTCAAATTAGGTTTAGAAATCTTTAACATCACATATTATCACAATTACTCGATATTAATTATATTTAACAACATTAAAACAAACTAAAATGAAAGAAACCCATTTTTTTTCGTGCTGACGCTACATTGTAATATTATAGACTCTCTATGTCACTCCCAAAATTAATACGAATCTGTCACCTCATACATTTATTTAGATTGTAAAGTGTGCCAAAGAAATAGACATACATACATAAATTCGTCACATTTTCCATTCACATTTCAGTAAACCTGAATCGACAATGTGACGAATTTACCAATAACCCATACATGGGATACATACAGTGAGTGGGGCAAAAAAAGAAGAAATGGTAATAAAATATCTCTGAACTTGACATTTTCTGAAATAGATAAAGAATAAATAGTTTTTAATTATTAATTTCGACAGTGTAATATTTTATTTTTTTACCATTTTTAAATAAATACAATATTTTGACCTGTATGAGTATGGAACCCATTATTTCTTGTACGGATTTTCTATTTACATCATTCTGTGACAAACTCTAAGCTTCATTCGATATTAAAGCGATCTAAGTAGAAGGTACTTAGTCTTAATAAAACAATGGACAATAATTACACCAAACAGTATTTGTTTTGTGTCATTAAAGCAATTAAGGTACCTGTCACGTTGATATTCATGCAATAAAATTTTCCTGATGTGAAGATTATGATGAATCATATGCCAATGACCCACAAAGTATACTATCATCGTTATTAATTTATTCGACATAAATCTGCAACAAGCATCTTCATTTCTATCGATCCTTAGCTGCTCCCATCCATTGGTCGCCCGCCAGAATTATCAGGTCATCCACCAAAATTATCTAAACTAATAATACCACAAAAATATAGCTTATATTACTCGTGTAGCTTTGTATATGTGAAAGAATTTTTAAAATTAGTTACATAGATTATTTAACAACGTACAAAAATCTAATCTTTTCTTTATAATATATTACTTTAGATCAGCCCTTGCTTCGCACGTTCTATGTTTATACTATTTAACAAAAAAGAGGTTTTGCAAAATTGTTTTATCGTCTCATATTCTAAAATATTATGTATCTCAAACTTACAGAGAGGGTAAGAAATAGCATGATAAGAAAAGAATGTGGATTGAATGATGATATAGTGACCAAACTTGAAAGGAGAATGATAAGGTGGTTTGGACATGTGTAAAGGTTGGATGGAAGTAGGAACGAAAGAGATTTATAAAGTGGAAGTGCCTGGAAAGTTGGTAGTGGTCGTCCTAGACGGACATACACGGGCCAAATAGGAGATGTGTTGATAAAGAGTACAATTACTAGCACCCGTAACCGACGTGTGTGTATGAAAATATTAATAGATGTTAAAGAGGGAATAAAAAATGGCGTTCTATAGTCTCTGCTTACCCCATTACTGGGAGACAGGCGTAAAGTTATATAAGTATGTATCTTACTTACGTATAATCTAATTCTTTTGAGGTTAAAATTGTTTATTCGCATAGTGAACCTCTTTAACCATTTCCCACGGGTGACTTTGTTGTTTTAGTTAATTGAAAATGTTTAATCAACTAATATTAATGACTCACTAGAGAGCACAGTCAAGGAAGTAGATAAATACAGTATTAGAAATCTTTAGACTGAATGTTTGTTGCTTTAGATTTATCATTATATATAACATCTACCCAAAAAGAGTAAGTATCAATTTGGAAGACGCTACATTCATTAATTTCAAAAAATAAAGCATAAATATTATACCATACATACATCTATTCCACTTCAACTACGCGTGCAAAACAAATTAAATATTTATTTACTAATAATTTAGAAAACATGAAAAAATATAAATTTGTAAAGGCCCAGTGGTGAAGGCACCCACTTGGTAAACACGAGTGTTGTACCAATGTGTTTTTTCAAATCTAAGTTCATCTGGACATTACTGACTGACGGTGAAAGAAAACATCGTGAGTAACCTGGACTTCTGAGGAAGTCTGAAATCGCCGATCAATGCTCATACCAAATTTTAGTTTCTGTTGCGTATTTTAATCTACGTAAAGTCGTAAATTAAAAAGTACAATGAGATTTTTCTTCAAGGATTTTCACTATCAATGGCGCCGCTTTAAGAAAGACTATTTATTTTGATCACGATGATAGCAATTTTATCATAGAAATACTAGTATAAGTTCCTTAATAATGCGTTTCATCGAGGTAGTCCACCCAGAGCACCCGTTCGAAAAGCACCTGCGCGTAGAGCACCTATCCTAGTCCACGTTGAGTATCTATCAATATTTTTACCAAGAAGAGCACCTACCAAAAACCAACCAAAAGGTGCTCTTCAGACGGGTGCTCTGGGTGGACTACGTCCGTCCACTGAAGGACCAATAACCCCTCTCTTTCTTTTACTACCTCATTCCCTTCTTTCTAAGTTTATGGTCGATAACCGGGCTTCATGTCCTGTTATGGCTACCACTTACCATCAGATCGTATGCTAGTTTGTCAGCTAAGTTAGATGAAAACTGCACTCAGCTGTCCATTTCGTGTTACTCATTGTACTTGCTACCTGTAATGGTTTAACCGTCATTATTCGGTTAACTAATCAGTTACACAGTATATACTTTGCTGTTGTGTCATCCTTGCTCGACACTATACGTATACAAACATTCAATGCAAACCATTTTAGTACAGGACCCTTAAATATAATTAAAAGATAACTTTTGCAAGCCGCTCTGGGGGCGAACTTGATGAACTAAAATGTTATTAAATGACACTTATATAGTAATACAATGAAAACATTGTTAAACGTGATTATGTTAAAGTAAAATATCAGAATATATTATACAAATTGCAAATTCACTAACAATATGTTTTTTAAATATGATAATTAGGTATAATTTAACATAAAATTGCTTTACCGCGCTTAGAGTAAATGTCGTTTGCATAGCACAAAACAATAATATATATTTTCGCTTGCAAGTTATCTTAGTATAATGTTAGCCACTGCCTTAATTAGTCTTCTTGAATTTTAATTTTGATGGAAATTTTTGTTAAAATTGGTAAAGCAAATTATGTGGTCTACTATACATAATATTTTTATATAAAACTATCCCTTAAGAAACACTGTCTCAATAAATTCAGTCCAAAATATAAAAAATAAACTATGAAAAATGTCCTTGATACTTGTTTGACGAAAATATGCAGATTAAACATAAACAATAATATATTCAAGTATTTAAAAATATTCAGTCCTTAAATTTGTTTTGTTATGCAGCTATATTACGGTATTTTTTTACAAAGGAACATTAATTTAACATCTTAATATACACTTAACCATTTGATGGATTGTAGTAATTCGTTCTTCAACAATTATATCTTAGCAGTTTCATAACTTTATAACTTGACTTGACAATTAGTCCAGCAAGCTTCCTCCAACAGCATCTGGTATGACATAATGTGTACCTTCATTGCAGCACCATCAAGGCTTTTAGACAATTATACGCATGTTAAATACTGACATCGGAGGTAATTGAGTCAACCTTCAACGTAGGAATACAAAAACAGAAAACGGTACAAAGTACTAATAATAATGTACAGGAACAGCAAAATTATATAAATCATGCACTAGATAGATTTTTATTTAATGGTGACTAAAGTTTATTCAATGTTGTAGTATTTTTGAGATTCAAAATGTTTTTTTGCGAGTTAAATAGTAATAAAACTACAAATCTTATATGCCAAAGGAAATCATTAAGTAAGCAATTATTTTTTGTATTTTAAACATGCCTTCATTAATGTGAGAATAGATAAATTTTGATACCATTCTATACGTGAAGGTAATGAATACCATAACAAGAACTTAGGAACTAAAACAAGTAAAGCAACAAACCAAACAATAAGATACTAAAAAACAGAGCATTCAAAAATTGCAGTGTTAATTTTCAACGCACGAAATGCCGATTTCCAATTACTGGTTGTCCGGTTTTTGGTAAAAACATAATTAAGTCTCGGCTCCAAAATGACGACGAAAAAGTTCTGATCATACCGACATCGACATTCTTTTGATGCAAAAATTCTGAATGTGACAGATATTTGTATACTTTGTAATAAATTTTAGTAAAATTAATGGTAAAGTTGGAAACAATAAAATATTATTTTTATTAACTAGTTTATCTGTTTATGGTCATTTCTGGACGAAGCCAAAGCTAAATAAATATTTAGCTTTTAGCTTTGTTTAAAAATATTCTTTTAAATAAGTAAATAAATTGTACAAATTGAACTATTACTAAAATGTATAAAATAAGTTGGCCATAATAAAGCGATAACTCTTCTAGCAACCGCAAATCTCGGTCGCGTTTCACCTCGCCCTAGTTAAGGGCAAGTACCGATTATGTACGCGTCCAACGTACTGTGTGAAATTGTCAACGATCGCTATCTCTGGCACATCGAGTTGACGAATTGTGACTTTGGTTAATTTGGTTTTTACCACTGCAATAGGTAGAAGACGAGTGAACGCTTAAATAATTTAATGTAGCGGAGAGCAGAGAATATATTTTAATTTCTCTTTATTTATTGTTATTAAATTCGTCATGGGCTCCAAGACAGTAGGTTCTTCAACAGTCTTTAGAACTTTATTTTTGCGAATAGGAGTCATAAGTTGGTGTTCGCAAAAATGTTTCATTCTTATTCCTGGCTTGCAGGAATTACTATTATAGGCAAGTGTTCAACACTTTCGAGATTATTCAAAATTTAAGCTTGTCATCTTTATGCTACGTTATGTTATGAGTTTATGATACATATTTAAATAGACTTGATTTTATATTAAATAAATTAACGAATACGAGAATTGCTTTTACTTTTACATCAGGCGTTACTGTGACAAAACACAAGCTTCTGTAAATGCAGATAATATTAGATTACAAATTTGTTATTTTACTTTATTAAAACAACGGGGTATAAAGATTATAGTGTCTGTTCTTATTAAGACCGAATCAACGTGTATTTAGGTAGCAATTGCAATGTTATAGATATATTTATTACAAAATGATGTGCGCATATCTTAAATAATAATAATAATAATAATATTCTACCACATTCACACAGCGCCATTTAGCCCTAAATTAAGCAATTATATTTGTTTGTGTTATGGGTACTAAACAAATATATCAGAGATTGGATAAAAGATTTCATGTCGACAATATCGTTTGTATTATGATGTCTACAATGACATGCTGATTTTGGTTAGGGTAACCATCTGCTTACATGACTAAAATATTCAATTTTAGCAGTAAATGTTACACCATTGTAATTTATGTAGTTTTACTAGCCTTTTTACAAAGACTAATCAACGAAAAACTAACTTATCCCTTGTTTAATTTCATGTAAAGTACCTAAAAGCATGCTTAAAGCATGGATAATTATTAATTAGATGAAATCAAACTAATTATTAATCCTTTTAGCAACCCATCAAATTAAACAGGTGATTAGTTAATTTTTCGCTGATTAGCCTTTCAGAAACTGGGGGTTAGTCTGTTGCTTTAATAATAAATTTAACTATTATTAGACTTTTCTGATAATAGATTTTTCTATTAATAGTAAGCGTTGTTATATTGTAATTAAAACACGTGTGGTATCTATTCTTAGTTAGTTGGTACGTGAGCCTCCAAGGCGCATATTTACCAACAGTAAAACAAATATATTCAGATTGTACTTTTGATAAGTTTCGTAATGGAGGTATACCTACATAGTGTGCTCCAGTTTGAACTATAAACCTCTTTAAAAAACTTTTTTTGTTCTCAGAAACGTGACAATATGGGGAGAGATGAGAAAATGGCCACGATTGTGCTGCAGAATTTCAATTCTACGTAAGTTTTATTTCATCATCATCAGCCAAAAGACGTCTACTGCTGGACATAAGCCTCCAACTTTTTTTTTTATATTAGCGTACCAAAGTGACTCCACCCCGCCTGATGGTAAACAATCAGTGGAGTCCAGAAGTGGTGGCCACCATCGTCCTAAACTGCTGGTATGGTGGCCTCCACTATAGCTGCTAGAAAGCGGGCAATTAGGCCACCGGCGCTCACACTCACCGAACGAAACGAAATAGTAGGGATACTACTACTCTTACATGGATCTTCTATGAGAGGGTAGTACTTCCCCGGACGATCCGGGCGTGGATCTATTACCGAGCTTACGCTTCCTTGGTCGATTATGTATTCTTCAAAGTATCTATACTTAAAGCAATGTAAGGTTTTCTGCTGGATCTAAAACAAAGCATCCTTGTGAATGCTTTGTTTTAGATCCAGCAGAATTTTACATTATAATAAATAATACAATGAAATTTAATTGTTTAATTAATGTAACTCGATATCCAGACCGATTTTCGGGTATAAAATATCTATGTCCGTCTCCGGCACTGGATCTATGTACACAACAATTTTCATACAAACCTGTTCAGTCGTTTAGGTGCAGAGTGGTAACAAACACACAATTTAAATGTTTTATGTTATAAATTGAGGTAGTACCGTAAATCGCTAAATAGTTATAGAGTAGTAGTGTCCATCCTTTTGCAATTTGTTCGGTGAGTCAGAGCGCAGGAGGCCCAAACTCTCCCCTTTCCTTTTTACTCACCACCCTTAGCAATTCCAGAGATTCTGAGTCTACAATGAGCGACAGTTACCACTTACCATCACGTGGGCTAGTCTGCCACTGTCGAAAATAAAAAAAATACCGACCAAACGCCCATTGTTCAATATTAGGCTTAATTGATCTTATCGTAAAGGCCACCCTTACATCAATTTACAGAGCAAATCTTGCATCAAACCCGGGATTCCAATCAACATTAAGTTTGGGGTCAAAAGAAGTGATCAATGAAAAAGCCTACAACCCATTTGAACATAGAAAAGTGGAACATCCAAACTCGTAAGTTGTGAATGAACAAATTTTAGATTGAAATCATATATTTTTATTATTATATTTTATTATTATAATTTTGATTCTAGTGGCTTTAAAAAAGATAGGATTATAATACACTTATCGCTTTCTAAGAAGCTTTTAATTTTATAATTTAACTAGACGTCCGTCTCGCTTCGCTTCGGTATTAAAAGTTTAATTCGGTCTCACAACAATCTCCTACGGGAAAAATCATAGCAATAGTGACGTATTGCATTATTCAGAATTACAAAGGCGCTTAAAATATTAAAATTTTGAAAATGACTGAAATATATGTTAAACATAATATAACATAGCCTACGAAACCGTTCCTATTTGTAGCTTTCAAAAGGTAAAAGAATTTTTAGTTGAATCAAATTGGAACAAACAAACATGCAAAAAATCAAATCTTTTCTCTATATAATATTAAGTTTAGATAACTGTAGGTCTGTTAACATACATTAAGCATTTATCTCAAAACAAAATATTAGTAAAAAACTACGGTTTCCCTAAATTTTTCACTTGATTTAGTTTCTTTGTTAGCGTATATCTTTATAACATTAAAAATTAAAATCATACTTTCCAGGACAATTGGTTCATTGGTGCATCTATTGAAGTCTTCGCTTGGCTCCGGAATATTGGCGATGCCAGCTGCTTTTAAAAATTCTGGCTTAGCTGCTGGAGCTTTAGGCACCATCATAGTTGGGTTTATCTGCACGCATTGCGTCTATGTTTTGGTAAGTCTGTTAAGTTTTATTGAACAAAATCGTTTGCAGACAATTTAACATCCCCTTATACACGTCACGACGAAGTCTTTTTTTTTATGCAGATTACACTCAAGTTTTTGTTTTTAGTGTTCCATCATATCAGTCGAAAGACTTCGACTACTAGACATAGAGCATTCCCCCAAATTGTCTCCCCTTGGCCGGTCGTGAGCCACCCTTATCCATTGGTTGCCTGCTACCCTTATCAAATAGTAGGTCCACCTTGTCAGTGGTCTGCCCACGCTGCGCCTTATTGTAGGAAGTTTAAACAATAAATATATATTTACTAAGAAATCAATCTATTAACTAGCAATCAATTAGATTTGCACGCCTGTAGAAGCGTAAATAGTAAAGACGCTTATCTAAGGAACGGCATAAAACCAAGGTTACAAGAATTGCAATGTGCCCAAGAGGTTACAACTAATAATACATCGTGACTATAATTTTATCTATACTAATTTACAAAACGGAAGAGTTTGTTACTTTGTTTGTACGCGGTAATCTCTAGAACTACCAGTTAGATTTGAAAAAATATTTTTGAATATGATAGCCCGGTTCTCGAGGAAGGTTACAGGCTATATAACATCACGCTACTGTCGATGGGAGCAGAGCAGTAAACCATGCCACGGAAAGCTGGTTATTTTCTATTTACCGTTAGTTTATTTTGCATAATACATACATATATAGTAGTGTATATCTACTGCCGACATCCATCGTCCGTTACTGACATTCTCATTTCCTCTTGTTACTTGTTCGCAAATATCGGAAACAGTTCATTAAAGAAAACTCTTATTTGGTACAAGCAAAAAAAATATTATATCCTTATATTTACCTATAAAAAGCAATGGCATACAATTTACATGACAAAGACGAAATGATTTAGCATATTCCTTTATACATATAGGAAAGGACAATGCTTACAATCCCAAGAGTTTTGGATCCATTTAAAAATTGTTGTGTGTTAGTGATTTTAATTTCATTTCATTTAATTTATTTAATGACTGGCCTGTTGGTCTAGTGGTTAGTGACCCTGACTGCTAAGCCGGAGGTCGTGGGTTCGATTCCCACCCAGGACAAATCTTTGTGTGATGAGCATGATTGTTTGTTCTGTGTCTGGGTGTAATTTATCTATAATATGTATGTATTTACAAAAAAAAATTGTATATATGTAGTATATCAGTTGTTTAGTACCCATAACACAAGCAAATATATTTGTTTAATTTGGGGCTAGATGGCGCTGTGTGAATGTGGTAGAATATTATTATTATTATTATTATTATTTAATCTCTGGAACTGACAGTTGGGTTTGAAAAATCTTTTTACGTATGATAGCCCAGTTCTCGAGGAAGGATATAGACTATATAACATCACGCTACTGGCGACGGGAGCAGAGCAGTAAGCAAAGACGCGGGTGAAACCGCGCTGCGGAAAACTAGTTACTAATACGATACTATCAAAATTCCGAGTCAATTATAAGAATACTAATTGACGAATGTTTTTTTAGGTAAAAACATCTCAAGAAGTATGTGTGGATGCAAAGAAGCCATCAATGGGATTTGCAGAGACATGTGGCGCTGCCTTTGAGTTCGGACCAAAAAAATTACGACCATGGGCAAACTTTGCTAGGTAAGTAAACAAGCAATAAAAACAAAGAGCCCTGCCTGAAACTAAATGAAAAGAAAGAAACTCTTTTTATTTCTCGTGCTGACGCTACATTGAAAATTTATATACCCTATGTCACTCCCACAATCCATACGAATCTAATGACACCTCATACGTTATAATCCGTTATGCCATTAGGCTGTAGAACGTGCCAAAGTAATAGACATACATGCTCACATACATACATACATACATACATACATGCATACATACATACGCTCGTAAAACATTACCCTCCTTGACTGTATCAGTCGGGCAAATAGCTAAGATATTTCTTCAAGCCCAAATACAGATCAGCATATCGTACCATTATTATTCCACTGCAGGGAAAGGCCTCTTCTCATACAGAGAAGGTATGAGCATTGATCGCTACGCTTGCTCAAGACGGATTGGCGATTTCAGACTTCTCAGGAGTCCAGGTTTCCTCACGATGTTTTCCTTCACCGTCAATCAGCAATGTCCAGATAAACTTAGAAAGTACATGATTTAAAAAATCACATTGGTATTTGCCCGAATTCGAACCTCAGACCTTTTGTTTATGAAGTAAGTGCGTTCAACATTAGGCTTTACGACTTTCCCATACAAGTGAATGATGATGATAACATGACATAAAACGATCTAAAAAATTTTAATTTTGAGTTTAGTTGAAAAAAGACATTTATTGCTGATAAAAGGTTTTCCTCAAGCGTTACATTTGGAATTTTCGTGTCGTCTAATAATTTTCCTGTCAGCTTTTGTAATGGTTTGACCGCCATCATTCTATTGACAAATAAAAGTGTGGACCTGATATTTTAATCATACATAAGAAACGATTACCGTGTGTAAGTTAAACGATTCATTCGATTTTTTTAATCCTAGATAGAAAAGAACTACTAGTTACTAAGTGTTGATATGAAACTATTCTTCTAGAGTATTCTTTAAACTAATAAATATTTTACAGAACATTTGTGGATTATGCAATGACCTGTACATACTTGGCGGCTCTTTGTGTGTACATCGTGTTCATCGCTGAGAACTTTAAAGAAGTAAGTACGACTGATACCATATTAAGCGAAAGCTTGTTAAAAGCAAATTATGTTATTTACTTTGTTATACATAATATTTAGTCTGTTAACTTGTCTAATCTATAGGTACTTTAATATAAAGCGGAATAGTTTATTTGTTTAAATGCGCTAATCTCTGGAATTACCAGTTGGGTTTGAATAATTCTTTTTTCATATGATATCCCAGTTCTTGGTTATGTAACATCACGCAACTAGCGACGGGAGCCGAGCATTAACCAAAGATGCAGGTGAAACCACGCTGCGGGAAGCTAATATAAATATCAGCAGCATTGTCACTTTTCTTTTTTTTTTCACATTCACACAGCGCCATCTAGCCCCAAATTAAGCAATTATATTTGCTTGTGTTATGGGTACTAAACAACTGATATACTACTTATATACATTTTTTTTTGTAAATACATACATATTATAGATAAATTACACCCAGACACAGAACAAACAATCATGCTCATCACACAAAGGTTTGTCCTGGGTGGAAATCGAACCCACGCCCTTCGGCTTAGCAGTCAGGGTTACTAGACCAACAGGCCAGTCATCACACTTTTCTGTGTATATCAAACAATAAATTTCAAATGACAAATTTATACATCTTACCTACACTTTTTTTTAGGTACTAGACGAATACTTCCCAGAGTACAAGTTATCGGTTGAAGCATACTGTGCGCTAACATTAGTACCTTTAGTACTGATTTGCCAGATAAGGAACTTGAAGTGGCTGGTGCCATTCTCGGCGATAGCCAACGTGTTCCTCGTGATATGCTTCGCGATCACAATGTACTACATCTTCAATGGTTTACCGAAGCCCGAAGGAAGGGTGGTGGTTGCTAGTGTGACACAATGGCCGTTGTTTATTAGGTAAGCATCACACGCTTTCTGAAATAATAAAAAACAATGCACTGACCATGATAATTATGAATCACTACAAATGATTTAAAAATATATTTTGCTATTAAAATAAATAAATAAAATAATTTTGTCATGTACTTTTCCATAGACCATCATAATTATATAAATTTAGTATTTTATCATAATTTTTTAGACTTCTCTGCCCGAAAATTGTCCGTTTTGTTTAGTTTTAAATTGGAATAAAATTATTCATATGTAATTATTAACAAGGTGTAGTTTGATAGGTACAAGATTTAAGTATCTTATTGAAATAATTTAACAATTTAAAAAGTTTTAAATTAAATTGACTTTAAAGTTTCATCTGTTTTTAAAAATAATACAATATTTATAACAATTAAATTTAAATGTAATAAATGTAAACAAAAAATACAACACTATCGTTTTGGTTATTAAAGTGATAAATACCCTGACAAAGAGAAGAACTATCAAGGAACACTTATTCTAAAACTATAAATGTAATTTTATTTTAATATAAACAAACAAATTGCTAACATCGAAATAGTTTAAAATATTATAAGTGTATGATCTGAAAACTATTTTCACAAAACCAAAGGTATAAAAAGAATGTAGTAGTTGTGAGTTTAACTACAGTTTAAAGATGTTTTTATTTAATTCGAGGCTAAAGATTAAGGAAATACAATCGTCAGTATCCAGGCGCATAAAAAATAAAAGAAAACGTAATCAGTGAAGTACCAATCTATTTAAAATTGAATTTCAAACAGGTGCTTAGCGCTACATCAGTAATAGAAAAATACGTTCTGCAAAGCTTTACGGCTAAATTTATTTTAATTAGTTAATAAAGTTTTCTGAACTATTTAAAAACATGATTTTAATTCCAATTAAACGATCCATTTAAATGAACTAGATATTTATTCTAATAACAATATCTAACTAGCTAAACATCACGTTAATGAGATCATTTAATTAAATGTTGCAGAACGAACGATTTTATCAACAGAAAGCTTTAGCACTGAGAAATTTAAAAGCTATTCTTTCAGACATAACTTGTTTATTTTCTTTCAGTACAGTGATATTTGCTATGGAAGGCATCGGCGTGGTAATGCCAGTGGAAAATGAGATGGCAAAGCCTCAGCAATTCTTGGGTTGTCCTGGTGTACTTAACATTGCTATGGCAATAGTCATTTCGCTGTATGGTATTGTAGGCTTTTTTGGGTACATGAAGTATGGAGATGATGTACGAGGAAGTGTTACGTTAAATTTACCCCAGGATGAGATGTAAGTATTTAAATTTATTAGATTTTAGATAGTCAAAGGCATATTTTGTTTTCTTTACAAATTGTTCAATTTTTACAGCCATTAGACAATTAAAAGAAAAACAATTAGCATATCTTTTCAGTATATTCATAATTTCGATAAATTAAATGTTTTAAAAATTTCACAGATCTTATTTTTTTATATTTCACCATTGATATTTTTATGCATATCAATGTATTGACATTCATTTTCTAAAATTTATGTCTGTCTAAACAAACATTTTTAAATATGAAAATAATTAAGACACAAGCTCCATGTAAATATTGTAGTGTAAGTTACATTTATTAGGTATTCAAGATTAAAATCATGAACATCCTAAAAATCCTCTAATAAAACTTTTGAGCAACTTTTAATATAACATTTCTGAAGATCAAATAGTTAAAATTTTAACACATTTTTTGTTTGTTTCAGCCTTGCCCAGAGTGCTAAAATACTGATGGCCTTGACAATTTTATTTACATACAGTCTGCAATTTTACGTGCCAATGGAAATGATATGGAGACAGTTACACACGAAGATTTCAGTGAGATATCACAATATTACACAAATCTTGATCAGGACCAGCGCTGTTATTGGATCTGGTAAGGAATAATAAATAATCTAGTCCCAAATTAAGCAATTATATTTCCTGTGTTATGGGTACTAAAGAACTGATATACTACTTATAAACAATTTTTTTTTTGTAAATACATACATATCATAGATAAATTACACCACACAGGAATATCATTGAATTTACAAAAAGTATTTGAAATATTAAACAAGCGCCTACTGCAAAGGAAAACGCATTCATTGAGGTTGTCAATCTTTCTGATTCTGAAAGGCATAATTAAGTATCATACCATTCTGATTCCGAGGTTATTACGCCTCTTTGGGCTGTCTATTTTCATTACAAATTATACAATTAAGTCATTTTAGCACAATGAAGTATCGAATTAGTATTTTAGTCAGTTGTTTAGTTAGCTGCTGATAGGAATAACTCGATAAAATACAAACATTATACAACCAAACTTTAACTAATTTGTTAAGATTATTTATAAGTTTACCAATAATATATTTTCCGTGTTTTTGCCAACAGTTGCCCTCGCAGCCGCGTTCCCTGACCTGGAACTATTCATCAATCTCTGCGGCGCCATCTTTCTCTCCAGTCTTGGCCTCCTCACTCCTGCCATCGTTGATACCGTTCACAAATGGGACAGAGGTCTAGGTCCCTTCAACTGGATCCTCTATAAGAATATCTTCATCGGAATGATTTCTCTGACCGCCCTTTTCGCCGGTTCCTATGTTTCCATCATCAGTATGATTGATAAATTTCATCACCCTCCTGCTCTTGGAATGACTACAAATGTGACTAACGTTATTTCTAATAATACATTAAGCGTATGATTCAAGTTTTGATTGTGGTTGAACCATGACAAATTAAGTTAAAAGTTAATAAATGTCTAATAAAAAACTATTTTATACATCGACTTAACTTAAATTGATTAATAATTCCGTCCAAATAATTTGGAATATATTTTATAATTGAATTAATTAATAAGATTGTTATTATAAATAGTCTATTGGACTATAAACTCACTAATTAGGTTGTGATTTTTAATTACATATATTTTAAGTACCTATGTTTGGAAATACAAATTTATTACATTTATTAGATTATATAATATTAAATACTTAATTTTATTGTGTTGATCAGCGATACAGCGATCAGAAATACACTATATTTCTAAGTTACCAATAATTTTAATGATTAAAATAATACAAATGCCATGTTTTGTTTATTAAGCATAATATTATTTTATTGTTAGTATCTATGGACAATTAAAATTAAAATAATTCTTATTAATTAAGTATGTTCTGACTTAAATTTTTGAAGACTGTTCGTACGTCTTGCGAAAAATGATATAAAATGAAAAACATGAAGCTTAAAAATTGTTGGATATGTAATTAAACAATTTTAAGCTTTGTGTCGATGAATGTAAGATAATATTTCTAAAGAAGTATTTTGACTTATGGCTCTTTTTATTGAAAATGTGATATGATACAGTGAATGATAAAAAATATTTTTGTTATTGAACCAAAATATAAGCTTACAGTTTGATCCTGGTTTAAATGGTATTAATCTTATGACATAGGTATTTGAATGAATATAAAAAAAAATTATGATAAAATCATCTGAAGAAGATCAGAAGGGCAATGAAATCATTTCTTTTTGCTCCAATTTATACATTAATTGATCTTCGTGAGTTCTTTGATATTCTAAGTAGTATTTGATACATATTTGAAAAATATTGCCTGTGTGTTATATGAAATCTCATTTACAATAAATTAAATTCCTTTGAAAGACGTAAACGTAATTTTTAGAAATAAAATACGTATATACGTATAATATATATATATATATATACGTATATACGTATGTCTTGTATGTACTTGTGTATAAGTTTATACTTGTATGTAGTTTATCTTGTATGCTACTTGTGTATAAGTATAAACTTATACACAAGTAGCATACAAGACAAAAGTAACAAAAGTAAAAGTGCAGGTCACAATTTACAAGCAATTTCAACTAAGGTTGCAAGTAGCATTGCAAACTTAAATACAGTTGGTAAATCAAACTGGAATCATCAAATTTTCTTGTATCGATATTTTAAATAACATGCAATATGTAATAAAGAATCCATCCACAAAAATGACAAAGATATTTTGAGTACAATTATAATAATATGTGTATATAAAAAAGTATTCGTGCGTAAAATTAAAAATAATGTGAATATGAAATGTGATAATTATGAATAATTTTAACAATTTAGTATATGTGACACTAGTTGTAAGAATAAAAATTAAGTTTAACAGATTTATTTATTTGTTTTATTTTTAAACTGCTTCGGCGCTTTAATGCCCTTGTATGAGCAGTCACGCAAAAGTCTCGAGTTTAACTCCTGGGTAGTATAGTCCGCAATGTAAATTTGTGCCACTGTGGGATTCAACACAGCTTACTACTACGTTTCATCATGTCAATGTTATACATTATGTCCTTACCTCTGTAGTCTAAAAATTAACCTTTGAGAAAAAACGTGATGCTCTTATCTTATACTATGCTGTTTTTTATTTTTAATAGATTGAAGATTTTGATTAACCGCATTCATTTGTTTGGTGCATTCGACCAATTCGTCTGTACGTAACGTAAAGACAAATTTTAGAAAGTTTAATAAGAACAAGATGACGTTACTATTGCAATCGAAAAGTAACGTAAGTAAGTTTTCGATTTCTTAATTTAGGTTAAACGATACAATATTTAAAGACACTGACCCTACAGGCAAGGCAGTGTCCCAACTAAAAATCACCTATTCACCAACCATCAACCTTGGTTATCAACCCAGCAACCAACAATAGTAATTACGACAATCGTCTTCCTTTGAGAGATGCTATGTCCAGCTGCAGTCAAACATATATAATCTTAGTCTATCAACCTCTGTGGTTCTGTGGTACTGTGTATGGACTGCCACGCAGAGGTCGCGGGTTCGATTCCCGCTCAGTGCAAATATTTGTGTGCATGAACATGGCTATTTGCATTGGTCTGGGTGTTTCTATGTATAATATGTATGTATTTACAATAAAAAAGTATATAAGTATGTTTATCCGCAATCCTCATTCTATCACAAGCTATTAATATATGCTTACTTTGGGTCTAGATGGCGTTGTGTAAAAAAAAAAACAAAAAAAAAACCTGCTTATTACATATTCAAATGAAATCTCAATATACAGATACTGAAATATGTAGAACCACAAAAATATAATAGTTTAATAACACCAGGGTTAAATGTGTTGAAATTGTTCGTTGTTGGCAAGATCAGGAATTACTAAAGTCAACATTAAAGTTTTGTATAAATGTGACACTAAAAGCTTGCTTCGATTAAATATTTCCATTGTCCGGGTAATGATAAATATTTAACTGTTACAATCTTTTTCCAAAAGTAACGCGACACCCTAAGACACAGCAATTTTTTTCTTAAACTGTAAAAAATCATTCAAAGGTTTTTATTAGAGGTTGCGTTTAAGATAATAGATGCATGTTTAGTATTTGTAGAGTATTCGAGCTGATAAATGCATTTGTCCTCAAATCTTTTAGTTCTCTTTTCTGTTTTTCTAACTACTCATAGTGGCTTGCATTGAAATGATCGGGATGGCATAATATGTCAAAACTTGACAAACGAATTACGTGAATGAACTTACAACCTGGGGGCCGACCATCACTTCATAAAGCAGTTTCGTTATAATCTTACTTTGTGTTTTTCTTTGTCTTTTATACCATTAAAAACAAGGATAGACAACGTTAGGTTATAATAACATTGCTATAAGAAGTAATAGTATGAATGCTATTGTGATATCTTTAATATTTAGAGGTAAATATTCTCATTACGGGAACAATACAATAGACAACATCGCTTGCAAGAACCTATTACGTAAACTATATATTTTGTCTGACACTAATTCAAGTTACGAAACAAGTTGCATAAGCCTTTGAAATTATACTTAAATTATAGTTCTATGGTTAATTGTACAATTTCTTTTAGTATTTGGCACATTTGTTGGTTATGTAAATGTTTTATCGCAATCGCATGGCGTTTAGAATGTCTTCAATGTGCAATGCATATTTATATATGAAAAAAAAAAAGCCTTGAGTTGTGCAAACCACTCAATGATTGGGAACAGTTTGTGTAAACCGGGAGGAACTTCAAAAAAACGTTGGTACAAATATTGGTATTACTGAACAGAAGCAAAATGCAATATACTATTAATAAAGTACCACAAATGTTTGAACAAATAATAATATAAGCTAAGTATTTTAAATTAACAATGACATAAACTTAAATCAACATTAATTAAGACAAAAATAAGACATAAGTGTCCATAGTTATAACCAAATAATAAATTTTAAGATCTCTATAATATCACGGAATGCAATAAAATTTTATCGAATTAAAGATACAATAAACACTAGATCAGATAAATCACTATTTTAAACCGTTTAAGTTGCTTTATTCTCAAATATTGAAGACGAAACAAAACGTAAGCTAAAAAGAAAATAAACTATCTAAGTCCATTTTAATTGAAAAAGTTCTATAGCTCGTGTGTACATGACCGGGCGCTTTGAATAAAAAGGCATACGATGGAACAAAGCGTTACCGCAAACTATTGAAAGGAACAATGGAAAAGAGACTATTGTCGTGAATCTAATATCAATCGCAATAGAAGTTTACCAAAAATATTACTGAGACGTATCTATTTTGCAGATAATCGATGGATGACTGCGGCTTAAGTATGGTCAAATGTTTGGGAGAGATTTATATCCAGCACTCCTGCGGCGCGGTTACACCCGCGTCTTTGCTTACTGCTTTGCTACCTCAATAACTAGGCTATAATACGCAAAAAGAATTATGTAAATTTGACTGTTAGTTCCAGAGATTAGCGCGTACAAACAAACTCTTCCGCTTTATTTATAAAAGTAGCTGACCGCAGCGTGGTTTCATTCGCGTCTTCGATTACTGCTTTGCTCCCGTCGCCAGTAGCGTGATGTTACATAGCCTTCCTCGAGAACTGGGCTATCATTCGTTTAACTGTTACGTAAAACACACAAAGCCTCTGTCGTACTTCAATATGCTGTTATTATGTCGTTAGTAATTTATATTTTGTCATTAATGCTGTTTTAATAGCTATAGAGTAATATAGAGTACAACTATGTTTGCGAAAACATTTTATACTATGTTGGATAATTTTCTGCCTTTGATTTCCGATTCTGTACTTCACATTAACTACAATAACTGTCAACTGTGATCAACCAGCTCTATGACGTTTTGATTAATCTGATGTATCTAAATGACGTAACAAGCCTTTGTAAACACAAGGTAAAACGGTTTCTGTTATCAAACATATTATACCAGTAGCGGTCTATTCTTGTGTGTATTCTGTAATAATGAACTCCTTACAACTCTTCGAAAAAGTTTTTGTCTCATAAAAGAACCAGTTACAAGTTTTTTTTTCGTAAAATTAAATGTTTATGTTATTTCTGATTACATATTTAATACGGCTATATACCTACAGTCTCAGCTTCCTTATTTAAACTCAATAGTGATATAAAACCATCTATTGTTTATTTTAATAGGTATGTATGTATATGTTAGAATAAGAACTCGTTCAAACAACATCAAATACAAGTTAATTGTTGCGGACTTTAATTAAAAACATCTAAATTGAATAATTATCTAGAGGCCACGTAGATTGTTTAACAGCAACTAGCAAACAAATGGTTTACATTTAAGTTTAATTTTAGGAGGTATTGCTTGAAACGCACCATTTAAAGTACAATTTGTTTGATAGCGCACCAAAATGATGCGTTTCAAAGAATACTTTTATTGGGCTTCATTTGGTGCGTTTCGAAGTTGATGCGTTTCGGGGAAATACCCCAATTTCAGTTCTTTTGTGAGCAGTCTCTCAGTTATCTAAGATAAAAATTTTATTAAATTACCCTTTATCAATCAATCACAAAGCCTTATTTCCTTACCAAAAATCTCATCGATCAAACATTGACGTGTTAATGATAAAGAAGTCTATTTTTAATATTTGGAAGCCGAAAAGATTTAATGCAAGACAAACACGCAATTACGCATGCACGTAATACACAGTTGAATTATCTTCTCTTATTTTATCTATACTATTATATAAAGCGGAGAAGTTTGCTTGTTTGAACGCGCTAATCTATGAAACTAGCAGTGGAATTTGATTTGCCCAGTTCTCGAGGCAGGTAACATTACGCTACTAGCGATGGGAGGAGAGCAGTAAGCAAAGACGCGAGAGAAACCGCGCCGTGGAAAGCTTGTATAAAACTTAATGCACTAATGTACGGCGGACTTATTGCAATAGGTATTCTCTACCAGTCAACCAAGGTAATGCGAAGTAGGTGCAATGAAATTATATGAAAGAGAAAAAGGGAAGTTGAAATTATATCACAATACAATACAATAGGTACTTACTTAAATTACTTAATAAAATTGTATGTTCATAACGTACGAGTAAGTAGACTAATTTTCAAAATGTAATTAGTTTTCCTGCATACTACGTGAATTATACCATGCAATCATAAATATTCGATACGACTTGCATTCTCTCTTGATCTACTTGTACGTTAATTTACGACATAACAGTCCGTGCGCTTGTAATGATGCATATCTACACGGATGGCTCTAAGACCAAATCAGGTACCGGTGCAGGAATATTCTCGATGGACCTAAATATCAATTTATCAACAGCTCTAGGGACAAATAGCTCAATTTGCCAGTGTGAATGCGTAGCTATAACTAAAGCGGCAGAAACGGTGCTGCGTCGAAAGATAACCAATTTCGACATCAGAATACTCTCTGACAGCGCAGCAGTACTTCGGGCTCTTGTAAGTAACGTAATAAACTCAGGGCTCATATATGAATGTCACTCAACACTAGAAAAAGTTGCAGTAAGCAACAAGGTGACACTCCAGTGGATGAAGGGACATAGCGGATCTCTCGGGAATGATGCAGCAGATGACCTTGCACGGCGAGGGTCCAACAAACCACCAATCGGACCCGAACCAATGTTACCTATCACTGCGAGTCTACTCCGCTCGTGGATAAGAGAATGGGCCCGAAAACAACACCGGATGCAGTGGGCACGTTCTAATGACTGTAGACAGTCAAAAGAAGCTCTGCCACAACCATCGCCAAAGCTAAGTATACACTTAATCAACCTAAGAAGGGATGACCTGCGCATAATGGTGGGCACTATCACAGGTCACTGCCCTCTTAATAAACACCTATATGTTTTACAGTCCTCTGTGCAGAGCATGCATAGAGCACGACGAAACCGTCGCCCACGTAGTCCTGGAATGCGAGGGAGTGATGACACATCGGGCACAAATCCTCGGCAGCCCGAGGTCTCTCCGCGAAGCCTGCGAAGATCCCAGGAAGCTTCTGCGCTTCTGGGTGGAGTTGGGCTGGATGAAATAATCCAGCCAAACCGGATGCAACAAAGGACCAAGAGGTCTAAATGCGAACAACGAGCCTACCAACAAGTTTTATAGTTATTGTTTTACTTGCACCGACTTCAAAATACTAGCTTTCTGTGGCGCGGTTTCACCCGCGTCTTGGCTTACTGCTTTGCTCCCGTTGCCAGTAGTGTGATGTTACATAGCCTATAACGTTCTTCGATAACTGGAATATGATACGCAAAAAGAATTTTTCAAATCCGACTGGTAGTTCCAGAGATTAGCGCGTTTAAACAAACAAACACTTCTACTTTATATACCTAATAGTATAGATACGCTTTTAATCTTCCCTTTTTTATTATAATAGCAGACAACAACCCATATGATATATTAACAACCAGAATATATTTCAACAGGATAATATTAGTTGCCGAAGGGTTCGAAAAATCATCGCATGATTGCACATAAGGTTTATAATAACATGTATATTCATAAATATTAGAAAGTTCGTAGCTAAAAATAGATCAAATATATCAATAAATTTGCTCAAGTAGAAAAAGATTATCGTATTTTATGTTAAACATTAATAATCTTACGTAAATTTAAATATGATGGCTGAATGCCGAATCTGTCTAAAACCAATATTGCCTCAGCACATGATAATGAAAATTTGGACTAAAAACCAAATATTGTGAGAAGAATTTAATTTAGATGACAATACAATAAGCCTATTGTTATTAAATAACTTACCTAAGTGGTAAGCTAGTATACTATCCATTTGATTAGACATGGCTCTGTTTCGGTGCATGGCGAGAATAATGCTAAGAAAATATAAGTAAATGCTGACCATGAAGGAGGAAAGTAAAAGGGGATTAGAAGAAAAAATAGAGAATCGACGAAGTAATTGAGTCCTTAGTAGAGGAAAAATTAACGATAATTTTCTGTGAGAATATTATACAGTAATTTTTACAGGTCTTGAGCTCAATTATATTTATTTTTTGGATTCCGTACCCGAAGGGTAAAACGGGACCCTATTACTGAGACTTCGATGTCCGTCTATTTACCTGTCTGTTTGTCTGTCTGTCACCAGGCTGTATCACATTAACCGTGACAATTAGACAGTTGAAATTTTTACAGATGATATATTTCTGTTGCCACTATAACAACAAATACTATAAAACAGAATAAAATAAATATTTAAGGAGGCTCCCATACAACAAACGTGATCGTTTTTTTCTGGTTTTTTGCTCAATATTGATATCGGCAACAGGTATATTTACAGAATATTTAGATATAAATTTACTTAAAAAATAAATAATAAATAAATAAATATTATAGGTGGGTTCCTATACAACAAACGTGATTTTTTTGTCGTTTTTATAATAAATGGAACGGAACTCTTCGTGCGCGAGTCCGACTCGCACTTGGCCGGTTTTAATAACATTGTCAAGTAACAGACTACTTATATATCCAACAAAGTCAATCCGTGCTATAAGCCAATAAATGATTGCATTGTAAATTGCTACATAATTATACAACAATATACGGCTAGAATATAGATAGACCTTACAAAACAATTTTGTTACAAGATTGAGTACAGTTTTATAATCAAACTAGCTGATGCCCGCAGCTCCACCTGCGTTAATGTCGGTTATATCTCTGTTTACATTGACGATTTTAATACAAACTTTTATCTCTATTTCAACTCCTTGCAATTTTTTCGCAATAAAAGATAGCCTATGTTTACCCTAGGTCTAATCTATCCGTGTACCAAATTTCATCTAAATCGGCTTAGTGGTTTAGGCATGAAAGCGTAACAGACAGACAGAGTTACTTTCGCATTTATAATATTAGACGACTAGTTCAGCATCTATTATCATTATTGGCGATGATGTGTAGTTAACAGTAGAAAAACTGTTGGGTACTTTGAATAGATATCCTGGGGGACCTACCACCTCATATAGCAGTAAGTATTATTTTAATGTTACTTTATGTTTTGTCTCTTTCTTTTGTATCATTAAAAACAAAGACAGAGATAAAGTAAGGATATAATAACATTTGTTTATGAGGTTGTGCCTCTGATATAATTGAAAGAAGACACGATATTCAAAACCGAATCCAATCTTTATTGACAGATTACCCGCGACCTTTATTGGGTCATCGGTCTACCTTGTAAAAGGCCTTCTGACGCTGTTTTTCCGGACTCAATCAACTTTAATCTTTTTGTCGACTGCCGTAGTCAAGGAGGGTGATGATTTTCGAGTGTGCCTATGTATGTATATATGTTTGTAGGTATGTATGTCTATTTTTTTGACACGCTCTACTAAAGCCTAAATGCCTAAATGGTTTGAAGGGTTTAACATTAAGAGGTGTTATTAGATTTGTATTGATTCTGGGAGTGACATTTTTTTTAGTGCCGATGTTACATTGAAATTTTATATACTTAAAAATATTGATAAACATCTTATACTTAGGCCGGTATTACACTATCATATAAATATGATTTCATATCTGTCAAATTCTATGATCATAGTTCTACGACTCTCAAACTATGATCATAGATAATCACATGTAATTATTATACCGTCATACGTTCTTCATTCAAAAATGACTTACACATCTTTGATCATATTTCTATGATAGTCTAATAGTGGCCTTAAGCATAAAATAGCTAAAATAGGCTTTAATTCGTTTGTCTTTATCTGTCACCTTGACATTCGTACTAATAAGAAAGAGACATAACTTATTTTAACTATAGAGGCAAAAGATTTTTATGAATAAGGGGGATACCGTATATAAATTTTCAATGTAATGTGACCACGAAAAAAAATGCGTTTCTTGCTTTTCATTTTATTTTAAACAGATAGAATTTTTGTTTCTTAATACATTAGGCTTATTGTCTATATTTCACAAAACTTAGTTCGTAATAAGGCAAAGGAAATTTCGATTTGTTATTATTTATTAATTTGTCTAGATTCCTAACAATTACTTAAAATATTACTACAAAATAAACTTCACTTCCTCGAAAGACATATTCATGTAGCTAGTAAAACGACTTGAATCGAATGAGTTAAGCATATAATATTGTGGATGGAAGGCTAGCATTCAAATGCAAGGTCAGCAGTGATCTGATGAAGGCCAAACATTGAAAGGGAACGAATGGCAATTACAACGCACGCAGGTACTACATTTACGTACATATCAGTGCAATCAAGTACTATACCAAGTTGATATAAAACAGAATCCTAAAGAAGACCAAACGGAAAGTACCTATATTGTATGTAATTTATATTTATTAAAATTAAATTGTAATCCCGATGGTGCCCAAGATACAAGCACTAGCTTAGTTTGGGACCAAAGGGAAACTACCTATACCTATATTGTATATTGTATGTAGTTTATATTTATCATTAAATTGATTAAATTGATTAAATTGATTAAATTATAAACTAGCTTGCCGCAGCGCGGTATCACCCGCGTCTTTGGTTACTGCTCTACCCCCGTCTCCAGTAGCATGTTGTTACGTCTATTTCCTTGAGAATTGGGCTATCATACGCAAAAACATTTTTCAAATCTGACAAAAGAAACTCTTTCGCTTTATAAAATAGTATAGATAAGACATAGTTTATAATTTTTAAAGATATTATGTCAAATGGCCAAAATATGCACCAAATCATAATTTAACGGTTGACGATGCTATTATTTATATAAAAGAACAGTTAGTTTAATAACGTCTTAATAAATGTAAATATTCCCAAGTTATGTTTATCATTTTTAACCGACTTCAAAAAGGAGGAGGTTATCAATTCGGGTCGTATGTTTTTTTTTTTTTTTGGTTTATAAATGACCGAGTTCTGTCGTAACAAACATACAACCACTGAACCATTTCTTATAATAAAAAAATGGGACCAATTTCAGAGTACACCCACTCAAATAAAAAAAAAAATTTCAAATCGGTTCATAAATGACCGAGATATGAGGTAACAAACATACAAATGTTTGTTACCTCATATCTCGGTCATTTATTATTAAGAAATGGTTCAGTGGTTGTATGTTTGTTACGACAGAACTTTGGAATTTTGGTCCCAATTTGGAAAATTCTTCTTTTATTCGGAACGGTATACTCCGAAATGGGTTCCCATGTTTTTTTTATAAAGAATGATGTAGTGGTTTGGCTTCAATTGTATATTTTGTAACAAAACGTATGCAAGAAGTGAAGACGTGTAAAGCAACACGTCGATGTCTTTTGCGACGAATTATCTGACATTGACATGTCCATGCTACAAGTGCGAAGTGATTTTCAAAATTCATTTTTTGTTAGAAACGAAGTAGCCCTGGATGAGTGACCATTTGTGTCATTTTATTTTCAGCGTCTTCAATCTTTAGAAGCAGTAGACTATGATTATCACTATAATTTGGTAGTCGTTAAGCCAAGTTGGAGGGTCTTATGGTCGTGAGAAATTACAACAGCAACGGGCGGCCTTAAACCTGTCTTTACAGCACCACTGTTTATTTTTTGTATATCTGTTAAGCCATTGCTCGGTTAGTTAAATTATGATTTTTGATGATTCTTTATTGTTGGTAGATGATAATTTTTTTGTTTTGATTTGTGGTTTGCACCGACTCCAAAATAACTGATTAAAAACTATAAATAGTAAAGTATTACAGGTATCAAGGATTGCGTTGATTCCCCTTTAATGTTCTTTGCTATGAAGTAATTAAAATATTATTTTCTACTTTTTAGTTAAGGATTGAACATGTAGGTGTTGTTTGAAGTCGGTTTTCATTTTTTTCTAAAAATAATTTTATGTATCTATTATATTAACAAAAAATGACCATGTAGTGGTCACAGTGGTCGCCTTTTCTGTTTCCTCTCTTCTTCAGTCGTACACTCTTGATAGAGTGGTCGTAGCTCCGTGATGAATGTCATGAATTGAGGTATCATGAAGGTTTTGGGTCGTCATCAGCCTTCTCCTTAGCTATCGAAGCCCTTGCGATATTTCTCTACCTGTTTCGATTCGTTTCATTGCGAAGACACAAGTATGCGCGTTCACTGCGAAGAAGGACCCTTTTGTTATGGCGCCTCAGTTCTAAGGAGTTTCTCTCCGTATCTCCGATGACATTGGGATCCTCGGCATTCAAATATCCAGCAAGGTCCAATTTGGGAGTCATTTGGAATATAAAGCCAAACTGGTGAGCAAAAACCTGGGCGTCCTGAACAGAGCCAGACGGTACTTTACGTCATCACAACGGCTCGTGCTATATAAAGCACAAGTCCGACCGCACGTGACGCAGACAAATTGGAGTCACTGGAACAGCGGAGGGACTTTGGCTCTCTATGCGTGCTCTATCGTATGTTTAGAGTGCTCTGAGGAACTGTTTGACTTAGTGCCATCGTCTCCTTTCTATCATCGCACCACTCGACATCGCAGCAAAGTTCATCCATACTACCTGGACACGATCTCGTCTAGCACGATTCGTTTTCAGCGTTCATTTCTCCCACGTACGTGCAGGCTCTGGAACGAACTACCAGCTGCGGTGTTTCCCGAGCGCTATGACATGTCCTTCTTCAAACGAGGTTTATAGAGAGCATTAATATCACGGTAGGCAGCGGCTTCCCAGAGCCCCTGGCATTGCAGAAGTCCATGAGCGACAGTTACCACTTACCATCAGGTGGGCTGTTGGCTCGTCTGCCAATGTAAGCAATAAAAAAAAACTCCACAATGGAAGTCTGAGTGGCAGCTTTAATCAAGTCAGTCAAACGCGTCGGCGATCGGCCGCGAGAGCGCTTGACCTCCACTGAGCCCTGGATGACTAGTCGTTCCATGGAGTTCTCACTCCATGTTTCTGTTTCCATGTGAGACTAAAAACAATGTGATTTACAAGTATTAATTTAAATAACCCGGGTGTAATTTGTGTTTATAAATAGCCTTTTTTTTGTTATTACTAATTTACATTTGCAGTAGATAATAATCTGACGTGCCTACTAGTTCGAAGATGTATGAGGAAACAGCGAAATTTTACTTTTCGGTAACCTTGGTTCGATTCCATTGATAAAACTTGCAGTTGGGCAAGTTTTCTGGCTGTTACAATGATATTTAATTTAACTAAAATAGTAAATTTTATCTATTATTCAAACTTTCCGGGACAGTAAACGTGTATGGTCTTGATGACAATAAAACATCTATTGTGTCTACAGTAGTGTCCACGAAAGGGTAAACGTCGGCCCTTACTTTAGATAAAAATGCTGATTGACATTCGTTTCACCTGTTCAGAACCAGAGTCACATCCCTAACCAGTTAGAACCTAATATCTTGTCTCCAAACGGTTCCAAACATAATTATTCGTAGAATTTATGTTTAAGTTTGTCATAAGCGATCACGTGCTCAGGTGATTATTATTTAACTGCGGTTTTCCGTTGGAATAAGGTACTTTTCCATTTAGGCAACTCCTGCTTTTAACTGCAAGTAATAATTATATGTACACATACCTCCAAAAAAGCAGTATTGAGTTTTCTGGCGAACTTTAATAATATTATAATACTATAACACAACAACTACGCAACGTTAAATAGACCCAATCTATGTACTACTACTATTTGATTAAAATTAATAATATAATAATAATAATAATATTCTACCACATTCACACAGCGCTATCTAGTCCCAAACTAAGTAATTATATTTGCTTGTGTTATGGGTACTGAACAACTGATATAATACTTATATACTTTTTTTTTTGTAAATACATACATATTATAGATAAATTACATCCAGACACAGAACAAACAATCATGCTCATCACACAAAGATTTTTCCTGGGTGGGAATCGAACCCACGACCTTCGGGCTTAGCAGTCAGGGTCACTAACCACTAGACCAACAGGCCAATCAAATTCAAGTTTAAACGTTATTTAATTTAAGGTTTTTTAATTATATATATTTTTTGTTATTATTTGAACTATATCTCTCTGCATTTCTTCACCATGAAAGCTCTAAATGTTTAAATTTAAAGTTTATTTAAAATTATAGTATTTTTCTTTATTTGTAGGTATACCTAAACAGGAAAAGCATAAATTAATAAATAACTATTACAAAATATAATGTTCAAAGACGAACTAATCTCAATCATGAATTTTATTAAACAAAGAACTACTAAATTATTATGAATTAACTTTTTCTGCTGATATAAATGTGTATTATTTTAGGCGTCGTTAACTTAATTTACCTGCGCTAATACGAGTACATTGCCATTTAAAACCTTGCTTGTCCTTGTGTTGTGTCATCATTTCTATAGAATTGAATTGGTCATAAATTGGCTGAATAAGGTGCCGAGGGCTATTGAAGTGTAAAACAAACATTTAGGATGCGGCGCGGGACATTACATTTCGTCACTAATTAATAATGACAGAGAAATAAACCTACTGTCATCTACCTAAAAAAATATTTGCAGTCGAAGAATGGCATTGTTTTTTTATATAAGCCTACCAAAGTGACTCCACCCCGCCTGATGGTAAGCAGTCAGTGGAATCCAGAAGTGGTGGCCACCATACCAAAAGCCATCGTCTTAAACTGCTGGTATGGTAGCCTCAACTATGGCGGCTGGGAATAGGGTTAGGGGAAGGTAATGAGGGTGGTGGGGAAAGAGGAAAGGGGGGAGATTGGGCCTCCGGCGCTCTCACTCACCGAATGAAACGCAGTAGTACGAATACTCTTACTTTGAGAGGGTAGTACTTCCCCGGACGATCCGACTCATTCCTGCTGAAACCAACGTGGATCTACTACTGTAATAAATGTTAAATTTAATGTAGCAATCAATACCTATAATACGGTATTTTTCGACTGTCAATATCAACACTACGTAGTTAGATTTGCTATCACTAAGACGCGGCTTTCTGGAGCAGCCGAATTACTTCAAGATTCACTTTTTAAATGATGTAGAAAACTTTTTTTTTATTTGTATTATATCTAAACTAATATTTGATATTTTGTATGTTTATTTGTTTGTATGTGCCGATTTAACTCAAGATCTACGACACCGATGTAAAAAAGTACACTTTGAGAAAACTAGATACAAATATGACGGGTAACATAGACTATATTTTATTATGTTTGACATACTTTTATTCATTTTCAAAATTTCAATATTTTAAGCGCTTTTGTAAATCTAAATATTGCTATTCGATAATTTTGTAATGACGTTTCCGTAGGCTTTTATTGTGAGTCCGAATAAAACTTTTGACAAAGAAGGTGTATATAACTCAATAATTGCACACCCATTGCAGCACGAAAATCTTAGTTAAATTTATGTTTACAATGTTATTGCGAAATTTGTTTGCTGCTCGGGAGTGGTATTGCTTAACGAAACAACATCGCTATAGCATAAATTGTGTAATCTATATATTATAGGCATACACAACGCTTATTCGATCACCGATTGAATAACTTGCTTTTTTTTTATTGCCTACGGTGACAGACGAGCCAACAGCCCACCTGATGGTAAGTGGTAACTGTCGCTCATAGACTTCTGCAATGCCAGGGGCTCTGCGAAGCCGCTGTCTACCGTGATATTATGGCTCTGTTTAAACCTCGCTTGAAGAAGAACATGTCATAGCGCTCGGGAAACACGGCAGCTGGCAGTGCGTACGTGGGAAAAATGAACTTTGGAAACGAACCGTGCTAGACAAGATTGTGTCCAGGTAGTATAAATGAACAAGCAAGTTATGCAAATCGTCGGTGATCGAGTAAATCAATTGGTATTTACAGATGAGAAGAGAATAGTTCTCTACGTTCGATGATATGCGCTTCACGGAACATAATTATGCCATTGGATTTGTGTGCAGACAGGCTTGACTGCTTTAACATACATGTTACCTATGTTACAAATAGAAAATTAAACTCACTAACACTTAGAATACGTTTTTACTAACAACTATAAGTTTGTAATAACTTAAAGTAAATGAATTTATTATTATTATATTATTATTAATAATGACACAAAAGCTGACTTAAAACTGAGACACAAAGGGTACTTGCAGTGAACCAGATATCTATACGATTATATGAAGCGGAAGAGTGTTAGTTTGTTTGTTTGAACGCGCTGATCTCTTGAACTACTAGTCGAATTTAAAATATTCTTTTTGCGTATAATAGCCCAGTTCTCGAGGAAGGTTATAGGCTATGTAACATCACGCTATTGGATTCGGGAGTAGAGCAGTAGTTAAAAATGTAACTTATCGTGGGTGAAACCGTTAAAATGAACTAAGTTATTTACACCCCACTAACAGCTAAGACCCTAAGAACCTACGTGTTACGACCGTCTGACCTGCATCATGTTCCAAAGAACATTCTGAAGGCCCATGTAACGCGCGTCATTCGTCGTATCATCCGCATAGTAATACATGTCCTCAATAGATATCGTGTCATGGATATGCAGGTTAAACAACGTTGGAAAACAAAACAAATGAATAAAGTTTTAAAATAATAAGAGACATGTAAAGATATATCTACATTTGCAATGGATGTAGGTACATAAATCAAAATTCGCCATAATCACAGCATTCTACATTAATAACAAAAAGCTTAATTAATATTGAAACTTGTCAACTAAGAAATCTTGTACGTAAGACATTATTTGAATTCTCATAATAATGGGTATTTAATTAAAAGTCTTTGTTCGAATACCGTGAGTATTTTTAAACTTTGCTGCTAGCAAACTAACTAGCACAATTATTCTAGAGCTTATTATATTCGTAAATTGAGTACCATAAAAAATTGAAAATTAATTATTCAAGTAATCAGAACAGCGAGCATTTTATCTTTCTCTTTTGCAATATTAAATGTATTAAACCAAACATACAATATCGTTGCTACACTTAAAATGGTACTCTAATGAAGTGTTTCATTAACTTTACAGTCCATAATTACAGTATTCTTGAATATTCAAGGACCAAGACTTATGACCCATTAAAGGAAAATTGTTCAGGTAATAAATGAAATAAGATTGATTCTTATATCTGAAGAAGTGAGTAATAGTATATTTAGTATCACCATCATAATTAATATCAATATCATTCTCATTACCATAATTCTGAAGATATCTACTGCTATTCTTAAACATTTATAAAAAGACCGTACAAGTGTCTCATGAAGATACGGAGTCGGACGGGATAACATGCATGATAGTACTGATATTGCTAGCCTATTTCAATCCAGTAGCTAAAATGGCGGGATAAGCTGGACAAAATATAAGAAAACTCGTTTACATTAGCTATAGATTTATGAGTATGAAGATCATGGAAGGCTTTGACTGGCAGTAGTATTTTTTTAATGGTGATAGTGGCAGATGAGCAAACACCCCACTTGATGGTAAGTGGTAATTGTCGCTCATGGACGACTCAAAGTCCCTAGCATTGCTCCTTTAATGCCAGGGACTCTGCGATGCCGCTGCCTACCGTGAAGAGAGTGGCGTATTGGGCCTACGGCCAAGTATAAGTATAATGGTATTCATCAAAATTTAAAATTACTTGAAATCAATAAAGCGAACGTTAATTGTTCGTCTTGTAATTTTTTCTACAACACTTAGAGTAAATATTTATTTATTTATTTGTTAGGTACACCAACAGCATACATATTTTACATTTAATAGAAAATATAGATAAAAAATAAGGTCTTATATATATGCCAATTATAGATATACACAACATTTACCATCGAAGCAGACTTTAGCAGACAAATAATAGATAATATTAATACAATTTAAAATACTAAATAAAGAACGAAAAAAAATATAAAATGAAACAAAAATCAACAAAAAACATGCATTTGTTGGACATACATAGCTCAATCCTTAAACGATGGAATTGTTGACAATATTTTGCTTTTGTATTTAGCAAGAGAGTCAGAGAACACATCAAGGTCAGGGTTTAATGTGGCGATCTCATTGTATTCAGCGCATATTCTGGGAATCAGCGCATGTCGGCCTAGGTTAGTTCTGCAGGGTGGTAGATGAAGAATTTTACCGATATGTTTACTAGGGTATTGATATGGCACTGTTAGAGACAAACATTTCAGTATGGCTTAACATTGAACAGAGCTATTAATACATTTGTGAAGTAGTACTAAATCGGGCATCATACGGCGATCGCGTAGTGACTGCATGTTATAAAAGGACAATCGTTGATTATAAGGGTATCTGTGGGATATCCCTTGTGAAGTGAAAGCAATTAGCCTGATAAAACTTCTTTGAATGCCTTCAAGACGCTGGGAATGTACAGCGTACTGAGGATTGCAAACAACACTGCAAAATTCCAATTGGCTTCGGACTAACGCATCGAATCATAGTATTTTAGTTTTTCTTTAAAATGTTTCGAATCACACCAAGTGTGGATGCTATCTAAATCAGTCTGAATGAGGGAAACGTCTTTGATGGATACAACTTTTCTATAGATTTTTAGATCATCTGCAAACAATTCATATTTACAATGTTTAATATGGTAAGTGATATCGTTAATGTATGCAATAAATAGTAATGGTCCCAGATGAGAACCTTGTGGAACTCCAGAATTCACAGAAAAGGTATCGGAAGCATATCCCTTAACTACAACGGATTGGGTTCTGCCCGATAAGTAAGACTGAAACCATGCCAACATTTGTCCGTAAATACCATAGTGTTCTAGCTTATGTAGAAGCACAGTATGGCTGACTTTGTCAAAAGCGTCAGTTTGATGACCCTGATCCACAGCACTCGATACACTGGATACGAAGCTGACAAGATTGGTTTGAACAGAACGACTTTTCTAAAATCATGTTGATGGTGTGTGATAAACTTATTGAGGTAACAACTGATTGTAGGATAAATAAGTGACTATATCTATAAATAGAAATTTATAGATACCCAGTATTAATTGTATGTTAAAAATACTACAAAATGAACTACGACTTAATGCCCACGACATTTTCTATCAGCCAACCTTATTTTAATTCTTAATCATACACATTATAAAAGATAAAGAGAAAGCCTAGATTCAATAGTTAGAACAAATAACGTGACGTCATGACGATGAGCATATATTTTGTTTGTACATGATATATTATGGTGAATGAAAACATTATGAGGTAACTAATATAGAGTAGTAAATAAGTCAGAAATTTGAACTCCTTAATTAAAAATTGTCATTATAAATTGCGCTTTCCCCATAGGTACTGCATTTCTCAATATTATACATATAGCAATACTAGCTGCGACCCACTGCATCGCCCGCAGCTTAAATGTGTTTTGTCTCCCTCGGGTACTAGACCGATTTTCGGGATAAAAAGTAGCCTATGTCCGTCTCCGGCACCGAATCTACATACCAATTTTCATCAAAATCAGCCGTATAGGCGCTGAGTAGTAACAAACACACACACACACACACACACGAACACACGCACATACATACACACAAACTTTTGCATTTATGATATTAATAGGATTGTTCTCATAACTGCTGCTTGGCAATTTAAAGTTAAAACTGCCTTTCCCAAATACTTTTAAAAAAATGTATGAAGATGACTGGGAAGTTACCAAATAGGTGATGTGTTGACACAATTACAAGCACTCGTAACCGACGTGTGTGTATAGAAAGATTAATAATAATAATATGTGGACACTATCACACACCGAATGAATGTTGCAGAGGCAAAGGAGGTATCTTTGGATTGCAGCAAATGGCTTTCTAAAGTCTCTGCTTACCCCATTACCAGAAGATAAGACGTAAAGTTGTGTATGTATGTAAAATTACCTTTAGTAGAACTGGTTGTAACCGAGTATCTAAGAGCAACTTTACATCTTAAATTATTTAATGCCTTTATTCACTAATTATACCGACATACAGTCTTTGCAGGCTTCTGGTTTCTGACATAACATTATAATTGACATAGGTAGTCGTTTGGAAAAAAATATTTTATCTTCATCTCTTCTAATTCAAAGTTTAGTGCTAGTGGTTTCAAAACTATTATAATATATGGCTAATAATATTAGGTTTATAATTGAAGTAATAATAATAATAATAATAATAATAATATGTGGACACTAGCACACATCGTCATCCGTCATCTAGTCCCAAGCTAAGCAGAGCTTGTGTTATGGGTACTAGATAATTGAAATATAATACATATACGTACTTTTTTTTTTTGTAAATACATACTTAACATACATAGAAAACACCCAAACTGAAGACAAATATTTGCCTTCCGTGGGAATCGAACCCACGACACCCGGCGTCGCAGTCAGTTACACTAACCACTAGACCAACGGTGCAGTCAAGAAAGAAGTGGCAGTATACTGCTATTGTGCCATTAATCTATACTTATTATAAAAAGCGGAAAAGTTTGTTTGTTTGAATGCGCTAATCTCTAGAACTACTAGTCGGCTTTGAATAGTTCTTTTTGCGTATGATAGCCCAGTTCTTAAGAAAGATTATAGGCTATAAAATATCACGGTACTCGTGACGGGAGCAGAGCAGTATTCAAAAACTCTGGTGAAACCGCGCGTCAGAAATCTAGTTAAAAGATAAAGTTACGATAGATGTTCTTGTTTTTTAACAAATGTATGAAGCATTGCATAGAGTAATACCTAATGCAGTTGTTTTGATTACATAATATTAATAGAAATGATTGCCCAGTGAAGGTTTGCCCTTATTCTTACCAACAAAACGCATATCATGTAATTTGAACGTTATGTCACAGTCAATAAAACAAAAAATCATACACGTACTGTTGTCATTGTTTGTTTTACATCATCGTTAGAAAGTATATTTACTAATTATGTGATAATTTGATTATTAATTTATAGTCAATGGTCTAGTGGTCAAAGTGTGTTGTATGAAATTAGTCAAGTAACAAAGTTTTATCTTGCACGAGAGAAAAGAACATCGTAAAAAAAAAAAAAAAGAGATAGAGAGATAAGTAGAGATAGTACTCTGCAGTCGGATAAAAAACGGGTAGATACTTATATTATTATAATTATTATTTGAATAAGCATTACACTCGTTCTTTAGCTATTTAAAATGCTATAAACATGTTGAAAAAGTGGATTCTAAATCAAAACCACCTTAAACGTGTAAAATACGAGTAGCAAATTTTACTTAGGGGAAAGTATATTTTAATATAAAAGATAAACAAACCTGCTTTCCTACTTTTAAAAGTGAAACGATAGTCTGAACCCTGACTGCGTTTGCAATAGTATTTGTTTTGTAAGTATTAACTTTGCGGATGATACCAACCTATATAGGTTGTCTACTATTTCCATAGTAATTAAAAATTGTGATCTATATAAACTATTATTTAAAGTGGAAGAGTTCGTTTGTTTGTTTGTACGCGCTAATCTCTGGAACCACCAGTCGGATTATATGCTATACAACATCACGCTACTACCGATGGGAGCAGAGCAGTAACCAACGACGCGGTTGAAACAGCGATGTGGGAAGCTAGTCTACACTTATATTATAAAGAGGAAAGTTTTGTATTTTTGTATGCAACAAATTAACTCATAAACTACTGGACCGCTTTAAAAATTCTTTTACCATTAGAAAGCTACATTTTCATTGAGTAACATAGGTTATATGTTATCCTCGTATTTCCACGGAAACGTGAACCACGCGGGTGAAACCGCGTGACGTCCACTAGTGTTATTAAATTGTGATTACCAGCGAGCTCGCTGAGCATAGTGACAATAGAAAAATGGCTCTCTTTGGATGATACTCCAGCAGTAGATATCTTCAGACTGATAAAGTATCAAAACAGAAATAGGAATACTCACAAATAATAAAAAAAAACTAATGAACCGAGACGGTAATAAAATTGAACTATTTTCTTTTCACCTGAAAAGCTATTTAATTACGATCTTACGAGTATTGCCCTAAAACTTATTTTTCTCCAATATAAAAATTAAAATAATAAACTTGTAGTACTCCTAACACCTACTTAATTTTCATGGTTACCGTTCGATAATGTTTAATGTAATGTTAGTTTCATTATACTATAACAATAATATTAAAACAGAAATTTGATATAAAAATTATAAAACATTTTCTACAATGATTATCTAAAACAATTTGTGGTCTTCCTTCCTACAAGTACATTTACCGGACATTCCCTTTCGAAAATCCTTCCATACGTCGCGTAAGCTGGGTATAGTTCAACCAGCTGTTGTTGTATAACAGCTTAATGTTTAATTTATGTACGCTGCGTTTGCACGTGTAGCGGGAGCATAAATTCGCGTTCGAATATAAAATAAATTCAAATTCATTTTTTATTATTTAATTCATTAAACATTCATACATTAACTATACTTCAATTGTTTTTTGTTGTGTCAGTGAATTGTTAACTCTGTGTTTTAAGTGATAAGGTGTTTTTATTGTTTTTGTAAGTTGAACATTATTTTTATTTTGTTATTTATATATTATTATTATCTTTGTCTCATTTAAAAATAATTGTATCGGTTTTTATCAAGCCAGTTACACTAAGATCTAGCATTTTAATAAACTTTTTTGGATTTAGCATTTTAATTGTTAGTAAGAAATAGTATCATAATAATTATAGGAATTACAATTTAAATTAAATAGATATTTTGCAATTTACACGAAGTAAATAAAGGTGTGACATTCAGTACCGAACACGCTCTCATCAATCCATTTTATCAAACTGATAAACAAAGAGCTAATAACCCGACTATAGGTATGTGTCAAACGTTTCAGCTTGGTTTATAGTTTGTTAGAAATATAATGTACTTTATAAGCAACTAAGAGTGCGGCTGGCCTATGAATTGGTGAACGCATAGGGTAACGATATTTTGATAAGTATTTATTTTGATTATAATTAAATATTATTTTGCATATAGTGCTCCAATACTTTTAAGGCAATTACCAATCTCTAATTACGTTTGTTTGATTTAAACAAAATAAAATGTTATACCGTCAACTGTCTTTGTGGTGCTCGCTGTCCAAGTTTGATTTCTGAGTGAAAGTAATATGTAAGTGTAGGTATCATTGCATTTAGATTTTTTTAATATTAGTTTTCCAAAGTGACTCCACTCTGCCTGATAAGCAGTCAGTGGAATCTAGAAGTGGTGGACACCATTCCAGAAGTTAAACTGGTATGGTGGACTTAGTGAGATGCCTTTTCACACCCCGCTTAAGAGACCCACAAACCTCCATCAAAGTTAGATGGAAACACAATATGCAATAACAACAACACATTTATCAGAATCAGTCTTCACTATAAAATTGTCTCAATATCGCAGCTCTATGAAGACGTGGTACTTAACATAGATGTTCAAGAAGGTTCTTTACTGCCTAGTCAGTTATAACAAGGAAAGAGGCTTACTTTACCTTCCTCTATTTTGGGGAAAAGACGTGATATCTGCCTATTGTAACCTTGTGTTCTTTTGTCGGTACGACCCTTTTAAATTTTTTTTAAACTTTTATACTGGGTAGCAAGCTGTTACAGAGAATTTTACAAATATACCTACAAACTTGGTAAAAATATTTATGCATCTTACAAAGTTTTGTATCGTGCGAAAATTGGATTCAAAACCTTTTGCATAGACATCACATTCACTCCTAACATTCTACATTTCAATTTTGCATTGCAAACTTCATTTCATGAAGCAGTGCTGTACTGGTCTATTAATTACGAGGTATATAATAATGTCAGTGTCATACCACTTACCATTCTATCTTATCTTATATTATACCTATAAAGCGAATGAGTTTATTTGTTTGTTTATAGCCCGGTCTCTGAAGAAAGCTTTGTAACATCACGCTACTAGTTACGGGAGCACAGCAGTAAACAAAGAAAAAAAATGGACATAGGCTACTTTTATCCCGAAATCAGGAAATCAGTATAGTTCCCGAGAGAGACAAAACACATTTTAGTCTCAAGCGAAGGCGTAGGGCGCAGCTAGTTTTCTATTTCTTTCGTCTTAACTTTAACGATGGTTTTATTATGCGTAAACCATAAAATATTTTTAATAAAACTTGATTGTAGTTTGCTTTTTTATATCAAAAATTTGTCACGTTGATTGGCAATTGCAGTCACGAGCCGCTATCCTCTTTCCTTTCTATAGTTTGATCGCCAATTCCTTTACATATGCTATGGGCCTGATTGTCTATTCGACATAAATATTTGTATCACGAATCCCTTATTCTGTGTTGGTAAAGTCTTTCATAATTCAAGACTTGAGCCATGAACCAACCCTTTTAAATTATGGGTGTCGTATGTACCAGTATTAAACATGAATGTAACCGGTATAAAATATGAAAACTTTACCAACGCACATGTTCTCATCTAATTTTGATCTAGGGTCTTTTAAGCGGTTCGTAAGAAAGCATCTCACAAAGACGCCTTAGTGGAGGCCACCATCGCAAGACCATAGCTACGATTTCTAAATTCCATTGACTGCTTACTTGATCATACATTAGTTAATATAAAAATAGTCTTGTCTTGAGTTTACGAAATGGAGTAACCACGAAAAGTATGTACTTATGCAAAAATAACAAAAATAGAATTATAATTTTCTTAAAAAACGGTACTAATTGTACATTTTGTATTTTTTCTCATGCTTTAAAATTTGTTACGACCATTTCATAACCGAATAAAGTGACGAAAAAACGAAATAAAAAACAATGATGGGAACTATCTCTGAGACTTTATTAAATAAAGTAATTTATATAATTATTAAAATAATATAGATCGAGGTTATCTATAAATAGAAATATAAAAACATTTTTTGTAATTATTCATAGCATTAATGACAATCAATGATATAGTTATGAATAATAAAAAACTCATTTCAATATCGATTAGGTGCAGTATTTTATATTTGACATTGAAGTTATGTTTTGTATTTCTATTAGCGTTATTATGAGAGCGTTTATTTCAAAATATAACTCTACAAGTAAATACCCAATAGTGATGTTTATAATAATAAAGTCTTCAGTGACTGCATAGAATTGATAACAGAAAAACAAATTTAGTTCTCGTTGAAAATACTAGAGGCACTGTTGATTTTTTAACGCTGTCAATGCTTCTATACGTCCTCGTAATCTAGTAATATAGTGCCGATCTAGTTTTCTCTCATCATCAAGACGCTTGACCTATAAAATTGAATTAAAAATTATGTCTACTGCTGGAGCCAGAGAGAAGTTTACTATAGTTACGTTACATTACGCCTAAAGCACATGGCTAAATATTAATTTATTATTTAAATGTTACTACATAAGTAACTTCAAAAAATGCTATTAATAGTTGCTTAAAAATAAATACTGCTTATTTTGTTAACTGTTTATGTGGCATTATTACACTATTTTATGATTCTGTTTGTTTATGTAGATATTATGCAAGAATAATATTTTACTGAAAGAGTTCGTAGCTAAGCAATAATCTACTTATCAGATCACACAAGAAATATCTAGAGTAATTCTTCAGATGTATGTATAAAAACTCAAACACCTAAATAGCTTGTTTATTCATTTAAGATTACTTTAGTGACACTTGTACGTCGATTAACAAACCAAATTAACAGACAGTTTACCTGATCAGATGGAACTATTCGAAGCTAATTTTTCAAAATCATTTCTGTTATTCACACCCAGTTTCTAAAAGGCTGATCAACGAAAAATTAACTAATCACCTGTTAAATCTAATGTGAAGTACCTAATAATAACCTAATACTATACCTACTACCCGCATACTTTTAGGTACTTCACATGAGATGTAACAGGTGATTAGTAAATTTTACGTTGATCAACCTTTCAGAAACTGGCTGTTCTCTTGTGAATGTAACAGACTAAGTTACTTTCGTTTTCATAATACATATTACCATGCAATCATTTAGCCTACTGCGAGTATATCTAGCTTAGTGACAGCGTGTCAAAGCTACACGAGTTTGTTATGTCACTTAATTCTACTAATATTATGAATGCGAAAGTTTGTATGGATGTATGGATATTTTTTACTAAATCACGCAAAAAATAAATGGATTTTAATGAAACTTTACAGTAATATAATATGTATATATATTACTGTAAAGTTTAAAGTACGAACGTAGCTACATACGTAGCTTATACATTAGAATAGGACATAGGCTATAATTTATAAAGACACTAGCTGCGCCCTGTGGCTTCGCCCGCAAGGACAATGGTATGTGTTTAACTCGGGAACCAGACCGATTTTTGGAATAAAAAGTATCCTATGTCCGTCTCCGGCACCGCATCCATGATACCAATTTTCTTGGAAATTGTTTTAGCCGTTTAGGCGCTGAGTGGTAACAAACAAACACACACAAACACAAACTTTCGCATTTTTAACATTAGTAGGATTATCTCAATTTGCCAAAATATACAGTAAAACCTAACATAACGCGTACGAAGTCGTAGACCGAATTTATTAGGTAATAAAAAAACAAAGTTCGAACCATACAAAATTAATCCTGTAGAAATTAGGTTAAAATTTGCCCCAAATATTCAGAATAAACTAAAAGTAAACTTGAATATATAAGTAAAACCCAATACGACTCACTAACTTAGTAATCACAAATGACAGCTTGTCACTTGAAGCTTTCAGATGAAGTGTCGACAATATTATATTGGAAGTGACAAATCTCGACCTTTAGATGAGAGACACGTTTCACGTAATTGAAAAAAATTTAGTCTGCGAGCTAGCGGCACATTTATTTAAATCAGTTTATTAAGTTAAAGTCTGCAAAGATCTTTAAAGTAGGTAATCTAAGGACCAGTAAGTACAGGTCAAAATCCACCAATAAGATGAATGACGATATTTTTATTAATTTTTTGTGACGAGGTGCAGACGCCTTACGAAAATGATAAAAGCAGTTACTTGCTAATTTTAGCTAATTGCTAATGCATTGTTTTCCATAAGAACAGTTAGCAACAAAAAAAAACAAAGGAATATTTCTTGGACTAAAGCTTTAAACAAAGTCTGCTAGTTCTTAGACTATGAGACGATTTTTCCCCACTTTATTCTCCCTTGACATTAAGATTATTATTAATACAGAGTTTCTGTAGGTACACTAGTTTATTCCTTGGCCCTCATATATAATAATATAATAATAACAGCCTGTTTACTATCCCACTGCAGGGCAAAGGCCTCTTCTCTAGAGAAGGTATGGCCCTCATATTATTATTCTATACCAATGCCAGTACGCTACGTGTGGCAATATTTCTTAATTGTGTTATACACACTACAACTAGCATATTCTTGTAGTGTTTTAATTAACCAAATATATTATGTTACACTAATTGAAAGTCCGACATCAGATATTTGAGCATTTATTTCAAATCATTTTTAATTGCTTAAACCCCATGTCGCATGACAGGCAGTACTCCAACAATATATATTTCATACTTGAACCGCAGATATCAGAGCCATTCCTTCCAACTTTACCAATGTAAAGTTTATAGAGAATCGAATTTCTTTGACCATGTAGGAAGGAACAACACTAATTTTAAGGTTATTAACAGATCTCAAGGTTGGGATTCTCTTAAATTTTGTCCAAAAGAAACGAAAAACATAAGAAATACGGAACATAAATAAATGACAATTTACTTGACCGCCTTAGTGATCAACGGTCAAGCCTTCTCTTTATAAGTATTTGCCTTGAAGTATGACAATAATTAATTGCAAATTGAAATTATTACGATCAATAAAATATTACGCAGTCTTATTAAAAAACAATTATAATTAATAAGCAATATATGTTAAAACAATGTCCTAAAAAATTGCAATTCTTAATAAATATTCATGGGTTTAAACGGGTAAGCTGATGTCAATATCAATTTGATCACAATTAATGAATGAGTAGAACAGCCAAAAGATTCAAGCCACCTTTTTAATTGGAAGATATTGACAATAATTTAAAAATGAATCACAATTGTCATGATATAAAAAGGAACGCTAAAAAAAACAATTACACTAAACAATAAAATGAAATTAAATTAAAATATCTATTTAGTTTATTTAATTATTTACAAATTGTTAATACAGAGTAGATCTTAATTGACTTTTCGCTACCAAAATTCGCTTTCATATGACCTAAAATCATGGTAACCGCTAAGTTATTCAGGCTATTGTATCATGAAAATTGTGGTAAGTGCTTACATTTTCAGAATAGTCTGATAAATTATTATGTATATCCAACCTCTGTGGTAAATGATAACCGCCACTCGTGAATCTCGGTAAGCAAACTAGTAGTGTTCAAGATTCATCCGCCGTCGATTCGTAGCTATCATGTACGAAACACGTACGAGTACATTGACAAATGAAAATGTTTGTATCATCATAGAAGCCTTTCTCTGCAGTGGGATAATAAATGGCGGATTTTCCCCAGCAGAGAAAGGCTTCTTCTCATACAGAAAAAGTATGAGCATTATTCGCCACGCTTGCTCAACGCGGATTGGCGATTTCAGACTTCCTCAGAAGTCCAGGTTTCCTCACAATATTTTCCTTTACCGTCATTCAGAAATGTCTAGATAAATTTAGAAAGTACGTATGATTTGAAAAATCACATTGGTACTTGCCCGGATTTAAACCTCAGACCTCGTGTTTACGAAGCGGGTGCCTTTACCACTGGGCCATTAGGATTTTATGTTTGAATAAGTATTTTGAAATTGACTTATTTTAATTTTATGATTGTAGTATGTATTTAGTATGACTATTAGTTAACATTCATTAACATACTAATGTTATTAGATACAGGCTTCTTTATTGTAGTCAAGTTACCGTACTAGATAAATAAATAATTAAAACTCTCTTCTTTGGTTGCGTAGAGTGTTAAAATCATCGCCCTCTAAGCGACTTTAAGCCTTCGGATAAGACCCATAGTTAGCGACCACGTCTCTGCTCCGTATGTCATCACTGGCAACACACACTGGTCAAAGACCTTGGTTTTGAGACACTGCAGAGTAGTGCGGACGAGAAGATATGTTGTAGCTTCCCGAACGCTGCCCAGCCGAGTTGGATTCGACGAGTGACCCCTTTCTCGAAATCGGACTTACCTAATCGGACTGTTTGTCCCATATAAATGTACTCGTCAACGAATTCGAGCATCGAGCCTCCGACCGTAATAGGAGTGGGTGTAACATGAACATTGGTCATGACTTTAGTCTGGTCCATGTTAATTTTTAGGCCCACTTGTCGAGAGACTCTACTGAGGTCATAGAGCATTGCACTGAGCTCCTCCACGGTCTCAGCCATGACCACGATATCGTCCACGAATCGAAGGTGAGTAATGTACTCGCCATTTATGTTGATGCCAAGTCCATTCCAGGTCAGAAGCTTGAACACGTCCTCCAGTGCAGCGGTGAACAGTTTCGGAGATATGACGTCTCCCTGTCGTACTCCTCGCTGCGACTGGATAGGCCTTGAGCTCTGACCATTAATTCGTACTGACATGGTGGCTGTTACTATAGTTGGCTGCATACATATTGTTACATTTTGTAAACCTTTACAGGTCTCTAGTTGGACTCTAGCTCTGACGGACAGATATAGTTATGAGGTTTACTTTTACTGTTTTAATACAAAAATCAAAATGATACTTAACACTTTCCGGGACAGAAAACAGAAATTGCCATAATGACAATAAATCATCTATTGTGTCTACATATCCATGAAAGGGTTAAACATGTTAATGTCCTTAAGTGATGCCATGGTAACACACAAAACTAAAAACCCTTTTTGGGGTTAAGATTCAAATCTCATAGATCGTCTCCTTAACACAAAGGTGAACATAACACTATAAAATGTTATAACAGTGTAGGTATAGTGTAATTGAAACCTTGATAAAGATGAATTACTGTAATTAAAATCCAATCAACCAAGTCATATAATAAGAAATAAAATTTCTAATTGTACAGAAAAGGTTTATATAAACTAAGAACATAACTGTGGTATTTACATCACAAAAATAAGCGATACGCGTTTACAATAACTTAAGAATGCCTAATCACTGATTCACCAGATCTTAGTAAAAAAAGAAATTTAAAACACTACCTGAGGTACTAAACCTTTATATGAGTCCTGAAAAACCTACTTGCCCGTAAAATATTACTATCTACTCGCTTACTTACTACTTACTATGCAATTATCTCCTGGACATGTCGCCTGCCACACGTTCAGTCATTTCCATATTAAAGATTACATCCATACAACCTACACTTATAATAAGTAGGTACTTACTAGTACCAGCCGGTACGGTCTAACTATTGAATGGGTTATTCAATGGATTGTAATCAGGTGCAGCGTACGACCTTGACATCGAGGCAAATCACTCGTAACAAGGCTCTCGACACGCACACACATTTATTCATCTATAACTCAATCATGAATTTAACATAACTCACCGATGACAGAAAATAAGGATGTCAAAATTTAGTTTTCAGGTTAATCACTTGGAGCGCTGTTCATTTAAAAAAAATATTTTTTTTAGCTGTCACCGGTGAAATTCCACGGATATAAATGAAAATTACGAAAATGTCTTTTTATTTAAGTAAATTTGAATATACATAGGTATCTAAACTGATGGACTTTTAATAGGTTTTTAATTGACCTAATTAAAATTCAAAGAGCTTAAGGCAAATATGAGCGGCATTTCAAATTACTAAATAATATTTACTTAAATACAAAAGTACTTGAGCGTATTTAAATTAAAATAAAATGAGATCACGACTCTGGGGGAAATGCTGAGGTAGGTTAAAATTACGCGATAAGACTTTACTTGAAGTCTAAATCTTTGTTATTTAGCCGTTAAGGATAAAAGTCAGTATCTAGTATCTGGCTGCATATCGATAAATTGTCAAATGCATTTATAACAAAACAAATAATTTATAAAAAAATAAACTATAGCAAACTAAGAGGTCAAACGACTGAATTACATCATAGTTCCAAGGTCGTATCGTTTGAAGTATCGCGCGAATGTCAAATCGTATTAAGGAGTCAATCAATTGACAGTGAGCAATACATTATTTATAAATAAACCGTTTGAACCTACAGTCATACGTTCATTACTGTTTTATAGTGTGGGCTTTTTGTATAAAAACCTTTAGCCCTAGGACCAGGTCACACCGGCCGTGGTCACAAGCAGACTGGTGAGACGATACTTTAGTGATACTTGGGAGGTCTTGTCATCAAATTTGCAACAATCCTATCTGAGAGATACTGCTCTGGTTTTGACTTATCACGAAAAGTCTGCAAATGGGGCAATACGAACTATTTTCTTATGTTTTTCGTAATTGTTTATTTATTCTGGTCCCCGTTTTCTAATAATATAATTATTGCTTTAATATTATACAGACTTACATTTTGTAAACGAGCTGTGATATTAACAGCTACCAGCAAGCATTTATTAACCACTTGCAAGCTGTCTAATTAAAATATACTGTTAATTCAAACAATGTTGATAATGAGACCCCGTTAAATTTGACTCTATTCGAAAAGAGTTTTATTGCAAGAAATCGATAGTGTTTTATTGGCCCAGTTTAAACAGACAGAACTAATTCTTAACATCGAATTATAATTAGCTCATCCTCAAGGCTTGATATATTCAGATCAACTGTAAATAGTAAATAATCTAAATTGAAAATTTATTTTCAGTATTTTAGCAGCTTATTTTATACAAAACTAGTTTACCGCGTCTTTGCTTACTGCTCTGCTCCCGTCGCCAGTAGAGTGATGGTACATAGCCTATAACGTTTCTCAAGAACTGGGCTATCATACGCAAAAATATTTCTTCAAATCCGACTGGTAGTTCCAGAGATTAGCGCGTTCAGACAAACAAACTAACTAACAAGCAAACAAACTCTGCATCTATATATAATAGTATAAATGACAAACTTAGTTACACTTCTTGAATTTCATGCTTTAACTGGATAATTTACTACTATACAGCAAAATGCATGAATATAACAAAATTGTACTAAAGTTATCATTATTTGTTCATATATTTATCAGGGAAATATTTCAACTCACTTTCAACATCCCTAACAACTTTATAAGTGTCAATATTTATACCAACAAATACGAAAGTAAATTTCCATGCATCATCTAAAAATGAATATTCATTAAAACAAAATTTTAGATTCACTGTTGTTTTTTAAATAATATGATAATAATATCTAATATTTAAACAAAATATTTTGTTTGTCATCTTCATAATTATTTGCATTTCATTTAATTCCTCAATTTGATCTTCAATCAGTTAACTAATATTTACCTTAAATTTATTTGTAAATTTATCATCTGGTCTATCATTTTGAAGGTGTGTTATTATTAACGGGTACATAATTGAGACGTAACTATGAACCCTGGAATGATACTTTTAAGGTTCATAGTCACGTCGCATGTCTATCAAATTTATAAAATTAATGGCGACCATTGACACGAATGTCATGTTTACAATGATGACTAAATACTTTTGCTGATAATACAAAATTGAAAGTTGCGAGAAAATCCATGTTATATCATAAGAGAGAAGCTGATATACATACGTAGATGTGAATCGGAATGTAAAGGACATGATGACAATACAAATAGTACTAACCCTGTACGCAACAGTGAAAATGAGTAAAGTCTTTTTTGACAAAGGGAAGAATACCGCAATTTACCTAACAAACATAGTCAGGCTTAAAGCAAATAAATTAATTAGTTTTCATCGTGTAACAGAAAAATACAATCAAAAATCGTGATGAAATAAAAAGGTTACTTCAAATGACACATTGGTCTCTAGAATGAAATACAAGAGATAATTTTGGGCAAAACCTCATTAGATTATTAAAAGAGAATACTGTACTTAATCTTAACTTTGCTAATTTGTAATTTACTTTAAATAATAAAATTGTACAAAAAAATAATGTTGCTTTAAACAATAATAATTGCACTTCACAATACTTTGTAAGCACAAAATATTTTTTTATCAAAACGGCGATAGTCATCATTTATATTAAAAAGATCGAAACCATTCTGATTAATCTACTAATTTATATAAAAAACTGATATTATGGAATAAAATGTCTTGATTTCTCCACGAACTAGTTTTTAAGTTTATTACAATTCTCTCTTTATATCAAACTAGACGTCCACCCTTGCTTCGTTTCGGTATCAAGAGTTTCATTCGGTTTCACAACAAACGCCCACGGAAAATATGATTGCACCAGTGACGTATTGCATCATTCAGATTTACAAAGCAATTAAGCTTTAAATATTGATATTTTGAAAATGACTTAAAAAATATATTGAGCATAATATAATATAGCCTTGTTACTCGTCTTGTTTGTAGCTTAAAGCTAAACGAATTTTTTTAATCAGTTATGTAGATTTTGAGTTAAATCGCACATACAAACAAACATACAAAATAACAAATCTTTTCTCTCTATAATATTAGTTTAGTTTAGTCGCCTATTGCGCGAGCTAAATAAATTAATCGTTATCATTGGTTATTTCTGCCAAAAGACGTTTACTTCGCAACGAGCATCTGCACTTGAGTCTCTCGTGAACCACCCTTATTAAATCAAATTATATTTCAATGTGCATGTTATTTTTTTCTATCTTAAGTTTATTCTTTTGCTTCGGTGAAGAAAAACATTTCCAGAAGTACAATTATTAAATATCTTAGTTTGAACTCTCTAACAGTCTCTAACAGTTCTTCTTCTAACGACTCTACCTCGTCAGTGAACTGGCTGTAGATTAATTGACTGACTTCATGTAATTTTGACGTTTATAAGCATCATACTTTATGCTTAAAATGAAATAAATACTTTGAGTTTAAGTTCAAAGTGAATTCTTCTATCTGTTTTTGGTAGATTCATTATCCGATAATCCGATATTTATAAAATTTAGTAATTATATCATAAAAACTCATAATATTAGTACGTCACGTAGTCACGTGCAAAGTAAGTCGCCAATAAATTAGACTCAAGTGCCTTTTGTTCTAAATACACTCAATTAAAGTAACGATACAATTAATGGCAGACTAATGATGGCATTAACACAATTTACTCTAAAAAGATAGCTAGACTTGAACAAACCTGAATCAAATAATTGATTAATTTTATCAGCCACTAACAGAAAAGTACTTCAAACTAAAACACTTGTTGTTTCAAACACGTATCGTAATTAACTCAAAGATACAAAGAAATAAAACAACTCTAATTGAATTGACTGAATGGCTATCACCAACCTTGGAAGACGCAAGACGCAGCGTGGGCAGACCCCTTACAAGATGGGCGACTACATTATAAGGGTGGTGGGCAAGCGATAGACGAGGGCGGCTCACGACCAGCCAAGGTAGCGAAAATTGGGGCAGGCCTAAGTTCAGCAGTGTACGTTTTTCGGCTGATATGATAAGATGAAGACGATGAACCTGTGAACCATGCCAAAATTCAAACACTACAATTACCTACAATCTTTCTTTCATAATAGTTACACGTAGGTACATTTAGCAATAATTAAATATTGCTGACATTGAGATCAAAAGACTGACAATAAGAGTCAATTAAAGTATATGCGTAAGAATTTCATTATCTAATACCCTTCAAGCTGATTACAGTATAATATTAATAGCACGAGTATTTGTTAGTATACTTTCAAGCAGCTGAATAACATTGTAATTCGGCAACACCAATCTTAGTAACAATTTAAAAATATATAAATGTTGCAGCACCGAATTTATTGGATGCGATTTGATATACCTGACTCGACACATAAGATGCCAGTCGTTTTCGAGAAATCTAGAAATTACTGTCGCAAGTGCTTGCTAGGTTGCGTTAAGAGACAGATGTTATAGACATAATTCTAGAAGCACAGCATAAAATATGTAGAATCAGGGTTAAAAATTACGTAACATAATGTAAATGTTTGTACACAAAATATTGTTTACAAATATGGTGATTGTCCCGTCAAATTAAATATGGATTGTATTGTAGGGTTATTTGAATAAACTTCTGTGACAACCAAAAGTCAATATTGACAACCTTGGTCTTGGTCGCGAAAATCTAATTTTAATTTTAAATCAATACGATTAGAATTCCACATGCAAATATTATTTTTATCGCGCTTATCTGTTGCCGAGAACTTGAAACGGTGAGGTAAAGGAGATGCAAATTTAAAATGCCGCTTTATCAGGTAGCAGTTTCAATGACATTTCCCGTGTTGAGGAGCAAGTATAATAGACACAAAGTATACCTAGAGTCTCGACACTTTTTGAAAATCGAATTAAATTTTACTCGGATAGCAGTTATCTGCACTGCCGGATTTTTTTTTATAGCCGACATTAGCAGACCAGCAGACAGCCTATGTAATGGTAAGTGGTAACTGTTGCTCATGGATGACTCAGAGTCCCTAGCATTGCTGCAAAGCCACTGCCTACTACCGTGAAAGGAGTAGATAGGTGCAAGTGAAGGGATTCAGGGAGGTGGGAAAAACGAAAGGAAGGAAATTGGGCCTCCGGCACTCTCCTCACGTAACGAAACGCAATAGTACGGATACTATTACTCTTAAGTCGATCTTCTACTAAAAGGTAGTACGTCCCTGGTCGATCCAGCTAATTCATGCTCAAACCGGCGTGGATCTACTACCGTGTAAATTCAATAACTTTCTATTTTCTTCGTGACATGGTCTGATACTAAATCATTAATTAAATGAAATGATTGTAGAGCCCTAATACTAGCAACTCTACGAGATTAAATCTCAGTAACCTTGCTAAAAAATCAATGTCAAGGATTCCAAAATATATTTTGCATCAAACGAATTCCGATTACGATTATAAACGAGTTGCGATTTTCAGTTCTACAATCCGTAGACATTATTGTCATCCCACGCGTCTAGCACATTTTGTGCGAAACAGTGAATACACAACATTACAGCAATTTTCAGTATAGCCCTGGAGGGATTACCAAAATATTTCGTGTTTCTAAAATTTTGCTTAGGGAATATTACAGATAAATACGACTTGCAAGAAAAATGAAATCAAATTTTAAGGGATATGATATATCATATTCCTGTTCTTAAAATTTGATTTCATTTGAAAAGATTCGTTGAGTTGATGTATACATCAACTCAACGAATCTTTAGGTTTCAAGGTTCAGCTGACAAAATTTGAATATTGGCTATCAGCAGTTTTTAAGACAGTCATATAGTAATTAAATCAAATTATCATTCATGAGTTATGATCATTTATATTTGTAACAATACAACAAACAAAATCTAACGTCGGCAAGCTATAAAAGCGATACTATTATTAGAAGTATGTCAATACCCCCTTAATTAATGACTAGCACATTTGAACTTGAATTTAAAATTTAAAAATCCTTAATATTGAATTAATCATATCAATTAAGCAAATAACAGGCAATTTGCAAGCATATTATTTATTCGATTTCCTGCTAATATCGTCATGTTTGACGCATTTAATTTCCTTCCGGTCAATTCGGAATTAAATATCATGTTTTCTCAAAATTATTGTTTAGCAATAAAATGTCATAATAAAATAGAGTTTAAATTTAGATCTAACAACGATTATGACATGAATGCATTTATGGAAATTAAACAAGGTACAGAAAAAGATAAAACATATTTTAATATGTGAATTATCGTCATGGTAGTCGTCAACGTCTTTAAGAAAAATGTCTACTGAGCCATAGGCTACTCCCAATATTTCCTCATTCACTAGTCCTAAGCCTCATCTATCTATTGTCCGCCACCCTTATCAGGTTCTAGGGTCATCTTAACAAGTGTCAAAGATTTCTATTCTATTCATAAAATAGATAATAAAATGTATGAGATTGACATAAGCGTTGGCGTTAGCTTATGTCAATCCAATACATTTTTAATCTATTCTATGAACAGAATAGAAATCGTTGCGGCTTGTCTAGAGACTCTGGTGAGAGATGTCATCTAACTGCCATCAGTTCTGCGAGTTAGTGTTTTTATACATAGACATAAATCTGTATTTATGTCGTTACCTTATATAGACATAGTTTTTTATTATGTAGAGCTTACGTCAAACAGCGGACAAAATAATTTGAATAATAAACAATGCAATAATAGGTAATTAAAACATACTTTTGCTCGTAGTTAGGTAAGTGTTACGGATACATTATTATATTTACTATTTTATTCCGGCACCAATGTCAGTTTATTGTTATTATTACGTTATATTTCGAATCTTACTACTACTATTAATGCTAAATTTTGTGTGTGTGTATGTTTGTTACCACTCAGTGCCTAAACGCGATTACGATGAAAATTTGTATGTCAATAGATTCGGTGCCGGAGACGGACATAGTTTTTTATCTCGAAAATCGGTCTAATTATCGAGAAAGACGAAACACATTTTAGGCGCGGGCGAAACCGTGGGTGCTGCTAGTAAAACATACACAGATCAATACAGAACTCATTAACAATGATACTCTTTCTTAAAATAGGATAATTTAAAATTAACAGATTTTTGTAAAATGGATGAGTTTACACATCACTAAAATGACAAACGCTTGCATTGTCCAACAGCATTGTGTTATCATTAAAATACATAAGAACTCGTAAGCTGTCATCTACACTTGCTTCTAGAATAACTCTTTCCCAAGTAGATGGTTTTAGCATGAATGGACCGGATCGTCATAGAAGATTGACGTAAGAGTAGTAGTATCCGTACTACTGCGTTTCGTTCGGTGAGTAAGAGCGCCGGAGGCCCAATTTCCCCCCTTTCCTCTTTCCTCACCTCCCAGCCACCATACTATCATACCAGCAGTTTAAACGATGGTATGGTGGCCACCACTTCTGGATTCCACTGACTGCTTACCATCAGGCGGGGTGGAGTCACGTTGGTAGGCTAATATAAATAAAAACGTAGGGACCATATCGTATTCACTAGCGGCAGCGCAACGGTTGTTGATATTATTTAAAACTGTGACTTACTGAAACGTGAGAGAAGTTAATTCGTCAAAACGTCAAAAAAATACTTTTCTTAAAATATACATTTATTTGTTTTTAAATATAATGTAGTGAAAATTGAATAACAAAATCATACTCATTTACAAGATAGTAAAAAATATTAAGAAAAATAAAACTTAAAATGGTCTTCATGATAAAAGTCTGCATTACTGTTGATGACAAGCTTCGTTTGATAAGGGTGCATGGAAACAATAATTTAAAATTGAAATTTATTTCTTATAAATTTTAATTAAAAACACTAACAAAATCAGGACATTTATTATATTTTACGTCAACCCATCTTAACAGTGATTAATACAGTTGTTTGAAGAGTTTAAAATAATGACTAAACCGGCATTTAGAGATAATGTTACTTTACATTGTAATACTGTCGACCTTACACAAGCAGACCAAGGTTCTACCAATGACGTAGGAAAAAATTAAACTAAAATATTTATCCTCTTTCTACAAATAACTTACATTGATGCTCAAGAACATGTGAAAAGAAGGAATATACAAACTAACAACCTAACAACTAACAGCACTTTGATATAAGAAAAAAAGTTTAGATTATAATGTTACTGTAGCAAATAAAAATATACGTTCAAACTCATATATATTGTGATGATTTGAATACTAATGAAATTTTCTGGCACTCTTCGTCTTCGTGAACAGTTTTCACAGGTCCACTTTCGTCAGAACTATCAGCGGTATATTGGGTAACTCTTCGAATTGTATTTCATTTTCTATTAAATTATTCTCTTTACATTAATAATTCTCATTGAATTAAATTAATATCAGTTTTAGTAATATTTAGAATATTAGAGTTCTTGTTAATAATAACAAATTGTACTTTGAATCACTGTCTAATATTATCTCTATTATTTTTCAGTTCACTTTAATATACTAGTTACAAAACTTCTACATTTAACTATTGGTTAAAATCTTTGCATGGTCCAAGACAGTCGGTTCTTTCGTCCGCATGCGATTTTCACTTAGCCTACGGAAGTCAGAATGATGAGCGGAATCATCTCGTTAACCTTCAAACGGGTTTAAATTATGCATAAACAGCAGCAAAATAAAACCTTCAGGGTTTGCCCTTGCTATACATGACTGCCGTTATTAATTTTGTTATACGAGTTACTATGTCACAAGCTATTGAGCAGATTACAGTATTTGTTGGTGACCTTGGAACTAAACAAGGTAGTCATCTCATTGTTATTAATGAAACGAATCAATGCAACTTCAAGCGGAAATTAACTCAAGTAAATAAACTCTTTGCAAAATTGTTTCATAATATATTATGTGTGTCTGTTGATTGTATTAATTCAGAACCAATCTAGTATTCTAATATAATTTGAATTATGATTAAAGTATGACTATATATTGCGTTTCGTGAGTGAATGCGCTGGAACTCCAATTATCTTTTTTATGGTCCTAATTCTTTTCACACAGTTAACAAAAGTTTCACAAAGTTTAGTTGTGTTTTCTTAGCATTGATTTTACAATGATTAGACCGATTAAACCCAGCTTTGTAAAAATATGTTTTAGAAATCTTCTCGCCTAAATTGCAACTGTTTAACTGGATAAGAACCTTCATTCAATTGGTGAGCAAGTTTAGGTGCTTCTAAAGAAAGCACTGCATTCATAGCTCCAAAGATATATACTTAGATTATACTTATTATTCCCTTTGTTCACGTAGTAATAAGCCTATAATCGTTAAGATCACGACATGACTCAAGATTAATGCTGATTTTGTAATGAATTAATTTAATATTATATAGCTATCCTTACGATCGTATACCTCACGTGATTGTTTCACTGTTTTTAATAACCACTGTAAGATCAACCCCGTCAGCGATACAATTTATACTGCTTAGAGTATCGGTAATAATGGTCAAAGGAACGGAAAGGAAGATATTGAGAAATTTAAATCAAGATTTGTTACATATTATACTCTTCAGTTCTACGTGTCATAACTTAAAGGTGCTTCCTCACCAAGAACATTCGTCAGTAATTTAACATTACAAATCTACATTAGATATTTAACATTATACTGAGATCAGCAGTAATGACAGTCAGCAGATTTGATGTTGAATATGTACCAGATAAAGTATTGGGTCGGCTCGTGCATACTGCAAATATTACTTTATTATATCACTATCTGTTGCCCGCAGCTCCGCCTACGTAAATGTCGGTTACATCGCATATTATTTAATTCATAAAAAAAAAAAAAAAATAAACGTAGCCTAAGTTACTCCTTATTACATCAGCTACCTGCCAATAAAAGTCCCTTCAAAATCGGCTTAGCCAACACAAACAGACAGACAGACAGACAAAAATTGTAATTTTTTTATTTTGGTGTATATTCATATACATGTAGTAAAAAACGGTTATTTCAATATTACAAACAGACACTCCACTTTAATTATATGTATATATATTAATTACTAAGAGCCTACAAAACAAATTCTTCTGCTTTATATAATAATATAGGTGAGATTAACTGGAACCTCATAATTACAGCTTAAACAATTATTCAGCAGTACACTATTAGAATAAGAAACCTCCTTTTACTCACTCGCAAAATCGGGAAAACTATCATGTATAAGGAAATCGTTGGGTTTTTTTAAACATCTTTTGTATACTAGTCATTTTAAGGCAAGACAGGGTCTTGGTCAAGTATAACGATGCCATTTTCACGGTCTTCATAATGGAGGTTACAGGTAAAAAACAAACTTAACGACAATAGCGATTTGACATTTCATAATCAGAGAAAGGTCAATGAAATTAGATTAACAAAATTTCAAAAACTCTAGCATTTAACACTTTATATATTTATTAGATTAAGTTACATTTTATATTAACTTCAGTTTATTTACTGGTGACAGTCTAAAATATTTTTATAAGAAAATGTATAGCGCCCCTGGTATTTATTTTGAGAACTACCTTTGACAGCCCCAAGTGGGCGAAATTTTTCTTGTTATCCTTCGTTCTGTCAGGTTATCAACCTGTGAAATTCGAATTTTAAATTTGAAAGGTACAACGGTCGCGCTTTTTGATTAAAGACGTATATTGCTACTTTAAAAACTCGTAAACACTACCAAATGTCAACAAAAATAAGAAATATACATATCATTGCAATTTGAACCTTATGGTAAACACAACACGACGAAAACTGCTACTTTTGTCTTATGAGGATGCAAAAACTTAAAATCCTCTTTTGTATATTGCAACGCTTTTAAATTGAATTATTCCGGTCTGATCCCCTAGATCTGATCCCCTAAATTTGAGTAGTCTTTATTTGCGAGGATATCTGCATTCTTTGTTTTATCTAAATACTAGTTGCGTCCCATGGCTTCGCCCGCGCGATATATATGTTTGTATCACTCAGGAATCAGGCCGTGTTTGTTACCACTCAGCCTCTAAACGGCTAAACCGAATTTGATGAAAATTCGTATGTAGATAGATTCGGTGCCGGAGACGGGCATACGTTTCTTTTTATTCCGAAAATCAGTCTGGTTTTCGAAGGAGACAAAACACATTTTAGACTAGGGCGAAGTCGTGGGGCGTACCTAGTAAGTACTAACTCATGAAAATAATGTCGTTTTATGAGCAGAGTTTTTTTTTTGCAAGTACTGCAAACCAAGCAAAAACACACACCGACCGAGTTCTAAATTCTCACGTAAAATTAAGAAAACTGTAATAGCAAAGAAACTAAAATACTAACTATGCAGTATGCAGTTATTTTGCAAATTAATAGCAGGTATTATATACTATTACATTGCATATTTTTAATTACCTACTTCAATTAATTATACAGACATACACAATAACGGATAGGTGATGGTGTATCACAGGCATAAAGGGAACTGCGGCCCTAACACAACCTCTTATAGCAATCTTATTGTAACCGTACTTTGTCTCTATCGTTGTTGGTACAAAAGATAAAGACAAAACACAAAGTAACATTAAAATAATACTGCTTTAAGAGGTGATGGTAGGCCCCTTGAATTATGTTTAAAGAACTTTATTACTATCTCAAAAGAACAAGTACATAGTTTACTTAATAAGAATTTTAACAAATTGTAGAATACATAAACAAGAATTTAGTAAAACATCTTATTATAAACATCTCACAAGGTGGACCGTCGACCGTATAAGGGTGGCGGGCAACCGATGGATGAGGGCGGCGAACAACCGGTTAAGGTAGCGAAAATTGGGAGAGGCCTATGTCCAGCAGTGGACGTCTTTTGGCTGATATAATGACGATGATGATAAACATTTCTAAATAGAAAAAGTTTTCTTTTAACGGACTTTTTTTAAATCATGCAACTGATTTTGATATGGTTTATACCGTCGCTTAGAGTATTTCTTCTGAAGGGTTATATGTATAAGAAGCTTCCCGCATGCTTTCCTCTGTGACTTTGATTACTGTCTGACCCTGTCGCCAGTAGCGTGATGTAACATAGCCTGTAACCTTCCTCAAGAACTGGATGGGTTGAAAGTTGCAGAGAATAGGGCGTACAAACAAACAAACTCTAGAATAATCTCTAATAGAAATATATAGATATTATAGTAGAGAAAAATTTGTAATAATGTTTTAAAAGGGTGAAAAATATAAAATGAGTTGCTATTAGAAAATAAAATCATGATCTGTTAGACATAGACTCCCCTAATTTACGCCAATACTCGGTCCACTTTGCATCCAGTCTAAACCCTTTTCGCATGCCCTCAGTTTAAAGCATTTCCCACTACAAAAAAGGTATCTCCACCACAATTGCTTGGCTGTATGATGACTTTGAAAAAAAAATATCAGTTTAAAAAAGCGTATAAAAACTATTTAAATCACTGAAACGCATCGCTAATCCATTATAATTACGCTTAATTTATTAGGTTAAGGTCACTACTAAGTTGTTTTACTGCGAGTATATTATGTTGGTTAGCGAGCCGTTTCAGTTTTATTTGTATTAAAACATAACGAGTCATTAACAGTAAAATTTAAACGTTAGTTAAACCTAACTCAAGGATTGTTTAAGATGATATATTCACTGAACTACAAGAACTAAAGACGTTCTAGTTTTGTTTGTGTTTTTGTTGTCCGACTGCCGAAGTCAAAGACGGTAATGTTTTTCGAGCTTATGTACGTATGTTTAAATGTATGTATGTATGTATCTACGTGGGTATGTATGTCTATTTCTTTGGCACGCTCTACAGTTTAAGTGGCTTAATATATTTTAACATATGAGGTGTCATTTAGATTCGTATTAATTGCCGGAGTGACTTATGGTTTCAATGTAGCATCAGCACGAGAAAAAAAATGGATTTCTTTCTTTTCACTTTGGTTTAGGCAGATAGGCTTTTTGTTTTGTAATCATATGTCTTGCTTGTTTATATTATCCTATCAAAACGTCTTTACTAAGCCTGATGTTAAGCTGACAGTGCGGTCCAAGAATGATGGTTCTAGTTACTAATATAGTTCTGACTATAATTTAAACTATCATAAATGGCTTTTCTGTTAGTTCTGAATACAAAATTAATGATCTTTATTTATTTATTTATTTATTTATTTATTTATTTATTAGTACAACCACATCATATGTATTATAACAATTATTGCAACATTATTACCAGTATAATTCTGATACACATGACACTGATGGTGTACATAACATTTGCCGATACATAGCATAATTTTACTATAAGTATATAATATTAAATATATATTGTTAGTTACTATTAGATTTTTTTTTTTTTGTAATTTGGACTTAAATTTATTAAATGAATCGTGAAAGATGTCAATGCTTGGATCGCGAGTTTGCATAAAATTGTACAAGTCCAGTGTTCTGTTAATAGGAGACCGTTGGCCTAAGTTAGTTTTTGAAAAAGGGGTATGAAATATTTTTTTTGTTTTGTGTCTTGGAAGATGATAGGGGATTGCTAGAGATACTTTCTGTAGTAGATGGCTACATTGTATTTGGTTATTGAGCAATTTGTGAAGAAAACATAAGTCTTGAATACGTCTACGATCATGAAGGGTGGTCATTCTAAATTTAGATAAGCGTTGGTCGTATGGATTTCTATCTATCTTTACAATTGATTTTAAAACAACTTTTCATTAGCAGTTTAAAATCTTTTGTGTAATTACGTGAAAGAATATTTTAAAGTTTGAAATCATATTAATATGCAAAATATTCATAACAGCACGTTTCGCAATTAGCTCTGGATTGAAAACAAAAAAAAAACTACAAAGATTCTCGCATACGTTTACGCTCATTACCACGATTTTCAAAGTCTTCCTTCACTAGAGCAACACATAGTTCAATTTACCTATATTGTATTACTAGCTTTCCGAGGCGCGTTTTAACTCGTGTCTTTGCTTACTGATCTGCTTCTTTTTTATAACCTATAACCTTCCACGAGAACTGGACTATCATACACAAAAACAATTTTTCAAACCCGACTGGTAGTTCCAAAGGTTAGCGCGTTCAAACAAACAAACTCTTCCGCTTAATATAATAGTATAAATATACACTACCATTGTTATTTAACCTTTAGTGTAAAAAATTAAAATAATTTTAAATCGTCATGACCTTGCTTTTGAAGCTAGTCAGACCGCGACAAAATACGTCAGCATATGATATTTAATGATGCGTTACAAAAGTGACGTATGAAGGGTTTACACGTAACAGCTTTTCTGGAGAATGTTCATTACTGTTAAAAGCAATATCATGTACAATAAAATGACAAAAGATGCAAGTGATTGTAAAGTAACCATTTCAGAAAAAGGTATTCTGCCTTTAGCAGCAATAGGTATAATATTTTCTGATATTTACATATTTGTGGTAGAAGACAAAGGCGATATAGGCAACTTCGTCGCTTGCTACTTCTTAGATACAATAGCTGTAATCAACATTACGAGATGAAATGCTAATTTATCTGCCTTTATCCATACCAATATTTGCAATGCGAAAGTAACTCTGTCTGTATGTCTGTCTGTTATGCTTTCATGCCTAAACCACTAAACCGATTTTGACGAAATTTGATATAGAGATATAATAGGCCTTGGGAAACAACTTATGCTATCTTTTACCGCAAAAAATGGCTTGAAGGGGACAACCCCTTCAAGCCATTTTGTCATGCCATGTTGGTTATATCAAATTTTCCTCCCCTATTACAAAATAGGGGAGGAAAATTTGATATAACCGACATTCACAAGCTAGTAGTACATAAATAAAAGAAATAATTTCCATAAGTACGTCAAAGCATAAACATATGAATCGCAGTTAACTATAGCTACGTGAAGAAACAATATTACAATGTTAATTTTAAAGTAATGTCGTTGTTACTAACATTGTAGTATATTACAATTATACATGCTGTTTAAAAATTGATGGTTTAGTTAAGTTTTATTTGACTGAATATTTTAAAACTAGCTTTCCGCAGTGCGGTTTCACCCGCGTTAATCGGTTTCTGCTCTGCCCCCGTCGCTAGTAGCGTAATATTACATAGACCACAACCTTCTACAAGAACTCGGCTGTCAAGCGCAAAAAGAATTATACAAATCCGACTGGTGGTTCCATAAATTAGCGCGTTCAAACAAACAAACAAATTCTTTCGCTTTATATAATAGTATGGTTTTAATTATTGATTTCATTAGATTACACAAATGGACATCAATTTAAAATTTAACCATTAATCTTATGTAAACGTACTTACGAGTATGTTAATGTATGTAAACCTTAACAAAACCTTTTCTTTGAATAATTTACCTTTTTCTTTGAATAATACCATTTTGCGCCAATCAAACAAGCAAACTTGTTGCGTTATTGTAATTTGTGTACTGATATCATAAATACGTAATTCTTATAAACAGCAATGTTCTTATTAATTTTTGCCCGACTGCCGAAGTCAAGGAGGGTAATGTTTTTCGAGTGTATGTATGTGTTTATGTTTGTATGTATGTATGTATGTATGTATGTGGGTATTATGTCTATTTTTTCGTGCAAGTGGCTTGATGGATTTTAACATAATTATTGAGATGTCATTAAATAGATAGATTTTGTATTGATTGCGGGAGTGACATAGTTATGTAAATTTCAATGTATTATTGGCCCCGTGTCGGTTTCTTTCTTTACAGTTTGTTTTAGATAGATTTCGTTTTATAATAGTATATTTTGCTTGTTCTTCCCTCTACTTACATATTTTCTCATTCATTAATAGTTTCTGCAATTATACCTACTCTTTTGATTCATTCTCTAATAACTAATTATTTCTAAAAAAACTTTAAATTTGTTATTTACCAACGCCTAAGGAAAACCTCATCTGTATTTCGTCTTGCACATCATCATTAGTTTTCTTGTGATTCAACAATATTTTATGTAAATTACCTTTTACCTGATCAAAATAAGGAAACAGGCTTGATGAAATGTATAATAATCATTATGAATGACTGTTGCAATTAGAAACAACAAACAAACATGCTGTCTGTATGTAAAAATAACATTTTGAAAAATATAATCAGCACTAACCTTAAAGATAATTTTATTTAGTTCATAATTTTGGATTTATTGTTAGTTATAGCTAGTATTTAATATCAAAATCAAGAACCAAGTTATTGGAAAATAAATGTACAATAAATGTGCACAATGATGTCGAACCCTGGCCCTGTTTCACCACTAGTTATTAAAGTGTCTGATATACTGGGTGGCGCAAAAGTAAAGACCCTATTTGGTTCAGCTATAACATTTTTTCTAAATTAGAAAACTAGATTTAGATTTTTTTAAATGTATATTTGTGCCATTAAATTTCGTACCATTAGGATTTAAAGATGATGTCTTTTAAATGGTGACCTCCAGAGTTGATACACATTTGCCCTATTTATGACATTTTGCATAACTTGCCGTAACACTTCCTGCGATATGTTCGTTATTTCTTGACGAATGTTTTCTTTTAGAGCTGCGAGAGTCTGTGGCTTGTTCACATACACCCGAGATTTCAAAAAACCCCAAAGAAAGAAGTCTGGACTGGTCAGATCGGGTGATCTTGCAGGCCAAGGCAAATCGCCAAAACGAGTTATGCAAAATGTCATAAATAGGGCTCAAATGTGTATCAACTCTGGAGGTCACCATTTAAAAGACATCATCTTTAAATCCTAATGGTACGAAATTTAATGGCACAAATATACATTTAAAAAAATCTAAATCTAGTTTTCTAATTTAGAAAAAATGTTATAGCTGAACCAAATAGGGTCTTTACTTTTGCGCCACCCGTTATAAATACATTTTCTAGTTAAATCTGTCTTATATTTTTAAAGAGTTTATTTATCGCTTATGGTTAACAGGCACTTGTGGAACTGATTCTTGAGTACTCTCTGTCAGATAAGTATCGATTAGGTTATCACGCATATTATCAGCAAATTGTGAAACAAGGCAATAGACTTTTTATTATCTACGAGTATGTTATTCTATCTATCAGCCTAAAAGAAAACGTCTAACGCTGGCACATGACGTAACTGATCATTGTCGCTTATAAAAAATGGAGGCACTGGAGCTTGGGCTTGAGGCCGGTTGTCATTGCCTTGGTCATTGCATCATGCGCCTGCAGTCCAAGGTTGAGTTACTTCAACTATCCATACAGCATTAGAAGCATTGAAAATAGTAATGGACCAGCAAGCATACATTAACCTAATAGCAGAAGTAAACAATCATCTGTAAGATACGTTTTTTATCGGTCTGCTTCAATTTTAGTGTAAATATTTCAGGAATCTGACTATAACTTACGTCTCTTAGATATGTAGTAAAAATCTTGACGTATAATTACATTATAATACACAATAATACAATCTCAAAACAAAATATTTGAAGTACACAGCTATGTACTAGCCACTTCTTTGAAATTTATGCAAAGCTAAAAACAGATATGGGAACTATCACAAAAAAAAAATTATCGACGCAGTGCGTGAACTAATATTGCAAGCTCGTCATGTTACATATCGAAAGATAGAGACGTCCTTGAGCATTAGTATGACGAATACACATAAGATATTACACGAACACTTGGCTGCAAAAAAAGTTTGTTCGCGTTGGATACCGCACAACTTGACAATACATCAAAAACAGTGTCGCAGGATACAAAAAAATGATAAAAAAATACAATCGTGGTTTATCAAAAGCTGTTTATAATATCTACACAGGTGATGAATCCTGGATTTATGCATATGAAACTAAGCAACAATCAACAGTTTGGGTGTTCCAACATGAGCTGAACCCAACAAAAGTTGCATGTGCGAAAAGCACTTTCAAGCTGATGGTCTCCTGTTTTTTGGTACAGATAGACACGTGGCTACTGTACCACTATAAAATCGTAAATCTGTTAATTTAAAGTGGTATACGACCATTTTTTTGCCAGAAGTCCTTGCAGAAATTAGAAAGAACAATCCATAAAGCAGAATCATTCTCCATTACGACAATGAAAGCTGTCACACTTCAATTCAAACGACCCGATATTTAGAGGGTGAAACGGTGGAATTAACAGGTCATCCGCCATATAGCCCTGATTTGGCACCCAACGACTTCTTTTTATTCCCAACCGTCAAGAACCGTGGAAAATATAAAACACAACCTGAATATACTTTCAAAAGCATTACCTATTATTCTGATGATAATGTACAGATTAACGTTCACAGGTGTCAAGTAGAGCTAAATATTGTCGTCAGTCAAACTCTTTTCAATAAATTTCGATTCCAAGTTTTTTACAATTTTTGCACATGGGAAGAAAGGCATACGCAAAAAAGTGTTGCCGTAAGCTATTCACAATTACCGCTATGCATATCATAATATAAGGCAGAAACATTATTGAGCCGAGCATCGAGGCTTGTGGGACACTCGTATTGAATATTGAACCTATAGCTCTTTTGTTTCTATTGAACGAAAAGCTGGAATTCTCGGAGGGATTGCGCAAATTGATTTATTTGAGAAATCCACCAGGGAGTTTGTATGATAGCAATTTTGATTGAATAATTTCGTGATGGATTTGAACAAAAGTTTTTGCTATATTAAGTACCTAACGAAAATTATGTGTCGGCTCTTTCTAACGTACTTTTTACATTTCTTAAATTTATCAATTGATTTTTAAATGCAAGTACTAAAAATAACATCTGCTCATGATAGACAACTAATGATAGCATAACAATGCATGCGATGCACTAGAAATTACCTACCCTGTAAATGACTGGAGCTAAGGCTGTGCTCCTTGATACGGCCCGCATTGTGAGGCGGTTCCTATCTCTGGAGCCCTAACCACCGGTAGCTTGGTCCCTGTACCCGATATCGGTGGGTCTCCATATTTTTATATTTTTAAATGTATATTTCTATTATTTTTTATATATATTTAAAAATGTAATTTTATGTATACATAATTAAATAAAGAGAGAATAATAATATTTCAATAACTACACACAACGCCATCTAGACCCAAAGTAAGCATATTATAAGCTTGTGTTATGGGTTCTAGAAGGCGGATATACATACTTAAATACTTTTTTTTTTGTAAATACATAATACTCATTATACATAGAAACACCAGAATACGATTACGACTTACATTTTGTTATAAGAAATCAGATTTAGTTTTTTAGAGACTTATTTCAGGAGTCACTGCTGATATATCTTACATACTTAGACTTATTTTATAAACATTCAACGCAACCAAAGAACCATACGAAGTAATTATTACAAATCAATCAATTAAAATAATTACCAAGATAACAAAAAAAAAGAAAGGATTTCAATTATTTAGTTTCATCTAGTATGGTAATTTGACTACGTATTATAATTAAAATGGTAAATACATCTCCTGGTCATACTGAATGACAAGGTAATACTGCATTAAGTATTAAATGTATGCCATGCCAAGATTGACTAGTCATCCCAAGCAGTAAATTTAAAATATTCCAATTCAAATTAAAATTAAAATCAAGCGTCTCGTGCGTGACGACCTTATAAGGGTGGCGTGCAACCGATGAATGAGGGTGGACACGACCGGCCAAGAAAGCGAAAATTGGGGAAGGTATATGTCCAGCAGTGGACGTTGTTCGGCTGATATGACAATGATGATGATCTCGTACGCCATGCTAAGAGTATTTTTAATAGATTCTGCTTTTGTATTTTTGCATATTTTTCACCAAAATGGATGTCTGAAGGATTCTTTCATAAGACGGAAAAATTTTGTAATGTTAGTCAAAACTAATGTATGTAATGTCTGCTTTAAGCAACTGATGCTTTACAAAGATAAAATTTTCATACATGTTAAAAATTACAATGTTTTTAAAATACTCAGTAATGTAACCATTTTACATTTTAACATTATTACAATTACCATGTTTTAAGTTACGACAACAACTTTTGAATAAGAAAATACGAGAAACAGTGTTAATTGGCTTTTTTGTTTAAAATCATTTTTTTACCAATAACTAATAATGTTCCTGAAAGTTGTCAGAATATTACTCAAACTAGCTTCCCGCAACGGTTTCACCCGCGTCTTTGGTTACTGCCCTGGTTACCGTCACCAGTAGCGTGATGGTACATGAATTTTTCAAATCCAACTGGTAGTTTCAGAGATTAGCGCCTTAATAATACAGTAAAGATATGAACATGAAACACATAAAACAGTTACATATCGGCACGCGGATAGTCAAAATAAATTAAATTAAAATTATTTATTTCTGAATTATTTCCATAGTGTGTTAGTAACAATGACCTTACTGCCTAATGTTAGTAATTAAATAAATAAATGACAAATATTATATAGTATTTAACAATTATAATTGGTGTAAATATTTTAGTACCATCGGGATTTCCCAACGGTCAGCAAACACGCTCAGGATAGTATTAATGCTAACATGAGGACGTGTCATTAGAAAGGTGAATCTTTTTCTATAATTGCGGCAAAGCCATCAATTTGAGTCTCCGCAAACATTCCAAACGCACTATATCTCCATGGCAGTCCCAACAGTACCCTAAGCGTGTTATTGTATTGAACAATATCAATAATAATAATAATAATAATAACAGCCTGTTTACTGTCCCACTGCAGGGCAAATGCCTCTTCTCTAGAGAAGGTATGAGCATTAATCACCACGCTTGCTCAAGGCGGATTGGCAATTTCAAACTTTTTAAGTCCAGGTTTCCTCACGATGTTTTCCTTCACCGTCAGTCAGAAATGTCCAAGATAAACTTAGAAAGTACATATGATTTGAAAAATCACATTGGTACTTGCCCGGATTTGAACCCACTACCTCGATATCAATAATGTAGCCTTATAAATATAATGATAAGTATTAATGTAATGATAGCGTATAAATTTCTTAATAAATAAAATAAAAATAACATTTGTTTAGTATAATTAAAATGTCTAATTTACAATAAATGAAGTAATTCTCTCACTATTTAACTCGTATATTTTGTTTCATAAAATATATATAATTAGCATAAAATTTTGTACCCGCTGTACATATGTACGTGGTTAATACTTCAGCAAGTTAATTACTTGTCGAATAGTGTACTTGATATGTGACTATGGAGTAGTGTACACGTAATGATAGTAAATCTTGTAAGATAAAATTGTTTAAATACCGTAAAGCAATTAAAGGTGAGTACAGTATTTTACAATTTCTTTTTTTTATATCGACGTCGGTGACATGTCGCATCTCGTATAATTTTTTTACCAGTGTTTTTATAAAATGAAATATTTCTTTATTTTTTTCAAGTGTTCGATTATTTACGGTTTTAATAAATTGTACTACTGCTAATAGTTTGTGAAGGTTGCTACTAATATTGTTTGATTTAAAGTTGAAGTTAGTTAAACTGATTTATTCCACAACTTATGTAAGTAACAAATGTTATTATTTTCTACTGATGAACTATACTAATTTGCTTTAAGCAATGAGTTTAGTAACTTAAGTCCTTTGTATCTAAAACTAATTTTACATTTTAGATAGTTAAATGATTAGTTTGTGATATTTACAACGTGAATTTAAAACGTTAATTTTATATTCTATTTCATTGAGTTGATTGCACTCTGGATCAGTATATAATTGTAAAAAAATAACAAGTAAATATTTTTGTCATGATAAATTTAAGCTATGGGGACCTCTATTGCTAAACAAAGAATAAAACAATTGTTGTTGTTATTAAATACGGAAATATCTAGTCTGACATCTAGATTTAAATCTATTCACATACAAGAATGTACATTTACAATTAATCTAAATAATTAACATAAATGTTATTCTCATGTTACGTGTTTGTTCTCGTTATATAATTCATGTAGTCCTTAAATAGTATATTGTCTTTAACTAATCGTGTAATTATTTCATAGATGTCATGTTCCGCATTATTCATCTTCTATTGAAATTCTCGTTTTACTAGCGGACGTCACGTGGTTTTACCCGCGTGGTTCACGTTCCCATGAGAGTACGGGGATAAAATATAGCCTATGTTACTTAGTGATAATCTAGCTTTTTAATGGTAAATTAATTATTTTTTTAATTTTAAAAGTCGGTCTAGTAGTTTATGATTTTATTCGTTGCATACAAAAATACAAATCTTTCGAAGGTTTGCCTTCACTCTTTCTTCTTAGATTATCATACATACATAACTTCACGCCTGTCTCTCATTAATTGGGTAAGCAGCGACTATAAACTATAACAATTAATAATCTTTTAGGTAATAATTGCTCACAAGATTCTAATTGTTTAAGTGTTCTAGCATTAAAAATAGCCTAGCAATAAAAGAAAGATAAGGAACGAAGAATTAAATTAGTGATAAGTATGTCTTTATATATATAGAACTGCTGTCTCTATCGTTATACCAATGTAAACTAAATATTATAATAATAAAACTAAAATAAAGCCAGTGGTTATCCATCCACATCTCCATAAATATAATAATATATTTTTATATATATTAAAAATGTATTAATTGTGCATATTTAAAAAAAATCTTCAAATATTATGATTTAAGAAAAAATTTGTTTAATGATTAATGATTAATTAGCGCGTTAATTAAGAAAATATAAAATTATTCAGTACGAGTACATAATATACAATTTTAAATGGAGTATCAGGAATGATCCTTGTCAATATCATATTCATAAATCCTATTTACATCAATAAAAACGATTTGTCATACGCTTATAAGCAAATCCTATGCGGACTGTGCCTTCATAAAGAATTACAGGCTTAGAGAGAATTGAAATTGATCCGAATTAAAATTGGACAGTGATTGGGCATTATACACATGGATATTTGATTGACTTAAACATTTACTGAGAATGCGGAAAATATAATTTAATTACTCATTAAGTTGGAGATCATTGGTATAGTATTTCAGCTTAATTTTTCTACTTTTGCGTTTTATTTATTGTCTGAGAGCTCTGAAGTCTCATTTTCATCTCATTCTCTTTCGGGTCTTCAGGTATATCTGCTTCTCCTCTCTTATACTACTATTTTACGTGTTCTGATCACTGTTTCTACTATGCTACCTATTATCATGTACCGCATGTTTGTTTTTCTTCTAAGTTGTACAAAGAAAATGTTTATTTAAATAAAAACAATTATGATTATCAATACTACTAACATAGAAAGATAACGTCACATATACCTTGCCCCGAAGTTTCATAACATTTTAAATTTCTTCGGATATCTTGAATTTCATGTAAGGAGGTTAAACGAAATATTTATTGTGCTTTAAACTACTATTTGAATGTTTCCCAACGGAAAAACTGATATAACTTTAACATTACAATAACAATCATCACTGTGTCTTTTACTAATTCGTCAATCGTGCACCATTTTCTTTTTTTATATTATAGCCTACCAAAGTGTCTCCACCCCGCCTGATGGTAAGCAGTCAGTGGAATCCAGAAGTGGCGGCCACTATACCAAAAGTCATCGTCTTAAACTGCTGGTATGGTGGCCTCCACTATGGCGGCTGGGAATGGGGTTAGGGGAAGGGAATAAGGGAGGCGAGGAAAGAGGAAAGGGAGGAAATTGGGCCTCCGGCGCTCTCACTCACCGAACGAAACGCAGTAGTACGGATACTACTACTCTTAAGTCGATCTTCTATGAGAGGGTAGTACTTCCCCGGATGATCCGACCCATTCATGATGAAATCAGCGTGGATCTACTACCGTAAAAATTGACATATTTAGGTAACACCAGGGGCAATATTTTATGTTGTTTTCATTGAGATAAGTGCACATTAATTCATGATAATTCTACATATCGACTTGAATAATAAGTAATGGTAGTGGTCACAACTCAACTGTTACTGCCTTGCTACTGCGACCAAAATATCTATATTTTTATGAATTGGTTAAATACTTAAACGTTACAGCCCAATTACTGAGCATTACCGATATTTCAAATGAAACCAATACAAGTCCTAACAAGTAGTAGGTACCTCTAACTACTTATAACGACTTTCAAAAAAGTTTGAGCATACAAATCAGATTACTTATCGTGTTAAGCATGCAGGACATTCGAAATTTTTAAACATGGTTTCTCTTTCATAAATTCGTTGTGTCAATTGCATTTAGTTTCGCAGATTAGCACATGCTTTTACCTAGAATCTACCTACTTGCAGTCTTAAAAAAGAACAAGAATACATTCTACTTATGACGATATTTATCTTTATGCCATAACTAGCTCGCAGCATCGCGGTTGACCCGTGTGTAGTATTATGTCTTTGGTTATTGCTCTGCTCCCGCCGCTTGTAGCGTGATGTTACGTAGCCTATAACCTTCCTTAAGAACTGTTCTATCAAACTCAAAATTGATTATTTAAATTGGATAATAAAAAAAGGACTGGCCTGTTGGCCTAGTGGTTAGTGACTCTGACTGCTAAGCTGGAGGTCGTGGGTTCGATTCCCACCCAGGACAAACCTTTGTGAGATGAGCATGATTGTTTGTTCTGTGTCTGGGTGTAATTAATCTATAATATGTATGTATTTACAAAAAAAAATGTATATAAGTAGTATATCAGTTGTTTAGTACCCATAACACAAGCAAATATAATTGCTTAATTTGGGACTAGATGGCGCTGTGTGAATGTGGTAAAAAAAAAAAACCATTAGTAGTTTCAGAGATTAGTGCATTCAAACAAACAAACTCTTCCGCTTTATATATACGTATAGATATATCGTTAACATCAAAGTTATATCATAATAGGTGGAAATAGGTAGTCATGCAAAGTTTGAAGCAAATTACACGAAGGCCTTATTAAGTTGTGACCACAGTATTGTAGTTGGAAAACATCATAACTATACGTGGCTAGTAAGGTTATTAGGGTAATAGCAATTATAGGTATTGATTATAAGCAAATTACAACTTGTTAGCTCTAGAAATACTAACTGTAGGTACTATTTTTGGACCCAAAATTTACTTATTCACAATTAATATGAAATAACATGAAATAAATTTTAAGAAAAAAACAAAAACCGACTTCAATATTTTACCTTTATGTACAAACTTAAACGAAAACTAAAAGTAGAATTTCTTAATATAACTTGAACAAACCAAAACACCATCTATGTTTTAACAAGCGCTGAACAAATTTCTCTCAAATTTATATGGGACCACGTCTGAAACATGACCTATTGCAAAAGAAGAATAATTAAAATCCATTCTTTTTTGCGGTGAAAAGCGTAACACACAAATACAAATACGACCCGAATTGAGAACCTCTTCCTTTTTGAAGTCGCTTAATAATATCAATCAGTTTCCTAAAATACTGGGCAAAATGCCGTAGTCTTAGTAATTCTATGCTTACTCAGCGATAACACTGAAATTGTACGGTAGTAGATCCACAGTGGTTTCAGCTTGCATGGGCTAGATCGACCGAGGAAGTACCAACCGTTTGGCGTTCAAGGTCAAGGTGAAAGAACTCCTCTCACGTGCGTGAGCAGGCAGACTCATCACAATGATGTCTATCATCTTATGATATGTTTATGTATGTTTAGGTATGATTGCCTATATGTAAGTTTATGTTTGTATTGTATGTATTATATATATATACTAGCTGTTGCCCGCGACTTCGTTCGCGTGAAAATTCAGATGGGTGTGCCTCTATGAGAATATTGCGTCCCTGATTTTATGGCAATCGAACATTGTATCAGTAATAAATATCAGTATTATCCGTCTCTATGGCGAATCCAGTTTAAACCCGCTACCGCTAAAACTGACAAACCACTTTCACACAAACTTGCGACTCTTATTTGCCCACTTAATAAGGGTGGCTTCTGAATGTAAAAAAAAGAGTATTTTCTAGTAATTTGATAATCCTACTATAAAAACTATAGAAGTTTCATACAAACTTTGCCACCCCTTTATACCCCCTTAGGGGATGGATTTCGCAAAATTCCGTCTAAGTGAGCACCTATATCCTAATAGGAACGACCATGCAAAGTTTGAGATTCCTAGCACTTGTTGTTTCTGAGATTTCGTGATGAGTGAGTTAATGACCTTTTGCTTTTATGTATATAGATAGCTTTTGCCCGCGGCTTTTTTTCAATAGACATTTTTATATTGTTTAAATACTGTTTTTCATACTATTTTTAATCTCCCATTCATACAAATCCTCTTTCACCTACCTAAAGATATCCCTCGTAAAAACAATATACAATACACAAAGGCAAATTTTCACTACAATAACTTTCCCCTTCCCCTTCTTTCCTATCGCTCTTTTTCTCCACTCTCCACAGTTTTCTCCTTTCTCTTCTCCCCTCCCCCTTCTCCTCTTCCCCTCCTTCTGCATCCCTTGCCCCTCCTCCAGCATCTCCTGTCCTTTCCTCCACTTCCCTCTACCTTGCCTCCTCGCTTTCCCCTCTCTTCCCCCTTCCTTCTCCTTCCATTTCCTCCTTTCCTCTCCCTTCCTATCGCTTCTTATCCCTTCTCCTCCCTTTTTCCACCATTCGAGAACTCCTTACTTTCCTCGTCCCTTCCCCCTCCTTTCCTCTCCCGTCTCCCTCACTTCCCCCTCACTTTCCCCTCATTCACCCACACTCCGCCTCACTTCCCCCTCACTTCCTTCTCACTTCCCCCTCACTACCCCTTCACTCACTCCTCACTTCCCTCTCACTTCCCCCTCACTTGCCCCTCACTTTCTTCTCACTTCCCCCTCACTTCCCCGTCACTTCTCCGCCACTTTCCCCTCACTTTCCTCTGACTTTCTTCTAACATTCACCTCACTTTTCTCTCACTTCTCCCTGGCTTTCCCCTGACTTCCCCATGACTTCTCCCTGACTTTCCCCTCACTTCTCCCGCATTTTCCCCACACTTCCTCTTCACTTCCCCTCACTTCCCCATTACTTACCTCTCACTTCCCCATCACCTCCTTCTCACTTTCCCCTCCCTTCCTCCTTCCCCTCAATTCCTCCTTTTCCTCCCTCCTTTCCCTCCCTCCTCCTCCCTGCAAATTTCAAGTCGATAGCTTCAAAAGCTAAAGATCTTTGTATAGAATATTTCGTCCCTAATTTCACCCCTCTAAATCCACTCCTGGTAAAATAAAATTATAAGGATATTTTTTATTTAAATAGAAGTATTCCAAAACAAAATTTCAAAACTGTAAGTTAAAAAATGAAGAATATTCATACAATCGTTTTCATCCCTATTCACACACTTAGGAATTTAATTTTAAAAAACTCTTTTTTAGTACAACCTCTAGACATTTAGACAAACACACCCTCCGAATTTCAATTCACTACGACCAGCAGTTAAGGCTGTGCGTTGTCTGTTAGTCAGTCAGTCAGTCAGGACAAAGCCTTATATAATATATGTATGGGTGTATGGATGTATGGATTAGACGTATAGCCATCGGGGATCAAAGCATACAGGCTGCTAGGAATGCTAACACGTGATAGAGTCACATAAAGCTGACCGTGCGAAAAACAGCTAATACTTAGATCCACACCCATAACTTTTAGTTGTGTCTGACCTTGGGCTTTATTACTTGTCATCGCGAAACATAGGCTCACTGGCAACTGGACTCATTTAAAACTAAACGGAAGATTGTTTAGAATGAGAGGAATCCGAAAAATAAAATCGCTATCAGATTCCGTAACCTGTTAAAGACACTGTTTCTATCAGGTTTCGTAGTAAATTAACAAATGTTCGATGTGATTCTTTAAATTGGCATAACTTTTTTATTTATGAACCGATTGACATGAAACAAACACTAAATGTTAAGTGAAGCTTACCACAATGTATTAGTGAAAATCACATCTAAATCGGATAAGCCGTTTCTGAGATTAGCGTGAACAAACGCACAGACAAACAGACAAACAGACTAACAGACAAACAGACAAACAGACAAACAGACAAACAGACAAAAATTGTAACAATCATTGTTTTGGGTTCTATTTGCGTTAATAAAGGTCCCAATATTTTTTTTTCTCATATATCTTCCATGTACAGACAGCGATCGGTTACATTTTTATTATATGTATAGATATATATATATATATTTAAAAAGTTAATCTGTTTTAAACCGGCTTTAAAGAAAAGGAGAAGGTTTTTCAATTCGACCGTATATATATTTTTTTTTTGTATTAGTCGTCTCTACTCTACTGTTCTTCAAATGCACCTACTTTGATTCTCTCTGCATCACCTGTACTGGTTGGCTGGTAGATAATGCCTCAGGCATTAAGTCCGTCAATATGCTCTATATGTATATAAAGTTTTAATAAACAAATAAATAAATAAGTACCACCTTCTCATAGAAAATCGACGTATATAGAATATTAGTTTTCATGCTAATGTGTTTCGCTCGGTGAGTGAGAGCGCTGGCAGCCCAAATACCTCCTTGGTCCACTTCCTTTTTCCTTCCTAACCCCATACTCCGTGGTCCGCAATGGCTTGGTTGTGTTTTCTAAGTATTATTATTTCTGCAATGCTTGGAAAACCCAGCCATCTCTATAGGTTACGGTTACCACTTACTATTAGGTGGGCCGTATGCTTGTTTGCCACCAGAGTCATATAAAAAAAATCAAGAAATGAATACTATGTAATAGTCGACCACTATATTTGCTTTACCACTTTTAACAAAAAAATCCATTAAAACTAAAATTCAGTAAGACTCATTATGACAATGACAACTGCTACTGTACTGAGGTCACTTGCAAGCAAAAATAAACACTATTGTAAAGATATGCAAACGACATTCACTCTTAGGGTGGTAAAGCAATTCTAATGTCGACTATTACATGTTTGAACTAAAAATGTAACTCGATACCCCAACTGCGGTTATTTTATTAGCATTTTCCACGATACTAGGAAGTATAATTAATTGTTTATTACGTAGGATTAGTAACAAAGCAATTAAAGGTTAAATTAGCATTACACAGCCGTGACAGGTTAATTTCTTGGTAGGTGTACACTCGCACCTGTCGACAAAATATTTCATAAATTTTACAGATGAATAAAGGGTTGTATCGATGTTTCCATACAATTGTTGTTTAGAAAATATTATACATAACGATAAACTCTCCATTTACGAGTACAGCAAACGATAAAATTTTGTATTACGTTCTTGTTTCGGCAAATTAAATTTTTAAATTATTTCTCTTTTTTTCTTACAGAAAATCCGTGGCGATGGATGGATAAATAAAGAATAAAGACAAAGAATATTTCAACCTTCGCCTGTTTGGATAAGGTGCAAATTAGACTGTCAAAATGGAGAAGAAATCGCTACCACCGCCTATCCACACTATAACAGACAACTACAGTTCAAAGTAAGTACTTAATAATGTTAATATTTGAACAGGTACATGTTCGTGTTTTTGAACATGCTCCTTAATACTAATTTGTTCCAAAGTTTCATGTTAATACATACATACATAACTTCACGCTTGACTCCTATTAATGGGGTAAGCAGAGACTTATAGAACGATTTGCTACGATCCCAATGTTATGTTAATTGATTAGTTTAAAATATATATAAACGTGTTAATGTAATTAAGAAATCATAAAAGCATTAGTCTTTTTGTCCGACTGCCGAAGTCAGGGAGGGTAATGTTTTTCGAGCGTATGTATGTGGGTATGTATGTCTATTTCTTTGGCACGCTCTACAGCCTAAATGGCTTGATGAATTTTAACATTGAGGTGTCATTAGATTTGTATTAATTGTGGGAGTGACATAGGGTACATAATATTATTTTAATGTTGTTTTATTGTTTTATGCGTCATCACGAGGGAGGCGAGCTTTTAGTTTATCTATACATATAATAAAAATGTAACCGATCGCTGTCTGTACATGGAAGATATATGAGAAAAAATACTATTGGAACCTATATCAACACAAATAGAACCCAAAACAATGATTTTTAAAATTTTTGTCTGTTTGTCTGTTTGTCTGTTTGTCTGTTTGTCTGTGCGTTTGTGCACGCTAATCTCAGAAACGGCTTATCCGATTTAAATATGGTTTTCACTAATATATTGTGGTAAGCTTCACTTAACATTTAGTGTTTGTTTCATGTCAATCGGTTCATAAATAAAAAAGTTATGCCAATTTAAAGAATCACATCGAACATTCGTTAATTTACTACGAAATCTTATAGAAGCAGATATTTTAACAGGTTGCGGAATAGCTGATAGTGTTTTTATTCCTCGGATTCCTGTCATTCTAAACAGTCTTTCATTTAGTTTTAAACGAGTCCAGTTTCCAGTGAGCCTATGTTTTGCGATGACTAATTAAAGTAATTAATTAATTAAGTAAATAAAGTGAAGGTAAGACACTAAAAGTTGTGGGTGTGGATCTAAGTATTAGCTGTTTTTCGGTCAGCTTTATGTGGCCCTATCACGTGTTAGCATTACTAGCAGCCTGTATGCTTTGATCCCTGATGGCTATACGTCTAATCCATACATCCATACATATTATAAAAGGCTTTGTCCTGACTGACTGACTGACTGACAGACAACGTAAAGCCTAAACCGCTGGTCGTAGCGACTTGAAATTTGGAGGGTGTGTTTGTCTTAATGTCTAGAAGTATACAAAGAAAGGGTTATTAAAAATTCAACCCTTAAGTGTATGAAAAAGGGTGAAATCAATTGTATGAAACGTCTTCATTTTTTAAGTTACAGCTTTGAAATTTTGTTTTGGAATACTTTTATTTAAATAAAAAATACGCTCATAATTTTTTTTTACTGGGGTGGATTTATAAGGGATGAAATATTGTATGGAAAGATCTTTGCTTTTGAAGTTGGCGACTTGAAATTTGGAGGGAGGGGGAAGGGAGGGGGAGGAAGAGGAAAGGAAGGGAGAAGTGAGAAGTGAGGGGAAAGTGCGGGGGTAGTTAGGGAGAAGTCAGGGGAAAGGGAGGGGAAAGTCAGGGGGAAATCGACTGCCTCTGTATTTCGGTGGTACTGTGTATGGACTGTGAGGTCGCGGGTTCGATTCCCGCTCAGTGCAAATATTTGTAGCATGAACATGTCTATTTGCATTGGTCTGGGTGTTTATATGTATAATATGTATCTATTTACAAAAATAAAAGTATTTAAGTATGTTTATCCGTATTCTAGAACCCATAATACAAGCATATAATTTGCTTACTTTGGGTCTAGATGGCGTTGACCTCGCAGCATGTGTGGGACCAGCTGAGTATCCGCGGAGTCATTGTGTGGGTGGTGTGGGTCAACCCGCCGGCCAGGGAGACCCGTATAAACGGTGGTGCCGCTGGCCGCCCGCGGCATTGTACAAGGGCCCAATTAGACCTAACCAAAAAAAAAAGAGACTGCCCCACCAGGTTGCGCATAATCTCGGAGTGGTTCGTCGTGCAGGTTGGTGACCGGATAGTGGGACCCGGCGACCATTTTCGAGACGGTACGGGGGCCTTTTGCGAGCAGTCCGTATCATGGAAGCCCGGAGGCCTAAGACCCTTGAGCCTTTACAGCTGCGAAGAGACATCGCCTCCTCAACGGCCGTCTTCTATCGCCTATACCACGTAGAGTCTTCTCAACAGCTCTTTAAATTAATTCTACCCTCTCCCTTTTTATCCAGAACGACACGTGCGGGACTGAAGTGCTACCCTTTCACAGTGCAATCTAAAGGGTCTCGAACCAAACGGTTCAGCACTTTATACTTTTGTCGCTCAGTTAAAGCCTGGAACTCTTTACCTGCGCATGTGTTCCCACCTAACTTTCATCCTGGGACTTTTAAGCGAGGCGTGAAAAAGCATCTCACTAAGCCGCCATAGTGGAGGCCACTATACCAGTAGTTTGGCTTTAGGAATGGTGTCCACTACTTCTGAATTCCACTGACTGCTTACCATCAGCCAGAGTAGAGGCACTTTGGCAGGCTAATATAAAAAAAACTTATAGCGTTTTTATTCCTCGGATTCCTTTCATTCCAAACAATTTCCCGTTTAGTTTTAAACGAGTTCAGTTTCCAGTGAGCCTATGTTTCGCGATGACAATTAATGAGTGTGGATCTAAATATTAACTGTTTTTCGCATGGTCAGCTTTATGTGGATTTGCCACGTGTAAGTAATCCTAGCAGCCTGTATAGCTTTGATCTGCGATGGCTATACGTCTAATATCGTAGATAGAGAAGCATTTACTGTAAAGATTTTTCTTATTCACCTAAACGAAGATGTTTATAATTCAAAACAAACCAAAATATATATCCAAAAAATGCTGCCTTAAATCACTATTCCACGCGGACGAAGTCGCGGGCACAGCTAGTTAATAATATATATTGCTTGTTAACTGCCTTATCCTGCGTTTCTTTTAAACCTATTTATTTCACTCAAAGGCAAAATCCTTCATACTGTCTTCAGATACACCTATTTTGTTGTTCTCTGCATCACCCGTAATGGTCGACTGGTAGAGAATGCCTCAGGCATTAAGTCCGCCAATATACTTTGTATATGAAGTTTTTAATAAATAAATAAATAAAATCCTACCACTAGACTAGACTACTTGAAATAATCGTAAAAGATTGTTAATATCGCTAATATCAAACCCACTTACACATTTCTAATATAATTTCCTCTATAACCTTTTTATCCTTCTGTTGTATGTGGATCACGTAATTCGTTTTTTCGATGATGCGTTCCGACCGCACCCGTATTGCTTTGAATCATCCAGGTAAGCCCCAGTATTACGCTAATACAATGATTTCACTCTTAACATTTGTATACAAATCAATTGGTATTAATAGAACAATTTTCAATATCTGATTTCATAGTAAATTAATACAATTAGGGTTAATTAACGGTTTTACAAATATTTTTTTACTATCTTGAGCCTACGGTAGGATGTGTTGCTCTCGCATCGGTCTGTGAATCCACGAAAGAACTGTTTCACAGGCAGACACGCCATCGATTGTCTGCAATAGATGCAAAGGCTGCATATTTACTATCTTATATGTTTGGCCTGTCGCCTGTAGTAATAGCCGACATCTCACCACTGCTGGATAAATGTTTCCCAACAAGACTATTCATATTTCTTTTTATTGCCTAACTCGTTGTTTCCCATTTGCTGAGTCGCGACTCAGTACTGGAACATGAAAATAGAATAACGGGTCGCCGTCGGTTTCTATATTAGAAACCGACTTGAAGTGGAACCAGACCTTAGGATAAAACCTTCGTCATTTTCCGTGAACTTGAAATCTTTAGTACTTCGCATTAAAATTTAGTGACTGAATAGGTAGTACCAAAATATGTATGTAGCATTTTAATAATGTGTATAATTTTATCTAATGTAACCGGCTTAGTTTTAAAAGTATTATGTGGGTCACGAAGGGGCTGTGTAAAAATTATCGGGCCCTGGCAGAATAATGTTTGTGAAACACTAGCCTGACTCATCCCGCAAAATAATATTAGATTCAAATTATACACAGTTTATAGTATGCGTATAACCGCAGAGTTGGTTAGAACGACGCGTGATAACTAGGTAATTATCTGATAGATGAGAATTCATGTTTTCGTGCGGTTGTGACGTTATTTAATTCTGAGCATCATGATTTTTCTACCGTGTCAGTACACAAGGGCAGAGAAACATAACTGCACATTCTTATCCTAAAATGAATGAGGTTTTAAGGGTAGTAGACGAATCGAGACCAGAGCATGTGTCTAAGTAAAGGTTTCAATATTTAGTTAATAACAAATAGGTACGATATTGTTTCATGGAAATTATTCCTATGAAAAGAACTAGCATTAAAAATCAGCTCACACTCTAGACATCACATTATTTTGAGGGTTGTAAATAAGAACTATTACCTACGTGCAAAATATCAAGCCTACCATGATGGTAATGATAGACACCTTTCTTTTAAAAAAGGGTTAAATCCTGGATGCCTTACCAGTCTACAAATACCATCACAAGGCCAGTAAACAAGTACTTGAACTTAAATGCACGTAATTCTGATTGTAGCAGTCGACCAACGTTTTCCTTTGCAAGATTTCCTTTGTGTTGACACATCAACAGATAACGTAAAATTGGCATCATTAAGATAAAGTACATTTGCTTTAAAGCCTGTAATCTGGTCTCGGTTATTTAGATCTGCATTGCGTTTAATCTTGGTAGTAAAGATAAACTGATGGAATGTAGTTTATTTATTTATGATTCTGGTAGTGGCCTCGTCGTATCTTATGTTTTTCTCTTAAACATTGTTTACAGGTCGTATAGTAGTAAATGAGAACCTATCTGCCTTGATCCATACTAATATTATAATATTAAAAACTAACTCTGTCTCTGCCTGTTACGCTTTTTCACCTAAACCACTGAACTGATTTTGATGTAATTTAGTATAAAGATATAATAGACCTTAGCAAACAACATAAGCAATTTTTATGACAAAAATCAGCTTAAAGGGGTTAAAATAGGGAATGAAAGAATGTATGAAAAATCGTCAATGTAACAGAGACATAATGTTCTCGATTAGTAAAAATATATTATGCGATAAACGAGATATACAAGGGCGGAGCTGCGTGCAACAGCTAGTTCTTAAATAAAGTTGAATCACTGAATAAATTCACAATTCTATCGGAAACTCACAATATCTTTTGAATAGATTTGTCAAAAGTTTGAATTTTGATTTTATGCATTTATTCGATGTGACTTTGTTGATTTTGTAATATCAAGGATTACAAAAAGCCTGTTTCCGCTGATCCCATCCATTCATGAATTGATTGGACCCTTGTAGCTGATTCCATGTTAATTAATAATTTTACTTAAATCTTTTTCTCTTCTTTCTGCCAACACCTGAACACGCACTCACTTAGTGACTTATAGATATTAAATACTGGATATCTATTTTTTATTTGATATAATATAGTTTTTTTTTGTATAAATTTTAACAAAAATCGATCTATTTAATAGTTTTTAAAGATTAATGCATACGTAGCAATCGTATATTTAAATCATTTGTTCTGCTATCAACAATGGAAAGAAGATTAATCAATTGAAAGAATACTTAATGATAGTTAAATCATTAATTATATACCAAGGTTTAGTTACTTATAGGTGACAATTTATAAAAGAACTAACAAAAGATAATGAAAATAAATGGCTAAGAATGATTTCATTAGAACAAATATAAAATTTATTACGATGGGATCCCCCAGATCTGATCCCCTCTGATTATTATTATATATAATTCCAGTCTGATCCCCTCCAAATTTAGTCATTTCGGTCTGAGGGCTGAGACAAGTGACGCATAAGCGTTATGCTACTTTAAAGGATACGGTTTTCCGTGTATTCGTAGTCTATGGACATGTCTTTTACTACGTATACGCACAGAAACTGTTGGAAACCCATCTAAATCATTTTCGGACGTGAAGTAAAAGAGAATGACCGAAAACTTCAAAACCCACCCTAACGATAAGCAATACCGATTTCTATTAGATTAGATTGTTTCCATGAGATAGTTTATACTTACCTGGTTGACCAAACCAATCAAAGTAACATTATTAAAATCGAAAAAAAATATTATATTAAACATTTTAAATATTTATTTGCTTTGAAATATCTCTGCATCATCCTGAGGGCAGGCTTAAAGAGAATTCCTTAGGCATTAAGTCCGCCATTACATATTGTATGTATAAAGTTGGTAAAAAAATATGTGGTCAGTAACAGCATTAATTACAAGTTCTCGGATTTTATTTTATCCAGAATTGGAAACTGAATAACCTCTAATACATAAGTTTATCTGAATCTGCAGCTGATCGAACTAACACTACTTTACGTTAATATCAATGTGATATTTCTGTTTTACTGTTAGTATTTATTCTGTGAAATCAGATTCGAATACAAGCCGATACGAAAAATATGAATCGAAACAAAAAAAATGTATGCAAAAAAATTAACAAAATACGCTAAAACTAAAGAAAAGTCCATCCTAAATATTACTACTTAGATAATATTATAATATAGACTGGCCTATTGGTCTAGTGGTTAGTGACCCTGACTGCTAAGCCGGAGGTCGTGGGTTCGATTCCCACCCAGGATAAAACCTTTGTGTGATGAGCATGATTGTTTGTTCTGTGTCTGGGAGTAATTTATCTATAGTAAGTATGTATTTACAAAAAAAAATGTATATAAGTATATCAGTTGTTTAGTACCCATAACACAAGCAAATATAATTGCTTAATTGAGGGCTAGATGGCGCTGTGTGAATGTGGTAGAATATTATTATTATATTATTATTAATAACAGACAACTAGCTGTCAAAGTAATTTTTCACATTGTATACATAAATGATAAGAATAAGATACATAAATATTCAACCTGAGTACAAAACGTGCCAAACAAAACAAATGGATGTACTTTATTGTTAAACATAATAATTGTTAGCAGCATTTATCTCTTAACATTGTTTTATTTATTTCTTTGAATATTTGTCAAAGAAGTGTATAAACCTTTTCATGTTTGAAATCTTTTTAGTTACAGATTATACAATTTTGTACCAAAGTAAACTGATAAATTATAATAATTATATTAGGTCTTATCATCCCAGAGAAAAGGTTTCAACATTTATCACTACGCTTGCACAAAGCGGGTTAACAAATTCAAAGTAACCAATTTTTTTTATATCCATTTCAGAAAACTCTTTTATTTTTATAACCTCATCATGTGGAAATATAAAAATAACAAAAATAACTGGTCTCTCATATTGTATTTAGTATGATTTTACTTTTTAACATGTCCTAATTCAATCCACTGTAAGTAAAATTCAGTTCTAATATTTAACCCATAGCATGACAAGTAAAAAAGCTTGTAAAAAAACACAAATTATAGGTAATAATAGTTCGGAAAATTTGTTATTTAATGTAGTAATTGTATTTGTTTAGGGTTTGTTATATGTATTAGATAAGAGTTACATATAATTTATACATCGTAGATGGTAGATAATTTATCTACTATCTTATTTTAAGACAGTCAAATACCTTCCAAAAGTAATAATGAGGAAAGTTCTTTATTCGGAAGTGAACGAATTTTGGACCTCTGAAAAACAAATGTAACATTTTTTACTCTCGTAGGTACAGCATGTACTGCTGTAGAGTAATAAATATTTATACAGTCATAAATTAGGAGTTATAAATTGTATTGCATAAAAAAAATTATAATATTTTTTTTTATTGTCTGCTACTAGCAGATATGTCAACCTGAATGTAAGTAGTAACAACTGTCCAAATCTGCAATTTTCAATTCAGAGGCCCACCAAAACCGTAGCTTTCCGCGGCGAGGTTTGACCCGCGTCTTTGCTTACTGCTTTGCTCCCGTCGCCAGTAGCGTGATGTTACATAGCCTATAACCTTCCTCGAGAACTGGGCTATCATACGCAATAAGAATTTTACAAATCCGACTGGTAGTTCAGGAGATTAGCACGTTTAAACAAACTCTTTCGCTTTATATAATAGTAAAAATTTGAAGAAGGACATATAATTGCGCTTGGGAAACATCGTTTTAACATTAGTAGACTTTAGTTTCACCCACGTGTGGTTTTTTATTACGTTTTTCACTCGTTTTGCTCAATTGCTCACTTTGCCTGGTTTTTAATCGTGATAAATACTTTTTTCATTACGTTTCGGTTCATCATTTAGAAAGCATAACACTGAAGACTTTACCACGATATTGTTCACTGATTATTGGAAACAGTGACTTTTTACATTGCGTTATCGCCGAAGTAGCATCGTAACATAACTTCAAAGAGTTCAATGATATCTTGCATAACGTTTAAAATGCCGAAAAAAATATTGAAATGCTGAATCTTAAAATACATAGAGACAAGATAAAATTGCTAGGCAACCAATGGTATTCATAGAAAAATTATACGATTTTATATTACATCACATTATTAACCCGAACACGTTTACTGCAGAACAAAAGCCTCAAACAGGAGGTGTTTTCCATAATCACCACGCTTTCAGGCGAATTATTGATTATAGTAATTAACTTGATATTTATTAAGCAGATGTACTGTCCGATCCTTAATTGCTTTCTATGATACCTACGAAAGGAGTGTTCCATTTTGTAGACCGGCGATCGACTTGATTTTATATCGTCATGAAAAATCATGACGTATCATAATATTCAACCTGCATACTAATCGTCGAGAGGCACTCAAATCTAATTTAATCATGATAATAACTGTAGCTATCTTTGATCTTGAAATAGTTTAGAACAAGTTTCTGTCTTCTTGCCTATTTCTCCTCTAACTTCTCCTAAAAAACGCAACTCTAAAAATCTAAAAAAAAACTAGAATATTTTTTTCGGACATCTATGTACATAAGCTGCATGAAATATGCGTGCAAAGCTGAAGCGTGTCACTAGATTTGTGAATAAATTACCAAAATTTATTTTGACACACAATTGAGTTATCTGTTTATGTTTTTGATAATTACTTCTAAGCATCACTATAGCAATTATGTACTATCTCTGAAAACAAACGAGTCATTTTTAAATAAAATCTGTTAATTCTACAATGAACTTTTGATTTTTTATTTTCGCACTCAATTGATTTTGATACAATTTTCATTATCGGTCAAAGCATTTCTTTAGAAAAATTATATATTTTATAATACATACATTAACAAGTACTGAACTGTTGCGATTCGGTAGTAAAATATGTATATTTCATATGTAAAATAATAAATATTGGACGATTAAAAAGAGTGAGTGGCATTAATTTCTTGCTAGTTCTTCAGCAATGCCTCAGCCTTAGCGGCGCCCAAGAGGTGACAGCACTGAGGCGTCAGGTTCAGACACCTGTCAAAGCGCTTTCAATCAACCAATCAATCGTGAACGATTCCATTAATTTAAAACTGTTAATGAATTTTGAATTATTGTGAATTGAAGACCTTTTACCTACATGGTGCCAACTGGCGAAGAAAATTTGCCTAAACACCTTCATTAGCTGACATCTTTTCGGTTATGACGTTCATAAAGGTTATAATTTAAATAGTAAGTTAATGTAACGTTTACGTTGACTATTATAGTATAGACTGAACTGAAACTCTTCATAGCTGACCACAGGTTATTGGACGAACCTATTCATGAACTGTGGGCCTCGAAGATTGCTTGACTTAATTAACTTAAGACATTAAAAAAAGGAAGGAGTCGAAATGGTCCAGTGGATAAGGCACTCGCTTCGTAAACACGAGGAAGTGGGTTCGAATCCGGGCAAGTACCAACGTGATATTTCAAATCATATGTACTTTCTAAGTTTATCTTGGACATTTCTGACCGACGGTGAAGGAAAACATCGTGAGGAAACCTGCACTTAAAAGTCTGAAATTGCCAATCCGCCTTGAGCAAGCGTGGTGATTAATGCTCATGCCTTCTCTATATGAAAAGAGGCCTTTTCCCTGCAGTGGGACAGTAAACAGGCTGGTATTATTATTATTATTACTATTAAAAAAATAGTCGAGGTCGTTATTGACAATACTATTACCAACACACTATTGTTGTTTAACTGTAAAGAAAATATAATAACTGAGAAGTTGTAATATTAGTTACAATTTCATACAAGTTTTTTTTTTGTAAAGACAGCTATCAATAAACACATTTATTCAAAGATTGAATAGCTCTCATAAAGATAACATTATCTTTCTTTCTGTTTACATTTCGTTTTTAATCACTACAATAATATATTTGTTTTGTCACGAATACAATAGTCGCTGTTTCACGCTAGATTTATATTTATTACTATTTTAAATCATTTTATTTTATTATTAGATATTATTTTCTTGATCGTATGTATAAAACCGGCACTGGCAAAGTGACTTTTTCCAATTCATATGTATTTTTGAAGGAACGTGCAATGGAGGATAAATAGAGGAAACCTTGACTTTTAAGTCACCCTCGACAATTAGGAGCTAAGAATGATAGAGACGAAAAAAAGGGAAAACCAAAGGGCTATTGAGGAGTCATATAAACAGACTAGCTTTTCGCGGCGCTGTTTCACCCAAGTATTCGCTTACTGCTCTGCTCCCATCGCCAGTAGCGTGATGTTACATAACCTACAACCTTCCTCGAGAGCTGGGCTATCTTGCACAAAAATAATGTAACAAATCTGGTAGTTCCAGAGATTAGCACGTTCAAACAAACAAACAAACAAACAAACTCTTTCCCTTTATATAATTGTATAGATAGGTACATTTACAAGGTAATAAAAAATCAAATCGATCTAAATAAATTACATAATAAAAAAAAAATATTATGGATAGTCTATTTTGTTTAAATACAAGAACAAACAAATTGTCTACACGAGGTAGATAAACTCGATAACAATACAATTTTACAGTACCAGCACGTTGCTTCAATTATCTACACACATGTATACAAAGCACGTGTTTCACTAAAATTTTACTAACAACCAATAGGTAATTATGTTCATACATGAGAAGAAAATAACAAGCTACATAAGGATTATATTTATAAAGATAATGAGAATATACAACACAAATGACGTGGTACAGCCTAATTTATATACACTGGTTGATATGTGCAAACGAGCTGAAAGTTGAAATTTACCTGTTGGCTTCTGGATATCGAGTGTAAACTGTTTTTAGAGTTCCTTAACCAAACTACTTTTACAAAGCTGAGTCGTACTAGTATCTTTTCAAAGACGATGTTGTGGATAGGAAGAATATTAGGCAGGCTGACCCACCTCCATATGGGATAAATAGTCAGAATGAAGAAATCTGCCGGCGGACCAAAGTATCTGACGTAGCTCGCAGAGTTGCTTCTCTGGAGTGGCAATGGCCAGGACACATAGCCCGCAGAACTGATGGTTGGGGCAGAAAGATTCGAGAGTGGCGACCATGAACCGGAAGACGCAGCGTGGGCAGACCCCTCACAAGGTGGAGAGACGACCTTATAAGGGTGGCGGGCAACCGATGGATGAGGGCGGCGAACAACCGGCCACGCGAATATTAGGGGAGGCCTATGTCCAGCAGTGGACGTCTTTCGGCTGATATGGTGATTATGATGAAATAGTTAAAAAGAGAGAGTCGTACTAAAGTGATGTTTTAAAAGAAAATGTTTAATGTAGTTTGAGTATTTGATCATTAATGATAACGAGAAGAAGAACAGCGCAAATAAATGCAATCAAATAAACAAAGCTTAAACTCTCCAAAGATTCAATTTTTGGTATTAAAAAAAGAAGAAGAAAAAACATTTATTTAGGACAAGCACAAAGTACAATAAGTTGACGTTAAACATAGAATCAGGTTTTAAGTGCGAGCCTGAAAGGTTGCTATTTCAACTTTATGCTGTTCATTTCGGTCGGCACATAACACATTGAAGTCGTTTAACCCAAGTGACTTTTAAAAAGCCATAATGTAATTTCCAAACGGTAAAAAAACATCGCGAGAAAACCTTGACAATAACAAAAATATCGAAAAAGGTAAAACTAAGCTAAAGCTAGAGCTAAAGCTTGCCGCGGCATCGTTTCATCCGCGTCTTTGCTTACTGCTCTTCTCCCGTTGCCAGTAGCGTGATGTTACATAGCCTATAACCTTCCTCAAGAACTGCGCTATCATACGCAAATATATTTTTTCAAATCCGACTGTTAGTTCAGAGATCAGCGCGTTCAAACAAACAAACAAACTCTTCCGCTTGTATAATTGTATAGATATAAATAAATTTGCTACCATTAGTAGGTTAATGCTATAAATTTAAATGCTCTTATTCGCACTATTATAACAAATTAAATAATTTTAATAATGAACAATTAAATAATTAAAATTATTTAACTTAAAAAAAAAAAACAAAGGTAACATTTGTATCTATCAATCAAGCAGCCAATATAAATTATTGGTATTTACAAAACTGTGTACTGTAATTAAAATATTTAAAAACCTAAATCAATCTACAGAACCCTCAGAGGGCAAAGCCTTCTCGTACCTTATCTAAGTTTGCAACTTATTGTGAAATACTTAAAATAGTGTTTCTCTATTGTAATTTCGTCATTGTTTGTTTCAGTATCATTGAAGCTTGCGCGATTATTATATATTTCAATTAGACTAGTTTTTGTGTAGCTATTTATAAGATTTAAGAGAATTGGAAAGTAACCATGAGTTTCATATAATTGCTTCTTACAAATACTAATTGACAGAGACGTATCAACCGGATAAGATGCGGCTGTCGGTGTCGTACAAAATGAGTAAGGGTAATATTGTTACGAAAAATACACAAATCTCATTTCATAACATCAAAATAATAATAGATACATTAATATCCACGGTAGTAGATCCAAGCTGGTTTCAGCATGACTGGATCGGATCGACAGGGGAAGTACTACCCTCTCATAGAAAATAGACGTAAGAATAATAGTATCCGTACTACTGCGTTTCATTCAGTGAGTAAGAGCGCCGGAGGCCCAATTTCCCACTTTTTTTTTTCCCTCACCTCCCTCATTCCCTTCCACTACCCTATTATTTCCCAGTCGCCATAGTGGAGGATACCAGCAGTTTAAGACTTATGCTTATGGTATGGTGGTCACCACTTCTGGATTCCACTGACTGCTTACCATCAGGCGGGGTGGAGTTACTTTGCTAGGCTGATAAAAAAAAATCTCTGCCTAGCGCTTCCGAGATAAGTGCTTTATAAATGTTTATAGTATTTTGAAATAGTTTGCCCAATACGGCAATTAAATTAACCGTTATTTTTTTTTAAGTGCTTTATAGTTTTGAAGCATTGATATTTTAGTGAACAAAAATAAAGTATTACATAGTTTAAACTAGCTTCTGGCACATTACAATCACATGCCAGTTTTAAACAGCTGTCTTATTTACATAAACGTCAATACAGGTAATTTAAATTGTATCACCTGTACAAGCAGAACATACTTATTATTTTGTCTATTGAAATCAAAGAATAGTAAAGTTTTCTTCAACTAAAGACTCGCTTTAGCTTCACACAAATGTACAAAATAGGTATATTGTATTCGAATACTGCTCAGGTTTGAATAGGCCTTTTAAGCTTCTGAAAGAAACTATTCAAACGATTATGGAAACGAAATCCAAGAAGTTATAGATGTAACAGGCAGAAGTTTACTACGACTTTGCTTTTCACTATTTAGTTAAAGAAATATTAAAATTTGAAGTGTAAATAATGACATTTTTTAGAAAGTGCTAATAATAATTATTACTGTATACAAAAAGTTCGCAACCTAGGAATGAAATCCTTTTAATAACTATAATAACATTTAATTTATAAACATAGGACGGTCGTAAATATTAAATAAAACCTTTTTTGTTTTATTATCACGTTCACCTGACTCAATTATATGAAATTTATTGAAAGCTGTTACATTTGACTCTACAATAATTTAAGGTTAATCAAAACAATCCCTCGCTATTGCCTAAACTAGACGACCGCCCTCGCTTCGCTTCGCTATCAAAAGTTTCATTTGGTCTCCAACAAACACCTATTTAATGATTGCAATATTACCCACGTCTGCAAATTATTATTGCTATACTGCAAATTTACTTTCGTTGGCTTTTGTATTGCAAATTTACAAATATTGAATATCTGAAAATTGCTTAAAAATATGGTAAAAATAATAAAATACAGCGTATGTTTCATTCATTAATACCTGTTTCATTTATTGATTCATAAAGGTGAAAGAATTCTCAAATCGGTCACTTAGATTTTTAGTTATATCGTTGCAAACAAATAAACAAACATATAAAAAATTTAATCTTTTCTCTTTATATTATTAGTTTAGACAATGCGGCCGATGACCTAACAAAGAAGCTTCTGATGAATGAAGACGATTAATAGTTAATAATCGTCCAGTGGACGTATTATGACTATTGATAATAATAATAAATAAATCTTTATTAAGCTACTAATTATTTTAGTTACAATTTTTCTTTTTTTTTTGTTAGTTGTTTTATTCTAATGATACATCTAAAATAATATATCTAATGTTAGTATGCGAACCTCTGCTACAGGTTAATCACAGATTCTTGCAGCAGCGTATTATTGACATACAATCGAGTCTCGTCGCAATGCATTTCAGAATGTTGTTGGGGCTGGCCCGCACACGGCGCACCAGGGATGCGCTTCATTTCCTAATTATGGTCAAGAAGCAGTCAACGCGTGCTTCTGCGAACATCCCTGATGCGCTGCAATACCGAGCCAGCCCCATCAACACCCGGAACATATATATAATGTAGTTTCTTTCAAAATTTAAAGTAGAATAATGTTATAATATATAGGCGCTAAATCAACGTAAAACTTAAATGCATTAAACACTTATTGTATTATTATCTAACCGGAATTTAAGCAAAAAAATGCTTAAATTCCGGACTGCAGATGACCTTGTTGATTGAAAAATCAACAAGGTCATCTGCAGTCTTAATTTGGATAACCTTATTTTTATAAACTCGTTTTTAAAAAACAATAATTAAGATATGCTCGTGTGATCTCTAGTTCAGATTTATAAGGCATTATCCTATCCTATCATTTAAAAATATATTATTCCTTATTCAGGCCAAGATGGCTCTTTTTGGGCTAATTTGATGTGTTATTTGTTTTAAAATGGGATATGTTGATGCTCAACAATGGCTAACGATTAATGAAATTTGATACGAATACAAATACTTTAAACCAGTGTTAAGACACTGGTTAAGTAAAGTAGAGAAATTGAGTAATAAATTAATATTTTATCGTAAAATTCCCATATAAAAAAAAAAAAAAAATACTTTACATCACGGATAGCGAGGACAGTGCGCTTGTGGGATTGAAATTTTTCACATTTTCACATACCTAATATTTAAATGAAAGACGACTATAAGGGTTTTCAAGAAGTCAGAGAACATGCTCTGACTTCTTAAGAACTCATTACACCACAGACATACCAGGAAATATAAATGAATACACAATAAGTGCCATATTGACGAAGGTCGGATACATCAATGCATAGGTTTTAGGTAACAATGTTTACATATACCTATGTTATTTTAATCTTATAATACGCTTCAGCATGAAATTAAGACTTAGGTTTAGTATTTGAATAGATACTTGCTCAATCTTAAGGGGAACGAAATTGTACAGTTACACTATGGAGTTATTTTTTGGCTTCATGTCAAGTTTATAGCTTTGAAGAGCTTTATCTTTCTTCTTTGTTCAGTCGTTTTGACTATCAATCTACATTCATCTTAAAAAAATGTTTGTAATATTTTAATTTTACACAATAATGATTACAATACAATTATCAAAATTTAACAGTTTTAGTAATGTAATATTTTTTGTTAATTTTTCATGTTTAGGTACTGAAGACTCAAAAAATATTACTGTTAATCATAACAATTTGAAATAGGTTCTTTACTTAACTTTGATTTTAGTGTTGTTAGCATTAGTTTTAATAAAACAAAAACAAAACACAGCAAAGAATAACAGGACTTTAATAAATTTGCATCCAAACATAATAAGAAAGTGTTTACTATTGCACGTGTCATAATTCCTTCAATGAAACTTCAACTACCCACAATTGTATGATGCAATAGCAAACAGGGATTTCATCAATACATTGACGTGTGTAAATTAAGGTTAAATACTTTATAATTCCTGTCAATAAATTACAAACTAATAGAAATATGTTTATGGGAGTATATTTGTGAACACGTTATGGACGAAAGAAGACGTAGTAAGAAGACAAGTTGTTGGGCAGGAGCATCGATCATGTATGGACTTTTATTTATTTGTAATTGTTGAACTTGAGATTACTAATGATCATAAATTATGAATAAAATAGTATAATATATAGTCACATTTATCTATTATTTCAACTGAAAGACGTATACGTTGGACAAAGGTTTCCCCTAATCAAGGTCACTTGGCGGTTGCGAGCCATACTTATTTAGGTATCGATTGTTCGCTACCTTTATCTGGTCATCGGATCACCTTGTTCGTGGTCACCTCTTTAGTAATTTGCCGCTCAACAGTTATCAGTTCTGCGAGCTATGTGTCCTGCCCATTGCCACTTCAGTAAATTCTTAACCTGAACCATAGCCCAAAAGTAAATTTCCCTTATAGTTTCTTATCCTCCTTTACGACAAAAGAGCATTGCTAGCCGACAAAAGAGTTATAAGTACGACGTCGCTTTAATGTGTAAGTTGTGCAAGTACTGGTAATATTCTATGACAATGTACACAATGGTTTTGCATTAGATTAAGACTAAGCTTTATCTCTTCGTAATCTTCTTTCAATTGCTAATTATATTTAACTTAGTATTAGCAAAGCTAATTTATTACGTGTAAATCGCATTGAAAATTATTATAAAAATTAAGATAAGATTCACTGATACGGATAAATATTTTGGCTCCAGAATGTTATTAGAATGTTTAGTAAAGAACAAACATTATATTGAGGGTAGCATAGAATCATTTAATATGTTTTCTAAAATGGCGCCCATGACGTGGCAGCGCTGAGGCGTCAGGTCCAGGCACGTGTCAAAGCACTTTCAATCTTTGATAGATAACCGTGAACGATTCTATTGATTTTCAACTTTAAATAAATTTTGAATTTTTGTGAATGGAAAACCTTTCACCTAAGTGTCGGCAACTGATGGTTAAAATTTTCCGTAACAAGGTCATTAATGAATACATACAAAGTGTACTCAAACTTTTAAGTTACTTCTCTCAGATACATTTAATCAGTAGCAAACACGTGCAGTCTAACGATGTTATCTATTTTTGTTGTGGTGTGGTTTGACATTTAAATCTCATAAATAGAACAATATTATTTTTGTCTATAGCTACTATTATTAACAATTTACATATTGCACCTTCCGTGGACAGACCAATAAAATATGAATTATAAAAAATAAAAAATAAATTAAAGACGACAAATAAATTATTTTAAGCTTTATAACAATATCTATAAGATAAATATTACCAAAAGACATTATTTAATCTTAGGCCTCTACTTCATCAAACGTGACCTTTTCGGGTTTTTATTTTTAATTTGCTTGTTTTGTTTCAGAATCGAATTAGCCTACAATGGATCCAGAGAAGACTTGGATCCCTATGTACCTTCAGAGCACAGACCTTTGGCATCAAACACATCGTGAGTGACTGTTTTTAAACTTTTAAAATAATAAATGTAGCTATATTAACTTGGATTATTGGCTTACAAAACTTATCGTTACAAGATAACTGCAAACGTGAGTATTCCACCAACGCACTGGTTCCTAGGTATCTTGACAATCCGAATGAATTAAACTGTGATACAGGTGCTCCAGTGGCCACTAAATTGTCTTGGGTTCAAGATAAAGGTTGATTTACATTGTTACAAGAGCTGGCACCAGCACCACTGAATTCCACTGGATCAGCACCGTATTAATGTAAACGTGAACCAATGTAAATCAGCCTTTATGCCAGTGACGTTTATATTCTACTAGCTGTTGCCTGCAGCTCCGCCCGCGTGAGTCTCTGTTTACATTGATGATTTTTCATACAAACTTTCATCCCCAATTTCAACCCCTTTCAACCATTTTTTCGCAATAAAAGATGTTGATGTCTATGTTGTTCCTCGAGGTTGAATCTATCTCTATACCAAATTTCATCAAAATCAGTTCTGTGGTTCAGGCGTAAAAGCATAACTGACAGACAGACAGAGTTACTTTCACATTTTTAATATTAGTATAGATTAGTTAGTATTTTAGTGCTATATTATGGGAAACAAACCGCACGAAGACATAAGGTTGATTTCGATAACGAATGCTGATTTTAACCTATAAGTTCATGATGACATAGAATTGTCGATATATAAATCTATCCGGGTTTGAAAGAACTTGTGTGATTTTTTATCAATTTCTTAGCAATTTGCTTGAATTTACTAAATAGTTCATCCGTACCATCTATTTCCATCTTTTATCTCAAACGAAAAGTTAAAATCAAATAACTGAATTCAAAGCCAGATCAAGCCGCTGTATATGTAACCTACTAGTAGTCCGAATGTTTAGGCAAAATCTTCGTCTAAATTATCCAATGTAATTTTGATAATATTAACTCTGGAAAACCGTAGAGCTGTTTAAAATTCGAGGTGATGAAGAAGTTCTATTTTGTTTAATATTATAATGTTCATAGAACTTCTAAATATAACATCTGAGGTATGGCTACTTTATTTGATATAAGACACAGATAATACAGATGAAATGAATGGTAGGTGACAGTATTAAAAACTAAAAAAAACATAACAAAGAATAAAAACTAAAACAAGGATTAAATCGCTTCGAAGTACTCCTCCGCATCGCTGTCATCCGGCAACGTGCCCATAAGACTGGCAGCATTGCCACGCTGAATGGCAAAGCTGATTCTTTGGCCAAAGAATAAGCCAGCCCTCTGGTCACGTGAAGCCTCTACAAGGCGCTTGGCAATTTCCTGGTAAACAGCTCGTGCTCTCGTTTCTGAGGTTGATATAATGTTTTAGAAAATATCTATTAATTATTATTAGTAAGTTTTTAATAGGTGCTTGGAATCTAAATATAATGGAAGAGTGCACTCGGGTTTGATAAACTATTTGGAGACTTGTCACGTTACAGGAGTTTCGGCGCCCTCGCTCATCTTTTGAAAGCGTCTCTCGGCTCCGGGGTCCTAGCGATGCCCTTGGCTTTTAAGAACGCCGGCCTCGTCGTCGGCAGCCTAGGAACACTGATAATTGGATTCATTTGCTGTCATGTCATACATGTACTGGTAAGAAAATTTTGTTTGTTTATTATTTTGGACTGCCTCTGTAGTTCTGTGGTACTGTGTACAGACTACCACGCAGAGGTCGCGGATTCGATTCCCGCTAAGTGCAAATATTGATGTGCATGAACATAAATACTTGCATTGGTCTGGGTGTTTCTATGTATAATATGTATATATTTACATAAAAAAATAGTTAATTATGTATATCTAGCTACAATATAATTATGCTTACTTTGGGTCTAGATGAAGTTGTGTGTATTTGTTGAGATATATTAACACTAGTTCTGGAACTACTTATTTTAAGGGTAAACATTTTATTAGGTATTAATGTTAATCAAGTCAATAAAAAGGTACTGTCGATATAATTGTATATGAAGCCAAGTACTAGCGTATTTTAATATCATTATTCATCAGTCTGAATAATCCTGCCTATAGTGACACCCACTCAAAGTAGGTGATGAGCTTACGAGAGTAGAATAATGGATATTCCTACACTCGCCAACACGCGGCTTTAAACATACTCATCGTATACATCTTAATATTTTTATTAATTTTGAAACATATTATTTATTTAACTAAAGCTAAACTATTGAAAATAAGTTTATTACAAAAGAAATGGTTTTAGTGAAATGAGCACGCTTTGTTTATAAAATTCTATTATACTATAAAAAACATGCCTGTGTTTAAGAAAGTTTCACGGTTTATTAAGACCAACTTCAAAGATATATGAATGTTTTACAAAGACGATTGTTTTATTATTTTGTTTAGTGTATGGTACATACGAGTTCGTTGACTTTATCTGTTAAAAACGGGTTTATTGACCGCATAAACTTAAATTTTATTGCAAAATGTAAGAAATTACAACTTCATAACGGGACTAGTAGGCGTGATTGTCGCCATAATCATCCCAGTTATCCAAGATTCTAACTCTAAACTAAAAATAATAGTCTACTGTTTCTCTCCTCCCGGCTATATGTCACACTTCTTCGGTAAGGGTAAGGAAAACGTGTGACACATCGCTCTCTCATCTTTCACTTCGCTCTATCCCCGATAGCGTTCTTGAAAACTCCGTACTCTCATATCTTTTGGCACTCTCCCATCTCGTCTTGTATCACCTTTTTTTTTTTTTTTTTTTATATTAGCCTACCAAAGTGACTCCACTCTGCCTGATGGTAAGCAGTAAGTGGAATCCAGAAGTGGTGGACACCATTCCAAAAGCCAAACTACTGGTATGGTGGCCTCCACTATGGCGGCTTAGTGAGATGCTTTTTCACGCCCCGCTTAAAAGACCCAGGATCAAAATTAGATGGGAACACATGCGCTGGCAAAGAATTCCAAGCTTTAATTGAGCGACAAAAGTATGAAGTGCTGAACCGTTTGGTTCGAGACCCTTTAGATTCCACTGTGAAAGGGTGGCACTTTAGTCCCGCACGTGTCGTTCTGGATAAAAAGGGAGAGGGTGGGATTAATTCAAAACCTACTGGATCTTTGATCTACATGTTGAAATTAAAACTCATTCTTCAAATATTTATTTGCAAGATAAGTGTACATAAAGGTCTTATAATATATTAGAACATTACTTAGCGCCTTATTCAGGCGTCGCAAAGTGAGAGCTTAAATCTAGATAGCATAACTAATACTAATACAAACATCAATACAAAACTAATACATATTTTATTAAAGTAAATCGTCACATTAATTTTATATTTTAAATTATTTTAGTTTTATTTCATTTATTTATTATTATTATAATTTATATTTGAAATAATCTTTTACTAAGTAACAATATTTAACTTCTAAGTATGTTAAAACATTCTTGAAAACTTCTTCAGCTTCTTGTTAAATGGTACTTTTTTCTTTTTTTTATATCTTTTGGTAATTTATTATAATATATTTTGACTGCCATGTAATATGGACTTTCATTCAGCATTTATACTGGACTGTGTGTAATTTTTATTTAGAAGTATTTATTTTTATTTATTTCATTAGCTTTATTATTATTATTATTATTATTTTTTATAATGCACTAGCAGATCATTGATCTGATGCGTGCATATCACTGCACTTATGTTTTAATTTGGTTTAAGTGTTCATCAAGTCTATTTTCTTCTCAACTGGGTATTTGGATTCATCAGATAGAGGTTGCCGATGTCTCTAACATTTTAGTGTCCAGTCAGGACTTCGAATGTTTCAATCAGATCTCCTCTTTGCCTACTATCATTATTATTATTTAGTTTTATTTTCAAACTAAGTAATAATAATGACAATTACGAAAATAAAAAGTGATATTACATTTACATTAACAAATCAATCGATATCAATGATGAAATCAGTTCAAACATCACAAATCGTATCTCAAACAGTTGCGGTTAACCATGCAATCTTACATCAAAGGTCGTTGCCGTCGTAAATGCCGTAACACTTATGTAACTATTAAGGTCCGATCATACTAGTTGCTAAGAGAAGTTAGAATAAAAGACATAATGATTTTATGGAACTTATGTTGGAAAGTATCTTATCTTTATAATACAGTAGTGATAGCCAAAACTTCTGAAGTAGTGGTAGGAAGTAGATTTCCTAAGAATACTACCCTACTTTTCCCTCTTCCCCATATGTAGTAACTAGCTGTTGCCCGCGACTTCGTTTGCGTAAACTGTATGAGAATTTTGCCGGCCTGATCTTATGGCAATCGTACATGTACGTACATCTATGGTGAATGCCATTTAAATCCATTCACCCGCTACCACTAAAACTATCAAAATTTCACACAAACTTGCGACTCCTATTTTCCCACTTAACATCTAAATATAAAAAAATGTATTTTCTAGTAATTTGGAAATCCTACTATAAAAACTATAGAAGTTGTATACAAACTTTGTCACATCTTTATACCCCCTTAGAAGATGAACTTCGCAGAATCCCGTCTTAGTAAACACCTGTGGTCTAAAAGGAACTCCCATGCATGAGACACCTCGCACTTGTAGTATCTGAGATTTCGCTAATATATATATAGATTTGTTCAGACTTAGTGACTACTTTCTTGTCAGTCATGAATTCAAGAAAAGTTTAATATCGAGCAATTAACTTGTAAACTTAGTTAAAAATTTCTTAAAAAAAAGGAAAACAAAAAAACTCTTTTCCAACTTCAAGATTCAAAGATTTTTTCCTGTACTAAAACTAGCAGAATATTTTTACTTGTTGCTCATGTTGTACATTGAAATCAGTAAAAGATTATTTTATACATGTGGGGCAATTTTGCATAGTGCTCAAACTACAAAGGGGGCCTATATTATACCTACATTAACAGAATTGGTCATAAACATAACATGTATAAGCTCATCTGATCAATAAATCAATACGTCTATCAAACCCTAAGCAAACATTGTTACAATGTACCTAATAATCGTTGCGTACTTCTCTTAAATTTCCATTCTTCATGGTGATTATTATATTCTTTGGATAATTGATTCTAACACTTTCTAATGGATGCCATGAGATAAAGTAATAGCATCACTAAAATGCATTACTGATATGTTTTTATATTTTAACTAAAGATTGCGAATGTTATTAAAAAGCCAGTAGTGACGTGTTCATCAACGAATCAATGAATGAATGAATCAATACACAACAGCGCAACACCACGAACAGAACTACAATGCCGCCTCCAGAATCCTACCTTTACTTTAATATTTACTATGACTTATTATTATGTTTGTTTTTTAGGTAAAAACATCACAAGAACTATGCGTGGAGCTAAAACGACCAGCGCTTGGTTATGCTGACACCGCCGACTTGGTGTTCCAACACGGGCCGAAACCAGTCCGAAGATTTGCAAAGGTTGCAAGGTAAGTTAACCTAACGAACATTAAACGTAACATTTATTTCTATTTATTATTTAACTAGAAAGTAGTAGAGATTTAGAACTTTGATTCTGAATACAGTGCTTTAAAGGCTGAAGACTAAACCTAGAGAATAAGTGCTACAATAGAATACAGACAAGGTATCCAAACTTATTTTAAAGTAAAACGACTCCTTCGTATTTAAACTCCCAAGTTTCCTCACCATTGTTTTCTTTTTTTTTATTGCCGACTGTGGCAGACGAGCAATGAGCTAAACGTGATGGTAAATGAACTCCATTCAATATTTAACATTGTTAAATCGTTTCGTTTCAGAGAACTAGCTGATTGGGCTCTAGCACTCACACATGCGGGCGCCTGTTGCGTATACGTTGTAGTTATCGCAGAATCTTTTAGACAAGTAAGTAAATGTAATTTTCATCATTATTTATTTATTTATTTTATGACATCAGAGATACCAAACCCAATACAGCAATGCAGAAAACACAATTAAACAAAACCTATAACTAAGTATAATTAAGGCGACCCAATGACACCCTCTCAAATTCGCCAAAGAACACACAAAAATATCTATCCGCCTCGAAGCGAGATTTAAATCATTTAACGCCTGAGTAATTATGGCAAACTTTAATATATTAGTTATTGTACTCGTAAAGTTTAAGAAACTCTAGTGTAAGACAAACAAACACTATAAATTGATATTTTTGAATCAAAAGAAATTGAATAGGTAATGTCTGTAATAAATGCGTGGTAATGTTTTCAAATGCTGGAATGGTAAATACAAGATTAGGCAAATTTTATTAAATAATTTTTGTTTATCGTTTTGCATGCTAATAACTTTAACACAGACATCTGACAGCTTTTTTAAAGAATAATCTCGCATTAAGAAATTAACTTTGTATCATGGGTAATTTTACCTTCTTACAATTAAGGGGCACAAAGTACACCCAGACTCTTGAAAACAAATTTAATAATTAACTGATGATCATATGACACTCAGCATATTAAGCGCAAAGCAACGTGTAATAATTTATCTATTTAGGGTACAAAAATACACAGCGACGATCATGTATGATAGTATCAGTTGAGACAATTAGGTGAAGGAACAAGAGTCGCTAATCCTTGGTCATACAATAATAATTTTCTCTAAGACATCATAGTCGCAACGCTGCAATATAAAAGCTAGTTTCACGCTTTTTGTTCTGCCAAAGTATAGGACTTTTGCCTACATATCTGAACACGGCACTTTTGTTCCTATCACTAATTTCGACAGTAATGTTAAGTCATATGAATGCAATACTAAACGTGCTCGTTGCTGTTTGACACTTTGAATTTTTAGACAAAAAACACAATATCACTTTAGACAACCCGGACATCTAACAGATTTAGACTAGTAGCTCGTTCCTGGTCAAGCAAAAAGTATTAAACTTTTCAGTTAAGAAGAACAATTCCTTTCTAAAATTTTTCAATCTCTGATTTTCAGGTATCCTTAGTCTACGGAGGTCCAGCCTGGTCAGTCACAGTATACTGTGCTCTGACATTAGTGGTTCTACTTCCACTAACTCAGATCTCTAAGCTGAAGTACCTGGTGCCATTCTCAGCGTTGGCCAATTTCGTATGGTTCGGCTCCATTTGCATCTCTATCTATTACTGCTTAAGGGATCAGCCTTCAATCTCCGAAAGAAAATTGGCCACGTCTATTACTGGATTACCAACATTTATCAGGTCAGTAGGATACGTTCTTAAGGACCATAGCACTTCGACCATAGGTTTCCTCACGAAATGTTTCTTGTTCATTATAAATTTGGAAAAGTGTATGGTTTTCAATTTTCATCCATCGGTTGCCCGCCACCCTTATAAGGTCGTCGGTCTACTTTGTAAGGGATCCACGGTGGAGAAAATTAGGGTAGACCTATGTCCAGCAGTGGACGTCTTTCGGCTGATATGATGATGGTTTTCAAAAAGTCTTATTAAGTTTGCCCGGTTTGAAATTGGGACCTTCAATCACAAGGGTGTGAAACTGAACTTACTAAAACTTGGTGAATGCCACTTGGCCATTGCTATGCCATGCTTTGTAATTTTTCCTGGTCTTATTTAAAGATGTTATTACATTTTATTTGGCACTTACGCATACATATTTATTACGTCTAATTTTGAACTACATAGTTTGTACACTTCAAAAACTACTGTTCTAAATATATATTTTATTATTTTACAGCACAAGTCTCTTTGCTATGGAGGGCATCGGCGTAGTAATGCCAGTGGAGAATGAAATGAAGAAGCCTCAGCACTTCCTCGGTTGTCCAGGGGTATTAAACATTGCCATGACTGCCGTAGCCATATTGTACGGTTTCGTGGGCTTCTGCGGCTATTTGCAGTTTGGGGACGAAGTCCGAGGGAGCTTAACACTGAATTTGCCTCAGGATGAAGTGTAAGTTAATTTATATTCAATTTCTGTTCAACAGTCATCGGCTTTATTCGTTTTAAGCAAAAGTGCCTTGAACTGCAATAAAAAAATATAGCAAATAAGATTACGGCTCAACTAACTATAATTGGAATATTGACTTGGCTGTAGAAATTCTCTAAACACATCGTTACCTGCCATAAAGGCAAAGGAAATGAGAAGAAAAAAATGGATACCGAGGTAGTAATATAGTCTCCAGTACTCTGACAAAACACAAAATAAGAACTAATAGTACCTATATAACTACCAACTTGTAAATTAGAAAATGTCGTAGTATCATGAATACTGGTAATACTTTGAGTTCTGCTCAGTTTATTTTCCATACTGACAAAATAACTGAATTGTTACAGCCTGGCGCAAATAGCGAAGATTTTAGTAGCATGTGTGATGCTGCTGTCGTTCGCGTTGATATTCTACGTGCCAGTGGACGTGGTATGGAGAAAGATTCAAGACCGGATCCCAGCGAGGAAACAAGTCTGGGGGATGGCTGCAGTAAGACTGATTGGAACTTTGATATTAGGTAAACCATTTTTCTATAGAATATCTTCTTCTTAGTCTTAGTTAGACGTGCTCTTTTGACAGAGTGGTCGTGGTTTTGGGCGGGAATACACGAATTTCGCTTCTTGCTATGCGTCTCTATTCGGCTCTATTTGAGGCGTTGTGATAGCAGTCGATAATGGTGGTGTTAGTGAGGGACTTCATTAGGTCAGCCCTTCTGGTTGGTGAGCGACCACGAGACCTTTTGCCCTCTACTCTGCTTTGAGCTACAAATCGCTCCATCGTGTCTTCATTTCTGGTTATATGGCCAAAAAACTTGAGTATTATTATATAGTCATACGGATTTTCTATAGAATATACCTACATATTATTAAAGTTGTATTCTTGAATTAATCCTTTACCAGATATTTGTTGGTCAAACACAAGTGGAAATAACTGCCTCTTTCTAAAATTGATTTGGCATGACTGTTTGTCGGCATAAAATATCTTTAGTAAGGTTCGCTCGTATTATTTATTATATACTAGTAGTCTACCTTATCAGGTGGATCAGAATTTTGTCTCCAAAGATTTGTTTGAATACAATATTTATTATCTTTATCACTTCGGGGTAACATGACTTCATATTAAAGAGACAATTTATTCAATCGACACTGAAGTTTCAAAAATTTGAAATTAGCTCTTTCAGCTATCATTCATATAGTTTTTCTATTTATTACAGTGGGTGTCGCCAGTGCAATTCCAAGACTAGAGCTGTTCATGGAGCTGGTTGGAGCTGTCTGTCTGTCTGTCCTAGGGTTACTTCTCCCAGCTGTCGTCGAAACTGTATGGAGGTGGAACAAAGACATTACTTTGTTCTCCTTCACAGTGCTGAAGAACTTTTTGATAGGACTATTCTCCATCATAGCCATGATATCCGGAGTGACGTACGCCATCATGGCGATTGTACAAGAACTGTGATTTTGTTAACATTTTTATAACTGTTGTAAATAATATAAAGTATTTAATAATTTTATGGTTTTGTTTCAATTTGTTATTCAATAGGTAATCTACCTTATGGGTATCTCTGATAATAATTCTCACAGAAATCTTGGCCCTTCTAATCTGATTTAATAATATTAGTTGTTCAGTAAGATAGGACTGTTGACACAGTTTAGAAAACAACAGCCCGTTCGCACTCAGAGCACTACATTTACGCATTCATTCAACTAAATAAATTATTACCAATTTTTCCAGTGATGGCTTTAGAAAACTCGCATGATAATAAAAAGTAATTATCAAATCCGATATTTATGCTACATTAACAGGTATTAATTATTATTCATGAATAATCTTTGATGTGCCAAAATCCCATGATTACTATTATCTATGTTTAAGGCGAGGTATTCCTGGAGATAGGCACTCGAAGGTAGTATAAACGCTAGCCCAGCCTTCGCTAATACAGTACGACGTATTTATCTACGATCATCATACGATGACAGCGGCGGGCCCGGCGCGACGTCACGCGTTGACAGTTTGCGCACCACAAGCTCCGTTTTGTAAAGCCCGTGCCGCGCCATAATGCAGACACATACAGTAGGTATATTTTTAACATGATTCTAAAAAATCAGTATTTTACTACAGTGTTGTGTGCAATTTAATGTAGGCTTATGAAACCTTAAATGAAGGTATAGTGATGGTATTAAATAATCTTGTCTAAGTAACAATAAAATGTTGGATAAACGTTACATACTAAAGTTTATTTTTTTATTTTATTTTTAATTATTGAACATCATGCACGAAAGTACAAAGGTGGAATTCTTTAGCAATCGGTTTAGGGTTAAGTTTAGGAACCAAAATCAGAGATGGAAGCCAAAAGAGACAAATCTTTGAAGACGACGTACTTGATTTTAAAAGATGCGTATGTAAATTGTTCAATATAATTTAGGGCTTGTTTCACAATTTAAATCATTCATCAATTGACAGTTAAATAGTTGATGATTAAGAAAATAATAAAATAAACCAAATAACAAACACTTGTCTTAATAACCATTAAGATAGTAACAACTAGACGCCGGTCTAATACAAAAATCAAGCAAAAAGTGTCACACCTTCACCTATATAAACGTAGATATCGATACAATTTACTTCTGATTTTGCATAAACATTTTCTAACAGAATTGATGGAAGATGTGTTCCGTATTGTATTAAAATCATCCTTTAAAGGGGCTAGAAAGGAAAAAAAGTTATTTTAGGGATGATTTGCTTCAAAGTTGATATCAATACACCTTAATGCTTTTGATTTAAAATATTTAATTTTGACACATGTTTGAAAACTCAATCAATCTTCTTCAAGTGAAGTTGCTATAGTTATTTTTGGATAGCTATTTTCTAAGAGTGATATTGTAATGAGAATGTTTAAGAAAATTTTTGCCACCAGTTAGTAGACAGTGCTATCAAAACAAATATTTATCTTTGCTCATTTCGCAAATTTTAATGTTTAATTTACAAAATGGATGATTCACATGCTTAAGGACAAAAGAAAATTACAGAAATGATTTTCTGGATAACAAAAAAATTGACACAGGTCCGACCTCTGACGCTTTCCCACCGGGACTGAACGAGGAGCGCAGAAGCCTCAGCAAGGACGAAAACTCATTTTCTTAGGAAACGGAGGAAAAGACGTTCTGAATTTTACTTTTTGATTACCGAAAAACCTTACATTTTCAACGACATTTCATTTGATATAAGTTTCATTGCACAAAAACTAATACACACTGAATGAAATGGGTTTGAAAATTAGTTTAGACTTATCTTTGAGACTAAAATAGATCGAGCCAAATTGCAGACATTGCGTATTGAATTACCGAAATCTCTAGATTAAAGACTGAACATTAATTTATATGATTTTCAGATTTTAATTCCATCGCGTTTAGGAATAAAACAGAAAACTAAGAACCTGTTTTTGAGCATTTTGGGATAAGCTCGCCTTAAGTAAACTAGCTAAATTTTCCGTAAACAGTGTCAATATTATTTGCCTAAATTACAACCAATTTGTGGTGTCTAATATTCATTAAAGTTTCAACCTCGATATAGGCCCTTTCATGCTAGTTATTAATTAAATACAGAACTACAAGGCTCTATAGTGCCTGTTTGTAACATTGAGCAATATATATGATAGCAATACAACGATGTTCGCTTTGGATTACTGCAGGAACATAACGACACAAACTTATGCTCCAGCTTAAACGCTTTTTTATAGTTGCTTTATTTTGCATATATTCTACCACATTCTATTCTAAATCAATCAAGCAATCCTATTAATATTATAAGCGTGTGTAATTAGCGTGTGTGTGTATGTGTGTGTGTGTGTGTGTGTGTGTGTGTGTATGTGTGTGTGTGTGTGTGCGCGTGCGTGCGTGCGTGCGTGCGTGCGTGCGTGCGTGCGTGCGTGCGTGCGTGCGTGCGTGCGTGTGTGTGTGTGTGTGTATATGTGTGTGTTTATTACCACTCAGCGCCTAAATGGCTGAACAGATTTCGATGAAAATTGGTATGTGGATAAATTTGGTGCTGAAGACGGACTTAGGCTACTTTATATCCTTAAAATCGGTCTAGTTCTTGGGATATAACAAAACATATTTTAAGCGCGGGCGAAGCCGTGGGGCGCAGCTAGTGAATAATAAATAGGTACTGTGTTATTTAATATGTTATGTGGTTCAATGCCATATGTCGGTGACTTTACAAACATATGTAAAATTGTACAAAAAGTATACCCAGACTTGGTACAAATATTTACGGATCACGAAAAATTTTTGTTCCGAGTGGGGTCGCTTGTGCTTCTACCGCACCATAGAGGCAATCTACGTGTATGTGTCTCTAATAATAATAATAAGTCTAATCTCTAATAACAAAAATAGGTTCAAGACACACATTCCAAATAATATAATAATATCACAACAGCTACACACAATGCCACCTAGACCCAAAATAAGCATATATATTATAGCTTGTGTTATGAGTTCTAGGAATGCGTATACATACTTAAATACTTTTTTTGTAAACACATTCGTATTATTATTTTTTTTTTTTCATATTATAGCCTACCAAAGTGACTCCACCCCGCCTGATGGTAAGCAGTCAGTGGAATCCAGAAGTGGCGGCCACTATACCAAAAGCCATCGTCTTAAACTGCTGGTATGGTGGCCTCCACTATGGTGGCTGGGAATGGGGTTAGGGGAAGGGAATGAGGGAGGTGAGGAATAAGGAAAGGGGGGAAATCGGGCCTCCGGTGCTCTCACTCACCGAACGAAACGCAGTAGTATAGATACTACTACTCTTAAGTTGATCTTCTATGAGAGGGTAGTACTTCCCCGGACGATCCGGCCCATTTATGCTGAAATCAGCGTGGATCTACTACCGTACAAATAATACTGTACGTATTATACATAAAGACACCCAAATAAAAATAAAAATACTTATTCAATGATTTCTGATTAACTAAATCAAAATACGAATTACTTTCTGCTAAGTAAACTTATTTTTAACTTTTTAGTTTCCTTTAGTGTTTGAGGTCGGTTTTTTTTTGTTTAAAATTATATAATAGAGACCTCTCAAAACGTTATTAATACTATGTATGACTAATATCTTGTGCTTTCTAGGCAACACATTTTTAAAGGCACCGCGCAAATCTACACGTAAAGAATTACTTATCAGCAAGGATATATGGATATATATCCTTATATCTTTGCTGATAAGGATAATTATATGGATATATATGTATATGGATAATATTGTCAGGTCTCCAGTTTTTTAAAAAAGGAACGTGTTTTGTAAAGAAGGCAGAGGAGGAGAACTGTTTAGATCAATCTAATAAAAATATCTGCTATGTTAAGAACATGAACCAACTAACAGTGCCTTTCTATACACGATTTTAAAGAATCTTGGATTTAAGTTTGTATATAGAAAGTGAACCAGAACAGTGGCAGAGTGGAATCACTTTGGTAAGCTATTATAAAAAAAAAAAAATTAACTATTTAAAACTAGCCGTTGGCCGCAGCTCCACCCATTTGAATGTCGGTTAAATAACATAATATATTTATATATTGAAGATTTTTTATACAAACTTTCATCCCCAGTTTCAACCCCTTCAAGATATTTTTTCGCGACAAAATATAGCCTGTTGTTCCTCAAGGTCTAGTATATGACTGTACCAAATTTTATCAAAATCAGTTCAGTTCTGTCTGTGTGTCTGTTATTTAAAGTCTGTTATTTTAAAATAAAAGATTTTTTCTAAAATAAACGTAGCCTAAGTTACTTCTTATTACATCAGCTACCTGCCAATAAAAGTCCCGTCAAAATCGGTCCAGCCATTTCAGAGATTAGCCGGAACAAACAGACAGACAGACAAAAATTGTAAAAAATGTTATTTTGGTGTATGTACCGTATATATATTCATATGCATGTAGTAAAAAACGGTTATTTCAATATTACAAACAGTAACTACAATTTTGTTATATGTATAGATTGAAGTTAACACAACCCAAATCAAAACCAACACATGATAAAGCAATTAACTGTACGCAAAGTCACGATGACTTGGTTATTTTGCAAAACTCTGCAGAAAACATCCTGTATAACGTGTGATTAAAAATATTGTCATGACTGTCAAATTTGCTTCATGCATATATCTATTTCCTGATGTAAAATATGTGATTGACAATGATTTGTTTTCAAAAAAACTAAATCTTTCTGCATCATTATCCCCTCATCTGTGTAGGCTATAAATGTCAATTGCGCGCAACTGTGTATCTAATTACCGCGAATCGCGAAAATTCAATTTTCGCAACTCAGCAATTTTAATTTCGCGATATCTCTTAATTTTCATACAGGAGCTAAAAAGGGAGTAAAGTCCCGTAACGCTTTCTACTATGAGTTGAAAAGAAGGGACTATAGTCACTTTTGGTCTACAAGGGAATATATTGTTATTTTTAATTTAAAAAAATATAAAAAAAAGTAGGTATTTTATGACGTCTCAAATTACATAAATATCTATTATTTAAAAAAAATACCCGTAATCGAAAAAGTTAATGTTTTAAATACATAATATATACATATTACATACATATTGCACACATTAATCTACTATATTCAATAAACAATAACATTCCTTGTCATAAACTATTTCACAATGTGACCTTGACAAAGCCGTAACCCGACACCCGAGCGAAATCCGATCGCTAACGTAAACAATAGGGTCCGTTGTTTATAAATTCTAAGAATACTTACAACATCTGGCATATCCATTTTGTAGTTTGGTTCACACACTTAACACAAACATAGTTAGCAGCTGTTACAAGTGCTTACTTTATTATTTCGATAAAATAACACAAAACTTGAACCACTTGAACCACTTGAAAAAAAAAAAAGGTCCTTGACAAAAAAAAGGTTCCATGACTTTATCACGATAGCGTTGTTTTCAAATAAAACATAACACTTCACAAATAGATAAGATTTCCAACGTGTTGAGGTAAAAACAATACTGGCTACTATATAAAAAACTTAAGAAATCAACAAAAGAGGAGAACGAAAGAGTTCTCTCGCGCGCGTAAATAACACTGACAAGAGACTTTTATGACAATTTATATTTGACATCTAAATGTCTATAATTATTTAATGTTGGTATCGTTATTAGTTGCGTTTAGTTGACAATAACCGTTAAAATCAGGGAGTTTTAACGAATAACACAGTTGGAGTACTACCGATTTTAGACATGTTCGATTTTTTTTTCATTTTTGGTCGGCGGCCATCTTGAATCGCGCTTTAAAAGCGAAGTACACAGACAAGGGTTTTTTGACACTTCGCTTTAAAAGCGAAGTCAACAGACAAGGGGTTATAGGAAAGAGAACTAAATGGACGCTTTCAAAGGACACTTCAATTTGACCCTGTCGCAAATTTCGTTATGTGAGGGTGTTTCCTATAACTAAACTATCTGTTTTCCAAATTTATGCTTTATAAGTCAAGCAGTATTTCAAGATTTCGTCTTCAGTCAGTCACACATAATAACGGCAACTACTTGACCTTTCGCTTTTATATACATAAAGAAACAAACGGAAAGACATACGCTTTCGCATTCATGAATGATCAATTATATAACAATTATTTAAATTATTTATTTATTTATGGAGGCTAATGAATATTTCATAGAATACTGATGACAAAAGTAGCTTTACATTGCAAATGATTCAAATTAGATTTTAGATTGAAGAAATATAATACAATGGGTAGCGCTAAACTGAGGAACTGTTTGACTTGGTACCATCGTCTCCTTTCTATCATCGCACCACTCGACATCGCAGCAAAGTTCATCCATACTACCTGGACACAATCTCGTCTAGCACGGTTCGTTTTCAGCGTTCATTTCTCCCACGTACGTGCAGGCTCTGAAACGAACTACCAGCTGCGGTGTTTCCCGAGCGCTATGACATGTCCTTCTTCAAACGAGGTTTAAAGAGAGCATTAATATCACGGTAGGCAGCGGCTTCGCGGAGCCCCTGGCATTGCAGAAGTCTATGAGCGACAGTTACCACTTACCATCAGGTGGGCTGTTGGCTCGTCTGCCACTGTAGGCAATAAAAAAAAATAAAAAAAAAAAAACTTTTATATCAAGACGAATCAGAAGGGTATATATAATATAATAGAATTCTATTCTGTTCATAGAATATATTATAAAATGTAAGGGATTGACTAAAGCTAACGCCAACATTGTCTGAAACCATAACATGAGTTTAAATTTTTCTTTCGGTGTCAGCCTGAAATAGCATAAATGCAAAATTTTGTTTTCTACCAGACCAGGAGCGCTATTAATGTTCTCAGAGGAATGCTCTACGTTTTAACCAGTGAGAAAAAAGCTAAACCTATGGTAATTCATACATATTATAAAAAGCTTCATCCTGACTGACCGCCAGACTACGCACAGCTTAAACTGCTGGTTGTAGCGACTTGAGATTTGGAGACGGGGTTTGACTTAATCTCTAGAAGGGTACTAAGAAACAAAAATTAAAAATTGAAGTCCTAAATGTGTAAAAAAGGATGAAAACGATTTTATAAAACATCTTTTTTTTTGTTTATAGTTTTGAAAATTTGTTTTAAGAAAATAAAAAACGGTCTCATCAATATTTTTGACAAGGGTGGCCATAAAAGGGTAAAATCAGGGATGAAACGTTGTTCGAAAAGATCTTTGCTATAGTTATCGTGGTGTAAATTAGTATTGATATATTAAAAATGCCATTTTTAATATTTTTGATAGAGACGGGTTTAGGATATGACATAATATTAGACGGATGTTTATTTTTGAAATTATAGTAAATTAAAAAAGTTATATTACGATGCTTTAACAGAATGAAAAATACTGTTATAGGTACTGTTTTAAATATTTTTGATAGGGATGCCTATACTTGTGAAATGGGGATGAAATATTGTATGAAAAACCTTTTTTTTTTAAGTTAATGTAATGAATACAGTTATTTTTTTTTTAAACTCACGTATAAATAGAGAGCGATAGTGAATTACTCTAATAAGTAAATAAGACAAGTTATTTCAACGTTTCAATAGTTCGAGTATCAAATTGCAAGTATGTCCAATTCAAATAGGTGTGTGTTATATAGTTCTACAAAGCGGCGTAGAGAAACCCATGCACCTGCGTTAGTTTTACATCGTGGAATGTATAATAGCCGAGGCACGCGCACCTCACGCCGCATTACAGTTCTAGGTACAGAGTAACATATTTGGTTATTGATGAAGATATATAGATTATGCAGCATAGTGGTAGAAAGTAATGTACGTCTAGACTCCAAGCTTAAAAGTTTATATTTACAAAGAAGTTGCTCGTACGGTAAATAATAGTGAAAACAACGATATTGCATAGCCCGTAAGAATTTCTTTTGTACTATTTCTTTTTTTTGTATATGTGTCGTAAATAGGATTCCAAATTTGGACTGCGTACTCAAGTTGAGATCGAATTAAAGTGTTGTAAAGAGTTAAAATGTGGTAGGCCGTTTAAAATATGGTGAGGATCTCATCACGAAACCGAACATCTGATAAGCCTTATTGACAACTTGTTCTATATAAAGATCAAAATGTAATTTTGAGTCTAACGTTATACCTAGGTCTTTAATAGAATTAACCTTATCTAATCTAGTGTCCTGTAACATGTAGTCATGAAGTATTACGTTATTATTTTTAGTGTAGGATATTGACTTGCATTTAGAAAGACTAAGTTGAAGCTTGTTGGTGGAACGGTAATGACTAAGTCTGTCAAGGTCCTGCAGGAGAAGGCAGTCATGGCTATTCTGACATGCTTTATAGATTTTAATGTCGTCAGCGTACATCAAAAAACGTGAATTATAAAACAATTAGAAATGAACGAAGAGGATAAACAAGAGAGGATCCAAAATCGAGCACTGTGGCATGTCAGAAGTAACAAAGGCGGAATTGCCCCTAATGCCATTAAAAGACAATTTTTCTAATAGCAGTTTATCTAAAAAATCTAAAATCTGTATACACAGCGTCCACCTGAATCTGACAATCTATGTTCTCAAATAAATTTTTGGGCGAGTTATAGATGAAAAAATAAAATATTGCTTACAAAGAAGTTCTTTGCACAGAAAAGCTCTGCCCTGCCCATAACATTTCTTAAATATTTAAATATCATAAAAACGATATTCACTACAGCAAAACCGGGGGCAAAAGTAAGTGTTACATATAATTATACTAGCTGCGCTCTGCGGCTTTGCCTGCGCGGAATATGGTATGTGTTTAACTAATATAACTTGGGAAACAGATCGATTTTCGGAATAAAACGTATCCTATGTCCGTCTCCGGCACCGAATATAAGTACGTATCAATTTTTCACATGTAAAAAAACAACATTCATGTCCATAGCATGGAACATCAGGTAGATATTTACTTTGTTTCCTTTGCTTGTTTATCACCTACAAAATACTTGCGAAAGGCCTACCCATATTACGTCTAGTATATTGCTGGGTCTAAGGGCAAACGTGGATAAATAAATAATTAAACAAAATTTTACAATGAAGTCTCTTTCATCACGTGTATTTTCTAGTCAGTACTGGCTTGCTAACCAAAAACCTCAGAACTGTATAGCACATGTTTTAAGAAAGTGGACCTAAACTTATACATGATAAATGTGTTTTTCGTGTGACTTGTTTTAAACATTTACGATGTTTTTAGTAGGGTAATGTAGTGGTTATTGGAATGCTTACAAGCCAGTATGATTAGTGATAAAATCTCTGATTGTGGGCGCAGCAACATCAGCAAAAACACTTGGTGCCGTCGGATAGGCACAGCCACGACCGAAGGACACAATACCAACAGCCATCCCATCCTGAGTAGCAGCTCCACCAGAATCACCCTGTAATTTCAATTTGTATTTTAACTCTTAAAATTACAGAAATTAAAAGGATTCTGTTTGAGTCACAAGTCCTGCTTTATGTGTACAAGTGTAGTATTTTTGTTTGATGTTATGATAAAAAAAATGAATCCCAAGTATAATATAAGAAGTTAATTCATGAGTAGTACTTTTGTGAGTAAGACTATGATAAAACTAAATTTGCTGTAAGTCATAAAAATAATTTAAAATCTCGACTATCTCTTAACTGAGTGTATAGCTGTAGCTGTACATAAAAGACCAGAGAGCCTAGATTTTTTTAGGGATAGATTTCTATTCTATTCATAGAATATATTTAAAAATGTGCGGGATTGACATAAGCTAACGCCAACATTGTCGTTAGCAGTCCCATGCATTTTTTAATTTGTCACTTGCCACTTGTCTAGGCACTCTGATAAACTTAATTCATTTCTTCTATTAGTCGACCAATTGTATTGCGTATCTCTGTCAGTTGTCATTCACAGTATTCATCACTGCTTCAAGCGACAAACTATTAGCTGTCAAGCTACTGATTTCATATTGACAAACGTCAATGATCAACTACAATGATGACAATCAACAACAATCTTGTTGAAAATTATAGTGGACAACAAATTTGTTTGTTCGAAAAAGTCGAAAATACGCAATCAACTTGTTGAACTGCCGTGCCCCTAATACTCTCTTTATCTTCGTCATATTTACCTGACAAGTCCCTTTTCCCCCAAGTAAAAACTTTCCTCCACACCATTCATTGTCGGTCAACACACTAAAATATGAATATTTACATAATTTTTGATTAACCACTGGAATCTCTACGGCCATTAAACGCTCAGGTATTGAATTTGCACCAAACTGAAATAAAAAATAACCTAATAATTATAATGAGCACACCTATACCAAGTCTACATGCTAGTCTGCACTCTGAAGGTTAGTTGGACGGACATAATTCACAAAATATGACATTTTAAGTAACTAAGTGACCCGGTAAACTTTCTATCACCCGAGTTTACTGTGTCGACAGGACAAATTAATTTTCACTTACAATTTGTAAATTCAATATATTAAAAAATTTAGTTTTATTTTTTATGTTTACTTGTGATTTATTACCATTATTTTTACACTAGCATCGAAATTCCAAATAAATATGTACTGAATCATAATATCCGCCATTCAACATTTGTTTGGAGGATTGTTGCCAGATGTCAGATTTGTTTCAACATAATTGTAAACGATTTAAAACAGCGATACATTTATCAAATCGATTTCGATTATTTGGAGTTTCATTTTGGAAATCATGGTTAATGATATTAAAAACCTTTAGGTCCTCAGTAAGAAGATATCTCACATTTAACAAGAAAAATGATATTTCTTGTTAAAAAAGCCTTAGGTGCCTAAGAGCAAGGTTACACGCTCAGTTCACTGCTGACAGCGACGCAATGCAGTAGGCCTAAAGTCTAACGGCCTCTGATGTACTTTTCATCAGTATGCTGTCAGTCTAGATTGACCGTGTAACCGTGAAAATCATCCAATCCAGACTGATGGACCAGACTGACGCCTAGCTGAGCGTGTAACCTTGCTCTAAGCATAGATAGGTACTTACTTATCAACCAAATGTGCGATACAGCGATGTCGTACAAGACAATTACAATTACAGCTGCATAATGGTAGGATTTATTATGTTTGACATTTCCTGTTTTATGTGTACAATAATTCACAAAATGCTTTAAACTAGACTGACTGACAACAGGTCGTCAGATGCTCACTTAACACTGAAAAGAGTAATTTTGTTCACGTAACACTAATATAAGAGTCAATTCGCTCACTTACTACTAAAAAAAGTTTATCACAATGAAAATGAAAATGAAAAGATTGTTTAAGAAAAAGCGTTGACATTGACAGTCAATCTTTTTATTCAACTTTTTTTTAGATTTTTTTTAATTCGTAAAATATAATCAGAATCGATATGATATATATCGCTAAATTGAAACAAATCTGACATCTGGCAACATTCTTCCTAACAAATATTGAATGACGGATATTATAATTTAGTTCAATATTTATTTATTTGACATTTTAATACTAGGGTAAAAAAAATGGTAATTAATCTCAAGTAAATAAAAAAAAATAATGCGTATTTTTTTAATTTATTGAATTAGCTGCACGCTGCCATACAATGGCCCCATATTTGGGCATTCTCCTTTTAGGTTCTAAAGAGACAGCCAACTTCAACATTTTAAACGTACTAAGTACCTCACAAACAAAAGTTAATCACTAATACTTACTTTCTCCTTTCCCCAACCACTGACTGAAACCTCTGAACCTGCGACCAGCGATCTATTTTTAGGTGGCAGGTTAATAGGCTGAATGACGTTAGAAAATTTTATAGGGTCAACGGTCTTCATCACTGCTACATCTTTGTCAAATGCTGGATTATTATATTCAGGGTGAGGTATCACTTCAGCTATGGGTATGACGGTGCCGTTCTTTCTCCAAGAACTACCAGCTCGAAGTACAACCGTAGAAGGGTCAACACTAAAATAAAAATAAAATTATTAATTTTACGGTAATTGATTATAAATTCAACTGATATAAATAATGACTTACTTCTGCGCACAATGTCCTGCTGTTAATATATAGTTTTCGCTGACAATGAAACCTCCACAGAAATAACTTTGATTCACTATGAAACTAACTTGAAAGGGGTAGTCTTCGATATTCGCCTCATGCCCGCCCACAATTCTGTTTTCATTTGATTCCGATGTGTCCTGTGATGGGATTACCAGTTGTCCAATGTTTGTGATGCTGAATAAGTCGAAAGACGCAACTGAAATGATCAGTGATTTTTAGGTACTTAAATTTCAACTTACTTTAAAATGCACCGCTGGTCTAGTGGTAGTGTAACTGACTGCGACGGCCGGGTGTCGTGGGTTCGATTCCCGCGGAAGGCAAATATTTGTGTGATGAACATTTGTATTTGTCTTCAGTTTGGGTGTTTTCTATGTATATTAAGTATGTACTTACAAAAAAAAGTACGTATATGTATTATATTTCAATTATCTAGTATCCATAACACAAGCTCTGCTTAGCTTGGGACTAGATGAAGATGTGTGATAGTGTCCACATATTATTATTATCATTATTATAAAATATTATTAATTTTGTTGGTTAGCTTATATTATACGTTGCTTGTGTAGGAGCGCTGTCCATGTACTATACAACTATTTTTCAAAAGTTTAGTTCTCAGAGGTTGGCTAAACACTAGGGTCGCTGCTCATGTCTATTACAAACATTTTCTGATACTTCTTCTATTTAATTATATACTTAAGTTAAAAGTAATAAAAGAAATCTATAACGTAATCCAATTAACACACTTCAGACCCATCTAATTCGACAAAATTACATTTATATTTTTCATTGCAAGTCTACGTTAACAAACACTAAGAAGTTTTATTAACTGATTATACTATTGATAACACTGATCTTACCTGCGCCAAACACCAAAATTAAAACGGTAACAAGAAACATTGTCGCACTCACTGTTGTCACACTGAGAATATATTTATTTACCGTATGTTATATACTCATTTTATCTATATTCCAACTTGCATATATATCACCCACATGTAGCTTAATTGAGTTTTTCTGTCATAATTCCCGATAGTACTAACCTTCACCACTTCGATGGACGTATGTATGTGCTGGCCTAAAGCAATGTCAAGATAGGCTGTTAATGTATTTGCGACTGGCTGTTAAGATTTATTGTTAGGACAATTCGCGATCACAGTAATAGTCGTCTTATTAAAAAAATTAAAAAAAATGTGCGCCTGCGTGCGCATGAGCGTGTGTGTGTGTGTGTGTGTGTGTGTAAATTTGAGATTATTATAAAATACTAGATGTTTGTCCTTGCTTCGCTTAGGTATCAAAAGTTTCATTTGGTCTTACAACAACGCCTACGGAACATATCATTGCAATAGTGTCGAATCGCTGCATTCAGATTAACAAAGCCGTTTAAAATATTAAATTTTTAAAAATTACTAAAAATATGTTAAACACAATAAAATATAGCGGTTAACAGTCTTATTTCTAGCTTTCTAATGGTGAAAGATTATTTTAAATCGGTTACGTATTAGACTACTGCCTATGCCATATTAAATGATTTTTCTGCTGCTTTTTGTGTGATGTTCTGACCTCCATCAGTCGTTTGTGCCATGGAAAATCGTCATGTTCATTATTACTTTTATAATAACTGCTTTAAATCAGGAATAACAGAGAAGAACCGTTTCGAAGACTGAATAATATTGGAGAGTCTCGAGTGCAAAATCTAAGTAAAAGTAGATTTATATTTTAGTTCTCCCCAAGGCTTTACATATCTCAGCGAACATCTGATGCCCTAGACAAGTGTCAAACATTTCATTTGTCAACATTTAAAAAATGTATTGGATTGACATATAATTTATGCTAAACGCCAACGCTTATGTCAATCTCATACATTTTTTATATATTCTATGAATAAAATAGAAATCTTTGCCACTTGTCTAGGGCCTCTGGCTACCAAGCGTGACCATTATAGCAAATCCTCTCAATGTTTAGGTGAAACCAGAATCCAGCAGAGATCTTTTTTATCGTAGCCCACCAGTGACTTCACTCTGCCTAATGGTAAGCAGTCAGTGAACCATAATTCCAAAAGCCATTCCTTAACTGCCGGTATGGTGGCTTCCACTATGGCGGCTTAGTGAGTTGCTTTTTTTACCTTTGATTTTACCTTAAATATGTCAGTATAACATTACGACCAAATAATCGCAAACGTGACTTAATACAAACGACTACCGTTATACTAATAAATAATGGAAGCACTTGCATTCCCATCGACAAGTCGCGTGCGCTGAATAGTCAATTGACTGATTGATAGCACCATCTACCTTATTTCGTACCTAAAACCTAGTATGACAAACATGACGTATTTTCCCTGATAAAGTAACACAGTCTGCAGTTGAGTTCTTCGTTAATAGCCTAATCTATTGTTGAATGTACCTACTTAAAATACTCATACATCAATTTAAATTGTCACATCATTTGTTAAAGCTCATACTTGCCCTTGTTATCTTCGTTCTAGAATGTATGATATCGAATAAGGGAGGGTAGAGAATATAGAGAATAACCAGGTAATCATCTTATTGTAGTCAATTACCAGCTTGAAAATCATTGTGATTTTAGCAAATTCTCTCTTAAGGAGGGACCTATATCAGGCAGTATACTTCTCCAGACAAATGTAATTAAAAGAGATTTTTGGCCAGTAGTAAACGAATTCAATATATACTAAAATCTTAAACTAGGAAATACATACATACATAACTTCATGCCTGTCTCCCATTATTGGGGTAAGCAGAGACTATAGAACGCCATTTGCAGCGATTGAATCATACCTCCTTCGCTTCTTCATTATCATTAATCTCTTCATACACACACGTCTGTTACGGGTGTTTGTAATTGTGACTTTTATAAACACATCACCTATTTGGTTCGCGTATGCTAGGTAATAATCTAATAACTATAGAAATTATTTATTTTAATATGAAATATTTACAGCTACACACACATACGTTATCAGTATCATTATCACAGAGTAGGCGTTACCACGACGTTTCGTCTGCTATTTATTAGACCCATGTAACAAGAGGCGGATCTATTCCCAAATTCTGGGAACAGTTCCAAGAGATATAAGTTTTTTACAATAAAAGCTTTAATCGTCTTATATCGACAGACTGAAAGGGTTGTGGCACAACAACGACACATTGAAATAAATGTCAAAATATATTTATTACTAGCAACCCACCCCCGCTTCGCACGAGGGTCCTTATAAGTACTTTATTGTGATAAAGTCAATTATTAGCCTGCGTATAAGTATCATAATAATAAAAATGCGTGCGCAGACACATTCGTGACAACATTATTATGCAAATGGATTACATACTTTTATATGTACAAAAATCTAACCTTAAGCTCTTCTCTGTCAAGGGTATACTAGTAGTCAAATAACAGTCACGCTTGTAGTTAATTTTACAACGCTTTTTGTATTTAGGAAGAATGTAAATCTATATAATAATAGATATCATGGAATTTTTGCCTGCTCTTTTTTACTAAAATCAAAATTAATGATTAAATTTGTATGTAAATATCTGGAAAAAAAATCGGGTAGGAAAAAATGGGTGGGTAGGGTAAGAAAGGGTAAAAATACCCATTTTTACCGGGTATATTTAAAAAATGCCGGGTATAATTACTCAGTACGTGATTTGGTTAATTTTAAGTTAAAAGAATCCTGTAAAACGCCTTAATCAACAACAGTGCAAATATTTTGCCCAAATAAAACAAAATCATGACGATTAAAAATATATTTATTATAATTTCTTAAATGGCACTCTTGCTCCATGACTGTCTAAAAGCATTCAAATGGCCATGAGACTCAGAGATCGGGCATTTCGTGTGTTTAGAAAGGAGCGTTCAGACGATAATTGAGTCCTCTTCAAGATTGTAAGGAATCGGTGTAATCAGATGATTCGTAATGCTAAGCGCCGCTATATACTTGACAATATCCATTCCTCTTCTCCCGCCAATATCTCGAAGTTCCTCGGAACTTTAGGTAGCCCTTTGCAGTCTGGTTTCCGGCTGAGACACAGCACTACTACAGCTCTCCTCAAAGTGACTGGCGATATTAGGAAGGGCATGGAAGTCGCCAAAGTCACTGTGGTGACGTTAATTGACTTCTCAAACGCCTTCAATACCACCTAGTCACCCTATCCTTTTATCAATCCTCTTCCATAACATGAACTCGCCCGCTGCACTAGAATGGTTCTCGACATATCTTCAGGGACGTCAAAAAGCAGTCAGCAGTCTGTTCGCACCGATGAGACCTCATCAATTTGGTGTGATCGGAGTTCTCTGGAGTTCCTTAAGGCGGCATTCTCTCTCCTTTACTCTTCCCAGTTTTTATTAATCTCTTAACCCAGAATCTTCAGTGTTCGTATCATCTTTATTTCGATGACTTGCAACTGTACTCTCAGGCAACTATAACTGACATACAATTAGCCATTGACATGTTGAACAAAGAACTCGACATAATAAAAAGTTGGTCTGAAAGGTTTTGCTTACGAGTAAATCCAGATAAATGACAGGCCATCATTGTAGGTAGTCGCCGTATGATTTGCAGACTAATCTCCTTTTTCTCCTAACTATTTAAAGTCTTTCTTCCAATACTTGTCTTCTATTCATAATAGAAATCTTCGTTCTTCAAACAAACGCTTATTTGTCTGTCCCTCTCATATATAGTTGCCTGAGAGTACAGTTGCAAGTCATCGAAATAAAGATGATACGAACACTGAAGATTCTGGGTTAAGAGATTAATAAAAACTGGGAAGAGTAAAGGAGAGAGAATGCCGCCTTAAGGAACTCCAGAGAACTCCGATCACACCAAATTGATGAGGTCTCATCGGTGCGAACAGACTGCTGACTGCTTTTTGACGTCCCTGAAGATATGTCGAGAACCATTCTAGTGCAGCGGGCGAGTTCATGTTATGGAAGAGGATTGATAAAAGGATAGGGTGACTAGGTGGTATTGAAGGCGTTTGAGAAGTCAATTAACGTCACCACAGTGACTTTGGCGACTTCCATGCCCTTCCTAATATCGCCAGTCACTTTGAGGAGAGCTGTAGTAGTGCTGTGTCTCAGCCGGAAACCAGACTGCAAAGGGCTACCTAAAGTTCCGAGGAACTTCGAGATATTGGCGGGAGAAGAGGAATGGATATTGTCAAGTATATAGCGGCGCTTAGCATTACGAATCATCTGATTACACCGATTCCTTACAATCTTGAAGAGGACTCAATTATCGTCTGAACGCTCCTTTCTAAACACACGAAATGCCCGATCTCTGAGTCTCATGGCCATTTGAATGCCTTTAGACAGTCATGGAGCAAGAGTGCCATTTAAGAAATTATAATAAATATATTTTTAATCGTCATGATTTTGTTTTATTTGGGCAAAATATTTGCACTGTTGTTGATTAAGGCGTTTTACAGGATTCTTTTAACTTAAAATTAACCAAATCACGTACTGAGTAATTATACCCGGCATTTTTTAAATATACCCGGTAAAAATGGGTATTTTTACCCTTTCTTACCCTACCCACCCATTTTTTCCTACCCGATTTTTTTTCCACCGCCCATCTCTATCCGTGTCGAAAAAACCGACAAGTGATGGATCGTGCGAACTTTGCCGAGCCGCGCCGAGCGTAGTTGTTTAAACGGCGCGTGGCGCGCTGAATCACGAGCGGAGCCAGGCTCGGCTCAACAATAATTCAATTGACAAAAGAATAAAAAATCAATGCGAATCAATTTAAAACTTTGCTTTAAATAACACACAAATCTGATGCTACGAGTAAATTTTCTTTTCACGGCTCTATTCATTTGTTTTACTGCAGTTCTATTTTTAAATTTTCCTTTTTTAAGATCAAGAGCCAGTCTCTCCATATTTATATAATTTAATCTAAAAAGTTTTCATACTTATTAAAAAAAATCATTTCAAAGTAATCCTGAACTTTGATGCAGTTTATGAGTCCGTCAGTTCCTCCTCCTTTTTTTTGAAGTCGGTTAATAAAAGAAGTAAAATTTAGATCATCATCATCATCATATCAGCCGAAGGACGTCCACTGCTGGGCATATTCCTTCCCTAATTTTCACCCCCTTGGCCGGAAATGAACTGATCCATCGATGAAAAGAAAATGGTGTATTAGCTAGAAATATTTTTTTAAATGGTTATTCTGCTCCACTACCCTCCCTACTTCCCTACATATATGTCAGAAATGTTTAAAACAAGCACGGTAAAAACTGAAAAACACATATTAGAAAAAGCTTTCATTTTAAAAAAACGTAGGTAAAGACAAAAATCATTATAACCCACTTACTCCAAAATAAATAAACGTAATAATTAGCGATATTAAATCCATTATTGTTAATTTGTATAATTAACACAAATTAATACAAATTGACACTAATCGCAGTTAAATTAGGGTTTAAATAGGTGCTTTATCATAAAATCGTTAAGAATGACCAAAGAATTTGTAACATAAATTTTATTATTGTAGTCACATAAAATTGAAGCAGTAAAAGCAGCTAGTAAATGACACGTTTTAACAGGGTCTGTAATGCTTATACTCTTGGTGTTACAAGCCTTCATAAGATACGGTACTTGCTTACCATTGTGTGGACCGTACGCTTGTTTAACACAAGCAATATTATATTTTGACGACCTCTGTGGTTCGGTGGTACTGTGTATGGACTGCCACGCAAAGATCGCGGGTTCGATTCCCGCTCAGTGAAAATATTTGTGTGCATAAACATGTCTATTTGCATTGGTATTCTATGTATATTTACAAAAAATAAAAGTATTTAAGTATGTAAATCCGTTTATGGGTTCTAGACCCATAACACAATCTTTTTCATAAATGCTTATTTTGGGTCTAGATGGCGTTGTGTTTAGTTGCAGTGATATTATTGTTATTAAAAAAAACAAAAGCCCATCTGCCTACAACAAAGTAAAAAGAAAAAGAAACATTTTTTTTTCTGCTGACGCTACATTGAAATTTTATAAATACCCTATGTCACTTCCACAATCAATGCGAATCTAATGACACCTCATATGTTAAAATCCATCAAGCCATTTAGGCTGTAGAGCGTGCTAAAGAAATAGACATACATATACGCACGAAAAACCTTCTTGTGTTCGGCAGTCGGGTTGCCTCAATCTCTTGCATAAAACTGCACTGTAATCATTACACATCAAAATACTAATAAATAAGTATAAATATTAATTAAAACAGCTTCACCTTAGATTTATCGCAGTAAAAAAACCAAAGATCATTCATTCAGTTAGTTTAATACCATAGCATTATTTCCTTAATTTCCTCTACAATTGTATTACATGCATTGTCATCAGCCTTCAGTGCCTTCACGTGTTTTTCTCCATTGTTTTGTAATAAATTGTCATCTTTTAATTCTAACGTCATCTAATTATTATTTATGGTAATCCTTGCTGGTTTTAGTAAGAATGGGCCGAATCGACCAACATACCTATCTGCCTAGAAACATTTATCACAGTTCACATGTTGCCTTTACCTTTTGTAGCAATATGCAAATTGAGGCAGCCTGTAAAGCACACATTTTACTTTTTAATTTTTCTTTACAACATAGAAAGCTGTAAGTAATTCAGTATCTATAGAGTTAAGTGTATTGCCTGCGTCACTTTGCATGCTAATTGAAACTGTAACTTACAAAAATTGTAATAACCTGGCGATTAAAAAGAGTGGCCTGAGTTTCTTGCCAGTTCTTCTCATGGCTCTACTTCGTCAGCGAACTGGCTGTAGGTTAATTTGCTGACATTTTGTAAACTTTGACTTTCATAAGTGTTAATTTAATTAACCTATATGAATAAACATATTTCATTTCATTTCATATTTCATTTCATTTACCGCTATGCAACGTATCTACGTACTCTTAAGTGATCGCTAATTGGTCGCAATTCAACCGTCATCGTCATTTTAAATGTTTTTGAACACTTATGACTTTTTTTATTAAAAATAAAGTTATTTCTAAAAATATTATATAATCGCAATTTGGTTTGGATAATAATACTTGACGTCAATAGCGGGTGAAAAGTTAGACACTCTCTCGATTGACGCATGATTTGGCTTCATGCTGGAACCAGCACATACGCGCACTATAGCGCTCTATTAACATAAAGAACTTTTTTTATGACCATGAATAAGATCTCCACGGCTAAATAACAAAATAATCTGAAGTTTAGCCGTAAGTTTTCGCGCTTTTGTCTCACAGTATTTTAGGGAACATCAGTAATAACGAAACAACAACTGCTTGTCCAAAAAATAAATATTTAGTACTCAAAGCAAATAGTCTAGGCGGTGTTGTTAATACATTTTGTGTTTGTAATCAATTTTGCTATTACTTATTAATTATGTTTATTATTTTTATATTTTTAGACTGCTTACAAGTCGTATCGTAACAAGGTTCAATTAAATAGTAGGTATCATTTATTAGAAATATACGATCATTATTACGTACATTCTGTAAACAATAAATAATTGGTATAGCTAGCATATTTACATTTAGTAAATTATACGCCACCATTAGTATTGGTTAATGTTGATATAAAGCACCCTATAACAAACAAACAAACAAAAGGTTATTTTGTAAGCTGACTGTACTAAAAGTCATGTTATGGTACTCGTTAGGAATACATCTCAATTAAAATTTAATTATTTAAAAAAGTGGCATTGGTTAGGCATACAAAATAATTAAATGAAAAAGAAATACCAAATGGTATTTGAATGTGGTAGTGGTTGGGAATAGATCATATTAACATTAAATATGCAAACAAAACTGATTTCCCACTCGTATTTTCTTTGCGCCTATTATTGTAGACAGTTTGCTGTAACCACGGACCAAAATAAACACTTGCTGTAACAATACCCCAAAAGCGTGTTTCCAATGTCTTCCTAAATTAAATTATTCAAATCTATTCATCAGTGAATGACTGGCCTGTTGGTCTAGTGGTTAGTGACCCTGACTGCTAAGCCGGAGGTCGTGGGTTCGATTCCCACCCAGGACAAACCTTTGTGTGATGAGCATGATTGTTTGTTCTGTGTCTGGGTGTAATTTATCTATAATATGTATGTATTTACAAAAAAAAAATGTATATAAGTAGTATATCAGTTGCTTAGTACCCATAACACAAGCAAATATAATTGCTTAATTTGGGACTAGATGGCGCTGTGTGAATGTGGTAGAATATTAATATTATTATATTATAGTGAGTTATCTTCTAAAATTAGTTTAATGGCGCTAACTGTTTCTTTCGAAAACTGTGTAACGAACGGTATTTAAAACGTAAGCAATAACAAAAAAATGTTACGACTTTTTTTCACACGTATAGTTATCTAACTACTAAATATGTTTCACTTTCACTACTGTTTTGCTATATTTTTTTATTATAAACAACTAACGACCCGCTCCATCTTTGCTCTAGTACTAATTATCTTTAGAAATAAATTTCATATATTATACATACATGTAAACCTTTAGAAAGAGATTCTCTGTATGATAGTGAGAACCCAATTAAAATTCATAATGTACTCTAGAGCATCTAAGCGTACGGACAACAGGACCGACTTTGTTTTATATTATACTAATAACTACCCGCCCCGGCTTCGCACAGGTATTATGCTGATCTATACATATAATAAAAATGTAACCGGTCGCTGTCTGTACATGGAAGATATATGAGTAAAAATATTATTGGGACCTTTATCAACGCAAATAGAACCCAAAACAATGATTGTTACAATTTTTGTCTGTTTGTCTGTGCGTTTGTTCACGCTAATCTCAAAAACGGCTTATCCGATTCAAATATGGTTTTCACTGATACAAATACTTTATCAGTTGAAATGTAAATAAAAGTTAGATTTATATTTTTCTGGACTTATTTTATTTTTATTTTTTGTGATAAAAACATGTTTGTTAACACGTCTCATTACGGAATAGGTGGAATTAAAGTGAATTACGAAATAGTAGTAGTCGATTTACGCTGGTTTCGGAAATCGTAGTAAGAGTAGTAGTATCCATATTATTGCATTTCGTTCAGTAAATGTGAGAGCCGGAGGCCTAACTGATGCAGAAATGACAATCCTCGCAGCATGTGTGGGACCAGCTGAGTATCCGTGGAGTCATTGTGTGGGTGGTGTGGGTCAACCCGCCGCGCCGGCCAGGGAGACCCGTATAAACGGTTGTGCCGCTGGCCGACCGCGGCATTGTACAGGGGCCCAATTAGACCTAACCGTAGTATTACGGTAGTAGATCCAAGCTGGTTTCAGCATGAATGGCCCGGATCGTCCGGGGAAGTACTACCCTCTCATAGAAGATCGACATAAGAGTAGTAGTATTCGTACTACTGCGTTTCGTTCGGTGAGTGAGAGTACCGGGGACCCAATTTCCCCCTTTCCTAATTCCTCACTTCTCTCACTCCCCTAACCCAGGTTGGTGACCGGATAGTGGGACCCGGCGACCATTTTCGAGAGGGTACGGGGGCCCTTTGCGAGCAGTCCGTATCATCGGAAGCCCGGAGGCCAATTGAGCCTTTACAGCTGCGAAGAGACATCGCCTCCTCAATGGCCGTCTTCTATCGCCTTTACCACGGAGAGTCTTCTCAATAGCTCTTTAAATTAATCCTACCCTCTCCCTTTTTATCCAGAACGACACGTGCGGAACTGAAGTGCTACCCTTTCACAGTGCAATCTAAAGGGTCTCAAACCAAACGGTTGAGCACTTCATACCTTTGTCGCTCAATTAAAGCCTATATAACTCTTTGCCAGTGCATGAGTTTCCATCTAACTTTGATCCTGGGTCTTTTAAGCGGGGCGTGAAAAAGCATCTCACTAAGCCGCCATAGTGGAGGCCACCATACCAGTAGGTTGGCTTTTGGAATGGTGTCCACCACTTCTGGATTCCACTGACTGCTTACCATCAGGCAGAGTAGAGTCACTTTGGCAGGCTAATATATAAAAAAAACCTTATAGCGTTTTTATTCCTCGGATTCCTCTCATTCCAAACAATTTCCCGTTTAGTTTTAAACGAGTTCAGTTTCCAGTGAGCCTATGTTTCGCGATGACAATTAATAAAGCCTAAGGTCAGACACTAAATGTTGTGAGTGTGGATCTAAATATTAGCTGTTTTTCTCATGATCAGCTTTATGTGGATTTGCCACGTGTAAGTAATTCTAGCAGCCTGTATGGCTTTGATCACCGATGGCTATACGTCTAATATCGTAGATAGAGAAGCATTTACTGTAAAGATTTTTCTTATTCACCTAAACGAAGATGTTTATAATTCAAAACAAACCAAAAGATATATCCAAAAAATGCTGCCCAAAATCACTATTCCACGCGGACGAAGTCGCGGGCACAGCTAGTACTAAATATACTACAGAATGTCTTTTTAAACAACTTTCACAGCATTTCTGTCATTAGGCAATACAAATATGTTTTCTTTAGAGGCCGGCGGCTCCCAGCCGGTATATACCACCGCAACTGCTATTTCCCTGCATTACATTAGAAACCTCTAAAATTACCAGTATTTCTCTACTATATTTTGCACGTATTATACATATAAACCTTCCTATTGAATTACTCTATCTATTAAAAAAAAGCGCATCAAAATCTGTTGCGTAGTTTTAAAGATCTAAGCATACATACAGCGAGAAGCGACTTTGTTTTATACTATGTAGTGATCAGTGGCGAAGCGTCCATATAACACGATTCCTGCCGGCTTCCCTTTTAAAATATGTCCTGACCACCATAGACCTATCACTGCTTGCGTGTCTACTCAAAGAATAACTAGCCTTCCGAAACTCAAAATATTTTAGTCCTACCGGCTTCCCTCCTCGGAAAAGTGACTCTTCGCTACTGGTAGTGATATAGATGTGGTCGGTTCCGTATACCTCATAAAGAAACCCCATACATTGCTTCTGCAAAGCGTATTGTAATTATTATTTCATTACCTACAATAATTAACGAAAACCACGAAAAGCAGAAATTATTTCTTTGTGCTCAAAAACTGTTTACAAATAAAACTAAATTTAATTTTTAATTTAAATTGTACTAATTATTTTAAGTGAAAACACTGTTATTCTAATACAACCTTTTCTATAATACTATTTAATCCCTAGAGATCAAATCAAGCTACATTACTAACTATTATAAAACAATAAAGTCTTTTAAAATATACTAATCAATATGTGTTCCACGTTTATGGTTATTATGATTGGAATCTAGACTAATAAATAATTAATATCGTTTTTCTAAAGGTATTTATTGTATGGAACAATTATATTCACGCTATTTATATCAGCTATTATTTGTACTATTATGACGAAAATTAGATTTTGACACGGAGTTTTGCATGCTAGCAGATATGCGGTTATTGTAAACATAATTATTATTCCAGAAGATTTTATACGATATAGATTTTTTTACGGTAGTAGATCCACGCTGGTTTTAGCATGAATGGGCTGGATCGGGAAGTACTACCCTTTCATAGAAGATCGACGTAAGAGTAATAGTATCCGTACTGTTGCGTTTCATTCGGTGAGTGACAGTGCCAGAGACGCAATTTACCTCCTAATATGCCCAGACCAAAACACAGTCATAATTATTTAATATGGCTATTCTTTCCTCTACGTCATTCTTTATGTATCATCGCATTGAACTTGAGTTACAATTATTTTTATACATACATTATATAAATATTTGTCATAAACATCAGTGCGATCATTAAAGTATAGGTAAAATTATGAAAATGACAAAATTGGGTAATCAGCCACGGATCAAATGACATGGAGATTACTTCCTATACCTACTGTTTTAGTACTAATAATGTACTCATATATGTTCATCTATCTATACTTTTATATAAAGCTGAAGACTTAGTTTGTTTGAACGCGCTAATCTCTGGAACTATCATGATCATCACGCTACTGGCGACGAGAGTAGAGCAGTAACCAAAAACGCGGGTAAAACCGCGCTGCGGGAAGCTAGTAATATATAATTGTGACGTCATACAAGGTTAATGTGTAGTATGCACATAGATTCTCGCTGGTTCGATCAGTAAAGTACTACACTCTCTTATAAAATAGACATGAAGTATTATTTTTTACACTAAAGGAGTCTACCCACTATGACGTACCATAGCATGACCGTGATATGAATGTATTAGTATCGCCAAGCAACACAATACGCCCTACTATGCCCACCAGAGCGCTACCTGATATTCTCACCAACAATTATGAACGCTCCGTGCATAGTACGCTACGGTACTGGTCAGTAACAAAACGGCCAGAATATATATTAGCCTGACTCGTTCCTTACGTTCATAATATGATAGGTTGTAGTAGGCAGAATCGTTAATTAGTTTAATGAGCGAAAGTGGTACAGGCTTAAGACCTTAGGTCTATTTCCTTTCCCTTTTCCTTCCCCAACCTCTACAATTTAAGTGGAAAAACGCGGCTTGGTTGTATTTTCTTTGTACTGTTTCTTTATTGTTTATGTTCATAGGTTTTGGTTAACAATTGCCCTTAGTTGCACCTTATCCTTGTTTGCTGAAGTTGTATTAAAACTACTATACTGTATTGATATATTTTTTATTAGCCTACCATAGTGACTTCACTCTAACGTAAGCAGTCAGTGGAATCCAGAAGTGGTGGACACCATTCTAAGAGCCAAACTACTTTACGCCTTACGTCGGGTTCCGTTTTATCCTTTGGGTACGGATACCTAAAAAATAAGAAATTGCTTTAAATTACACCTATTATCTCTCTATTGAAGGCTTTGGTATAATGTTTTAACAATTTTACAATTTGAATCTCACTTCAATCTCTGTCTCTTGCTTGCTACAAAGAAGCTATTGTAAAACAGCTTTTAAGTCACGATTTTGTTTTACATAGTTTTTATAGAGTTTAACGAAAAACAACTTTGAATTTTTTATCATAAGGCCGATTATATTTTGTCTACACTCTTATAGACATTGAAACCAGTACTACTAATATTACTTACCAGCTTCCCGCGGCGCGGGTTTACCCGCGTTGTTGCTTATAGCTCTGTTCCCGTCGCCAGTAGCGTGATGTTACATAGCCTATAACCTTCCTCAAGAACTGAGCTATCATCCGCAAGAAGAACTGTTCAAATGTGACTGGTAGTTTCAGAGATTAGCCCCTACAAACAAACAAACAAACAAACAAACTCGTCTGCTTTATATAATAGTATAAATTACGTACTTAATGCTTTATGAGCAATTTAATTTAATATGCCCTTTTTTCATTACGATAAAATGTTTGATAATCTATTAACTAATAGTGCTATATGGTTCACATGTATCATCCATAATAAATTAATGTGTAAAGAATATACCCTGTACCATTACGGACTTATAAACATGGCCTTCAAATCAGGTTTCACTAATTTCACTTTAGGCAGCGGCTTTGCGAGTGTCTAGCAATACGAAAGTCCGAAAGCGACAGTTGTCACCATGATGGAGTATAAGATGACGTGAAACAGAAAAAGGCATGTAAAATAAAAGAAATATAGACATTCAATGATCATGGAAGAGGTTTTTAAGTTACATCTTTTGTTACTGCTTCGCTCCGTCGGCAATAGCGGTAAAACCTTCCTCGAGAATTGGGCTATCAAACGCAAAAAGAATTCATTCAAATCCGACTTTTAGTTTCGGCGATTAGTGCGTTCAAACAAACAAACAAACTCTTCCGATTTATGTGTAGATTATTTGTTTTTTTTTGTCATACTTGATACAAATATGTTGATCACAAAAGAGTTTTGCTATATGTAAATCGAACCTACGACCTTTGGCAAAGCATACCAAACCTTTTTGTGTGACATGTTAAATAAATTAGTTCTCAGAAAAAACACCAGGAGCGCTGTTAGTTTGCATGCACATAATTCACATAATTTTTACCGCTGACATCAGTAAAACTACGTACATTAAATAGTAATAAAATTGACCCTTAGAAAGCTTTGAAGTTGTTACAATTTTTGTTAATAATAATAATAATAATAATCAACATCTTAAGAGGCTCGCGTTAGCTGGTTGGGTCAAGGGCCAGATACAGAAGGCGGTGTTGCTTGACACGGCCCGCATTGTGAGGAGGTTCCTATCTCTGGAGCCCTAACCGCCGGTAGCTTGGTCCCTGTACCCGATGCCGGTGGGTCTCCAATTTTTATATTTTTAAATGTATGTGTTTTTTTTATATACTTATATTTAAAAATGTAATTTTGAGAATTGATTTAAATAAAGGAAATAATAATAATAATAATATTCTACCACATTCACACAGCGCCAAATTAAGCAATTATATTTGCTTGTGTTATAGGTACTAAACAACTGATATACTACTTAAATACATTTTTTTTTGTAAATACATACATATTATAGATAAATTACACCCAAACACAGAACAAACAATCATGCTCATCACACAAAGATTTGTCCTGAATGGGAAACGAACACACGACCTCCGGCTTAATAGTCAGGGTCACTAACCACTAGACCAACAGGCCAATCATGTAATGAGTTCAGTCTACTCTTAATTTTATGACCCGTTCAAGATCTCTACTGAAGTAGACGAAAATAGCTACGAGTATTCTATATATTATTACTGCTGTCACCAGGAGCCAAGCGTGGTGATTATGAAAGCTGTTTATGTGTGTTTGAATCTCAAAGGGAGAAAGCAATAGTTACCGTGTAAATCCTTCTTATATTATAAATGCGAAAGTTTTTGTGTGTTTATGTATGTTTGTTACCACTTACCGCTTAAACAGCTGAACCGATTTCGATGATAATTGGTATGTACATGAATTAGGTACCGGAGACGGACATACTTTTTATCCAGTTACATTAATTAAACACATACCTTTTTTGGCGCGGGTGAAGTCACAGGGCGCAGCTAGTATGTTAATATATATTTCGAAGTCTTATTTGTGTACGTCATGCGTTAACGACTTGACAAATTTGAACAAATGATAATGAGATATCGTTAGGTTTGTGTTAATTGTTTGTGTCCTTAACTAAATATGTCATAATAATTTCTTTTAATTACTTGTGGCGCTAGTATTATTCAATGTCAGCTTACAGTGGCTGTCTATATACGAGCTTTTGAAAAGCCCATTTTATGCAAAGAATCGTTTAACGCTGAATCACTTTTACACTAAGTCTAAATGACACCGCTTCAGCGCCGAACAAAAATCGAAATTTTCAAGAATCTTCGATAGAAGTTTTAAGTGAGCTACTGATAATAGAACCAACTCGTGAATGTCGGTTATATCTGTTTACATTGACGATTTTTCATACAAATTTTTATGCCAACCCCTATAAGTCATTTTTTTCGCAATAAAAGATAGCCTATTTTGTTCCTCGAGGTCAAATCTATTTCTATACCAATTAAATCAAAATCGCTTCAGTGGTTTAGGCATGAAAGCGTAACAGACAGACAGAAAGACAGAGTTACGACAATGTAGAGATGTTAAGAGGTCTATAGCCAGTGTACGTCATTCAGCTGAAAGGGTGAAGTTTATGGTGACAGCCTATTTGGGACAATTGCCAATATTTATGTAGTAAATAAAATAGTGCACTAAGTTTGAAGCCTCTTACAACAGTAGACTTACTTAGCTTAATGACTTACACTCAGGCTGATCAAAGAAAAATTAACTAATTACCTGTTCAGTCTAATGTTAAGTACCTAAAGCATGCTAAAAGCATAACTTAACTAACTTTGGTAACTAGTTAGATCAAATTAAACTAATTATTCATGCTTTTAGCAACACAATTGGTACTTCACAAGAGCTTTAATAGGTTATTAGTTAATTTTTCGTTGATCAATCTTTCAGAAACATGGGTTTAGTCATATGGTTATGACGACTGATTAGCTTAGTTTTAATATCGCTCACAACCAACCATAGAATTATTAAAACACGTTGGTTTTCCGTAATAAACTGACTATATTTCATACACATAGTAATAATTACATAGACATCCTTGTCTATGTTCTTATTACTTGCAAGCGTTTGCACCATGAAATAGTAAAACTAAATATACGGGAATTCACGCCATCATACATTAGGTATTTACATACCTTATTTTGTTTGACGTTTCGACCAGGTTACAGAGTCTGTTTGTGACCACGGCTGGTGTATATATCATGCAACGCGAAAAAAGTAAATATTTGCACCATGAAGTCGAGAAAAAAGATACAAAGACTACCAGCTGCGGTGTTTCCCGAGCGCTATGACATGTCCTTCTTCAAACGAGGTTTAAAGAGAGCATTATTATCACGGTAGGCAGCGGCTTCGCAGAGCCCCTGGTATTGCAGAAGTCTATGAGCGACAGTCACCACTTACCATCAGGTGGGCTGTTGGCTCGTCTGCCACTGTAGGCAATAAAAATAAAAAAAAAAATAACAGGAAAAATTAAGATTTTTTAATAAGTTAGTCTTTGAGTTGAAGCGTTAATGGGTTGCTGTACAATTTGTTGTCCAACCTTGTCAATAAACTTATTGTTCTCCTATATATACACAGTTTACTTAATTATATGCAGATGTACCCCCCTGGAAGTCAGATGCACCACCCTGAAAGTAATCCTGTCGGCGCCCATGTTTACATAGACAAACACATTCGAACTATTTTATTATCTACCTATATTCTCATACATTCATATCTACTTACATGGTTGTCCATCAGGGTATTCATCGTCAGCGTGAACACTTGCTGATTAACAAAAGTTTGCTAAAATGACTTCTAAAAAACCCAAACCTTAGCAGTGAACATTTAACGTCTTCCAACTTTTTTATCCTTTTAGTCCTTTTTTTTACTGCCCAGAGTGGCAGACGAGCCCACGTGTTGGTAAGTGATAACTGTCGCTCATGGACGACTCAGAGTCCCTAGCATACTGCTTACCGTATAGAAAGTGGAATAGGTGAGAGAATTAAGGGAGGTGACGAAAATAGAAAAAGGCAGAAATTAGGACACCGGTAGTCACACTTACCGAACGAAACGCAATAGTACGGATACTACTCTTACGTCGATCTTCTATGAGAGGGTAGTAGGTACTTTCTTGGTCGATCCGGCCCATTCGTGCTGAAACTCCTTTTTTTCCCTCCCTCATTCTCTTCTTCCTACACGGTCGACAACTTGGTTGTGTTAATTTAGCACTGTTTGTCGCTTCGAGGACACAACTACGTCCATAATATACAATTACCACTTATCATCAACTAGCCTTATGCTTCTTTAAAAAAAAACTTGACTAGTTTAGTAATCCATCTTGTAAGAATCCATTCCACATTTTTTTTACTCTGTAGAACCTTTGGCACTCTTTAGTCTGTTCAATTTGACCTATTGTTACATAGGAAAAATTTAACGATAGAACAACAGAATTAAGTATAATGCTAATCTTATTACATAGGTATATTCTAGTATATTTCTAATGAACTTAATACTTTGTGGTGTGCAATTATGTGTGACAATAGCGTGACCATGGCATATCACCATTAACTGTCCATACATACCGGTCTAGTATCATTTTGAACTCTAAACTGTACACTTCTCAATATTGTGTTGTGGTAAAGTGTTCTGAGTTGTGGTTGTCTTAGTGATAAAAAACTATAAATTAAAAATAGATATTTAAAATTGTTTTTATCTAAATTAAAAATAAATTTATATTTGATTTAAATAAAAAATAAATAAATCGTTTGTATAAATTTTTCAAAAGTTTTAAATTACGAAATCAATCATCAAAAATATAAACAAATATTTATTTTTTACAAATTTTAATTGATTGTTCCCTTTTTAAAACTTAAATTATCTTTCGTTTTTTGTTACAAACTTTTTTAAATGTATTTATGTAGTTGTCTTGAAATAAATATTTTACTATGTCGTTTTGTAAAAAAAATACAATACAATACACGGTAGTACCTAAGAATAACGTAATAGTGAATACAGACAATAGCCTATTTCTTGAACGTGAACAATAACAATAATACTATTATGCTAAGATTATATTAAACCAGTATTTGATAAAATCACAGAAACAAGTTTACATCGCGCTGAAACGTGCTTAGTTAGCGAAATACATTTATTTTAAAAACGTATCTTCAACTTAAAATATAACTTGGTATTTCAAAGAATTCCATTGTTTACTTTAATGATTGTTACAAATGTTCAAGAATGTTCGGATCTGAGTGACAGCAATGCGAACTAATATTTCTGCAAAGCTTTTTATTGTCCTTTGATAAATAACTATGTCGTTTGGACGGTATAATCATCTCATATCTTCTCATAAACATGAAAAAAGGGCGACTAAGAACTAAGGGAATATAAGATATCGGGCTGCAGCGTTAACTAGGTGCAAAATGTCACCTTACTGCTGTCACTCGTCTACTGGACCATTATCTCATAGATTACCGATTTTGTATTACAATTACGGTGCAATACTTAGACCCTCACCACGATTAAAGGCCTGTTCTAATAATTCCAGTAATTTCAGCTTGATAAAATTAATCAAGTCTTTTCACATGTCCAAACCACCTTATTTCTTTTAATTTTAGTTAAGTTTAGTAATAGTAGTTAGCACATTCTTCTTTTGTCATTAAGGCCCTCAGTAAGTCAATTGTATATTATAAGACAATTACTTACTTGAATTATTAATATTCTATTGCAACCGGTTAAACACGTCCATGAATATATCTTAATGATGTATGTAACAATGTTGAGTCCGTCAATGCAACGAGTAGTCACAGCAATACTTAATCTAATCGTTATTAAACAAGAAATTTTATTTTTATACTTTAGTTATATACTTATATTCACAGGTTTTACTCACGCTGACGAAGTAAAATTAGTATGGGTTATGTGCAAGTCGTATTTGCGCATTGTGATTTCCGTTCAAACTTATAGTTAATATAAATAACACGAACGCCCAACATAACTCTTGCGGACAAGAGTATTCGATATAAATTTCAACTTACAGCTTACTGATAAATGTTCGGGATAATATAAATAGCGAAACTTCTTGTACCTACGTCTCTATCTCTTTTCGTGTATACTCTGAGAACTCAATTTCCTCATTCAAATATTGTATTACCACAGGTGATAATCACACACTGTTAAAACTTATAACTGCTGAAATAATCGTTTGTATACTTAGGTACTGAATTACCATACAAAGTATAGCGTGAGAACATGAGTATTCAGATAAGGCTAATTTTATTGTTAAGTTTTTTATTGTCGATAATTTTTCAATTATTTTTGTCCTACATACGTAATTTTCTTGCTTGTGTTTTTACTATTCATTTACTTTTACAATATTTTACATCCGTTTAAAACTGACGTCCTACCTGTAGATAGATTGAAAAGTAAACTAATTTTCCGTAGCGCAGTTTTACTCGCATTAAGTTACAGACTTGGTTACTGCTCCACTCCCGTGGCTCCCAGCGTGATATTACATAGCCCTTTTTAAGAACTGGGCTGTCAAACACATAAATATTCTTTTAACTGGTAGTTGCCGAGATTAGCGCGGACAAACAAACTCTTTCAGCTTATATATTAGAACAGATTATTCAACTATTTCTGTTGCTATATATTTCAGTTTTATTGTCTATCTAAAGAGTGTCCTATTGAAATTAAGTAAATGATTTTAATAGTCACTTTATGCATTTAAAACTTATAAATTTCACTTCAATTAAGAAGCAATAAATTTCATACGTCTATGTGACAACGTTCATGTGTTATTGCTAATTTGTTTTACATTATTATAAATACTAGATTTCATGAACGTCAAAATAACAATAACAAAATATCAGCCAATTATCTTACAGCTTGTTCGCTGACAAAATAGGATAATTTCACTTAGAAGACCAGTTAGTAGAACTAGCAAGAAACTCAGGCCACTCTTTTTAATCGCCAGATTGTTTATTTGCATAAGTTACAATTTCAAGTAGCATGCAGAGTAACGCAATAGATATAAAGTTAGAAGTTATTGTTCCTGGAGACCACACGCCTTAAGTTACTTGTATGGTCTCTTTCAACACCATTGTTATATGAGTTTTATTTACTCCGTATTAACAATGTTATCAGCAAAACATTTTTCGTTTAAATGAATCTTATTCCACTACAAATATACCTATTTCGATTTGTATGTGCCAATTTAAAACCCAAAATAGATTTGCGACCGGTTTTAAGGTTAAATAAATCATATTTTTTGCCCAGTCAAGCTGTATGCTAAATACTATATCTATATCTAAACTATCATGTAGGTGACCAACGTGTGACAGGAACCTGTACCTGTAAGTCGTCAGTAGCTTATTTAACATGACCAGCCTGACGCTAACACCATTTAAAATAAAAAGGTTAATGTTGGTAATCTAATAGTAAACCTAAAAAAATAAATAAAATTAAAATAATTAAAAAAATCCTATTTTTCTGTAAAACAAATTAACAAAAAATTTCGTCCATAAAATTCCAAAAACAAATTTTAAAACAACGATATAAATATACGAAAAATAAACAAATAATATTAAAATATTTATTACAAAATTTAATTTGAAATAAATGAGACAAACGTAATTTATCCCAGTTAGGAAACCAGTTTCTTTATCTACAAGACAACTCAGCTTTATTATCATTGTAGAAAAAACACGAGGAAAACAGTGTGTGAGAAATAATCAATAGACAATTATAGCTCGGGTCTTAACGAACACGGACTTATGTTACCGTCGCCCGTTTAGCTAAATCGTAAATTTAATTTTATTTAAAGTGTAACTAAAGTGCGCGAAATGTTGGGGAAACACTCCAAGTTATTTTTCGTAGTGTCCGTAGCGTTCTTGGTCGCGGCAATTGTCCTAGCATCGTGGGGGTTCCAGAAAATCATTGAAACACAAATACAAAAAGTGAGTTTGGTTTTAAATTTATGCATATAACACATCATTTGTGACTACACTGGTTTGGATTAGTTTAACAATTATTATTGGAAGACATTTTTAACGTAAGTAATTTTGTTTGCGATGAATATTCACTTTATTTTTAAAGATATTTAGGACATGATTATTTTCATTTTTAATATAATACGGTGTAGGTGGTGGTGGTACTTAATTTCAGAAATAATTTTAAAGTTTTTGATTACAATTTTTTTGTGAGTTAGTAAAATTTACAAGTGGGACAGGCAGTGCAGGAATGTCAGCAATACGCATTTGTAGTAGCCTACAAATGCGGCAGGGGGATTATACGTAATACTTAATTTTATATATTTTTAATGTGATAAAACTTAAGTTATGTTAAACATAACTTCATGCATGAAGTAATGGGTTGGATATCGAGCAAATTTCAATGTGCCAATTTTATCTTGGACGTTGAAGTATGGTGAGAGAAAACATCATGAGAATACTAAACAACTGATAACAAGGGTGGAAGCAATGACCCATAATAATAACCTTATTTGTTACTGCGACTGGCATGCTGTTTTTAGTTATATTTTTAAAAAGGATAAACGCTCTGTGCGATCCACACATATAATTATGGATTTTTAACTTAGTCACCTTAATTGTGAGTTTGTAAATTATCATACAATACAGGGTTTTTTAGTAATGATATTTACAAATATTTTGAAATTTTATGTTTAACTGTATTAAGGTTATTAAAGGTGTTACAACGAATGTGTATGTAAAGAAGCAACTGTGCAAACATTTTTTGTAATAATTGAGTTCAATGAATATCGCATACAATTTTTCCATTAAATTCTAAATTATTATGTTTACGTCACAATGATCATCATACACCATTTCAAACCAAAGATGTCCATTATGCACTGTTGAACAAAAGACTTTTTGAACACAATTATAATCGCCATGCTGTATACTTGGATTTTAGACACTACGTCTTATACTGAGCTGTGCTGTTTGTATTGTATAGTTTAACCGACAGTAGTTTATTAGGCTATTGAAACACCGATATATAGTGAGTGATGAGATGGGAACTTTCCGAAAACTTAAAATTATGTTAGAGAGGTATAAAAGGTCGTATAAATACTGTGAAATGTAGAGATGCTATACTTTACGTGACATAATAAAATCAAAAAAAAATTGTCCGAAATTTAAGTATATGAAAGGTCAGTTTCGCATGTATTGTAATTGTAATATTATTACAAAAGAAGTGCTTCTCGTAATGAATGCAATTTACCCATCCACTTATCGTTTTTAATTACATTTCTCGTTATACACACAGTTTAGGTTTCTGTTCCAAAGTAATATTATTCACATGATAGGTTTGCGTTTGACTACTATTTTAGTTGATGAAGATTTGCTTAGATAGCTAAAGTATTAATGCACAAGAAACACATAACAAAGGCAAACTTAATATTGGTATCAAGTTTGCCTTTGTGTTGTGGTTGGTCGAAGACATTCTCTAAATCTCAAAGAAACTTATTTTTAATTCAGTAGGAAACAACGACTAATAAGTTTTATACATATTTAAAAAAAAAATCTAAATGTGAATTTAATAATTGGATCTCATCTAATCGTATTAGATACTAGCTATCGGCTTTGGCTGCGCAAGGAATAACAGTCTTAACTTTATCGTAAAGAACAATTCAAGTTTGGCTTGAGATTTATTTTAGAATTTAAGTATTTTAATATTAACACAGATTTTTTTAAAATTCTCTCGAATTCTAGAATATTATAATTACTTTGCTCGCGTAGATACCGATTACATATAAAAATGTAGTCTACCGACGTCAGTCTTTCTGAAATTGAAATATTTTTTTGATATGAATTAAGTAGATTGAATTAATCTATTATTATTTATAAACAAACATAGGTAAATAAACTATCAATCCTGCCAATCCTTTCTCTTTATAATTTTAGTTTAGATACACAATTTAATTTAACGCTGCAAGATACAAATTTTATGTTAATATTCTAGCTATTATTTTTCTTTAATATAATGTTTCGTTATAAAATTACATCTCAGAATGACGCATAATCGATGACCTTTGGTTAAAATAATTATTAAGTTCCTTTACACATTTCCGAACGCATTACGAACATAAAGCTTTGACATTGGCGATTATTTATTTTACTAGAGATCTGGCCTTGTTTCGCTTCGGTTTCAATCGATCTTACAACAAAATCTTACGGAAAATATCATAGCAATAGTGTCGTATTGCATCATTTAGATTTAAAACGGCACTTAAAATATTGAAATTCTGAACATGACTGAAAATAATATGTTAAACATAATAAAATATACAAAGCCAAATATACGCTGAATTTATTGATTTCCCAAAAGTGAATAAATGTTTCAAATCTGTAACGTAGATTTTTAGTTAAATCGTTGCAAACAAACAAAGAAACATACAAAAATATATTTTTTCTCTTCATAATATTAGTTAAGACATTTATTTATTTATTATTCATTAATAGGTGTAACTACTAAAATTAAAATTAAGAAATTTTGCTTTTGCCAAACTCAATGCGGTAAGCGAACAAAACCCAACGAAATAAAAACCCAATCTAGGATTTTATTTTTTAAGTACCGGACTCGAAAGTACACTAAGACCTACCGAAATTTATATCACACAAATATTTTACTCGGCTGGCAATCGAACCCACCACTCGGTGTAACGATAGTAGCATGAACACCATAACCTGTCTAAACTTTTCAAAACCTCTCCTGATTGTATAATTTGTAGAAAAACTTGGTAATACATAAAAAATTCAAAAAATCTATTTTGTATTGTATAAAAGTAATTTTATCTTGCAGATCTATATAACCTGCAAGCTTTCCACGGCGCGGTTTCACCCGCGTGTTTGCTTACTGCTCTACTCCCATCGCCATTAACGTGATGTCACATAGCCTATAACCTTCCTCGAGAACTGGCCTATCATATGCAAAAAGAATTTTTCAAATTCGACTGGTAGTTGCAGAGATTAGCGCGTTCAAACAAACAAACCAGCTGTTTCGCTTTGTTTATTAGTGTAGATTAGGTTTATAATGTGACACGTTGTCGCTATACCCAGTCCTAACACATATTTAAGTTTTCTGAGCGAACTTATAGTCTATTAGGGCAATAATTTTAACTTTTTAACTCTAGGAATATCCTGTTTATTCGCCTTTAACCTTATTTTCCATTTTAAATTGTATCACACAAACGATTGTAATAATCGATCTATTCGTGAGCTAAATATATTTCAATCTATTGAGATTTTTAAACATAAAAATACCCAATTTATTTTTAGTTTAACATCACGAAATATTAGGTATATTATTGTCATAACATAGGTAGGGTCAAGCAGCAGGTAGCCAGTCAATTGAAATATGCTCGTAATAGATGTTACTTCTTAGACATAAATAAGCATAATAATATAATTAATCATAATTATTGTAAAGAAAACTTATTATTGTAAGTTAGTAAAAAATAGGTACCTACTTAAAACGAGGCGCGGTGAGCTGACAAATAGATACTTATTCGATTTTGTATAATCGTATTGTGTTGAATCGATTTATCGTCTTATATGATAGATTGATATATTAAGTTATGCTAAGTAGGTACTAATTTTTTATTGACATACAGAATAGATGTTATAAGAGTTATTTTTCTTTCTAACTGGCCTTCCGGGGCGGTTTCGCTTGTGTACATATATTATTTATATTGTGTGTATATTATTGCCAATCCGCCTTGAGCAAGCGTGGTGATTAATGCTCATGCCTTCTCTTGAGAAGAGGCCTTTCCTTGCAGTGGAATAGTAAGAAGGCTGGTATTATTATTTATATTATCTTCAAATAAATACATACTCGTATATTATAAACCTTCAGAAAATATTCTCAAAATTATAAAAGAAAAATCATCAGAATCCGTTGAGTAGTATAGAGAATCTAAACTTAGATTCTACAAAGTATTACTTAATTTGAATCATTTATTTAGGTGATTTTGTTTGGAATACAACAGAATTATACCCTGTATGAATTAAAAACAAATTAAGCGTATGAAGGAAGACCGAACTTCATTTCAATCAAAAGATAATACTACTTTATTTACTACTAGACGTCCAGTGTCGCTTCGCTTAGGTATCAATTACAAAGACGCTTAAAATATGGAAATTATGAAAATGACTGAAAAAATATGTTAAACATAAAAAAATATAGCTTATGTTACGCGTCCCATCTGTAGCTTTCTAAAGATGAAAGAATTTTTTAAATCGGTTACGTAGATCTTGAGTTAAATCGAAACAAACAAACAAAAATACAAAATTTTTTTTTTTTTCTCTTTATAATATTAGCTTTATAAAATTAGTTTAGATTTGTACTGTTGAACAGACCACCAATAAACATTACATTTAAAAGGTTTTTACCACAACAACGATGGCAAGCAAAGTTGCAATTGCAGTGCAATACAGACTGCAAGTCTTACCACAAAACTCTGTTGCCTTACATTAGATGATTTCCTTGGTTGCTTTAATTCATCATCATCACATAATTTCGGGACAATCCCACCCACATGCCCATCACTGTGACTCCTGTAAGCCAGGATTAATAATGATATACGAAACACCGAGCTTTGACACTCGGGATTCCCGCGGACTGCTAAGCCTACTGTCTTGGACCCCGTAACGAATGTAATCAGAAGTAAAAAGGAGTAGTTGGATATAAAAATGTCCACTTCCCTCTATTGCAAAGCGGAAGACAAGTATAATCTGTATAGGATTATGACCTATTAAAAGAGAGCACCACGGACAACAAACATTAAGGGAGCTATGTGCGTTAAATCTGATTCCAGTAATATGTATGGCAGAAACGTACGAAAATTCACAGTTCTAATGTAATGACGTAGATGTATTTATCTTAGTATGAAGAAACAAACTTAGGTATGTACCTAATGATTTCGAACATCAAGATGTTTCTAGCAAACAGATGAGCGGATGAATAGACGTAAGAATAAACGCGCTTTTGGCGGTCTGATGATCGTTTTCATTATCAATCGAGACCTCTACCTACGTGCTTGAGAGATCACGTTATCTCTAAGCATCAAATGCTGATGTTGTTCATATATTGCATCAGATTACAGTCCATCACAGAACATCATAGCGGCAGTATTATCACAGGACACTGCGTTTTGTGTTAAATGTTTTCGGTTACTTGTTAATTGTTAACGAATTTTAAGAGTTATAAAATTCTTATTCAGCCATCAGAAAGGCAAATAGAATCTTTGTATTGTATAGTCGCATAGTATAACGAAATTTATAGATTTTAAGGAGATTTTATGTCTACGAAATCAAACAGGATCCAGTTGTATAGAGGTTGCGTTAAAAAGGAGTTTGGCAAGGAGGGATGTAATGAACAGTGCGTGCGAGTGCTGTGCACGAGAGTGCAATTTAGATTTACTCACAAAGAACAAATTGTGTAATCATCAATGTTTGTTCAGAGTCTCCTAAGTATATCGAGCCCACAGCCCACGGGGCTTGTTTCATAACTAAAACCGGCGCGCGGAGTCTTCAGGCATTACAGGTCTAAATGGTCACATAGGCAAACTTAGCTAGTAGTACAGAGTATTTCCCTTATTTTCTAGTACAGGAGTTGTCTAAAACCACAACAACAATTAAGAATTTTACTACCTCAGTAAGTAATATGTCAATATTTTATTTTCTGAAAATGGTATATAAACTGTTTGTATGTTTGTTTGATCGCGCTAATCTCTAGAACTAGCAGTCGGATTTGAATAATTCTCTTTGCGTATGATAGCCCAGTTCTTGAGGAAGGTTGTATGTAACATGACGCTACTGGCGATGGGAGCAGAGCAGTAACCAAAGACACGGGTAAAACTTCGCCGCGGCAAGTAATTTATATAACTAGGTCTGCTTAGATTCGCGATTATTATTACCTATCAAAGGCACACATATTATTAGTATTATAATAAATCCTTAGTATTTACGAGATAACCTACACTCACATAAAATAAAACAAAACACTGGTGAGGATCACACAGATAGAGCAATAACAAACGAACGAAATGAGAGTTTTTTTTAAACGACTAAGGTAATAAGCCTGACGGTAAACAGTTACCGTAGCCTATGAACGCTAGCAACACCAGAAATAATACTTGTGCGTTACTGACCATATTAAAAACCTTTTAACTCCTATCTTAGAGAACTCCATGTTGTAATCTCCCGGAAAATCTCGACTAGTAGCTTAAAATTTGCAGATTTTGCACAAAAAGTACCAAAAAAATGTGTTGTTGTGTGCAAATATAATAAAAACTTTACTGCACGTAAAAGTAATATAACATAAACGATGATATTGAGCGTTTAAAGTAATGTTATGGTCGTGAACTTTAGTACTATAAAAGACCGCGTCCTTATTACGCTTATATATTATATTGTCGACCATTTTCCTCATAGAAACTCATGAAGGTTTCGAGTCAATAGTATTATGGAATGGAACGACGCCGTAATTGGTTTAAGGTACATTATACAACAATCCATACTAATATTATAAATGCGATAGTAACTCTGTTTGTCTGCCTGTTACGCTTTCACGCCCAAACCACTCAACCGATTTTGATGAAATTTGGTACAGAGATAGAATAGACTTTAGGGAACAATATAGGCTATCTTTTAAGCAAAAAATAATCTGAAGGGTTGGAAATAGGGGATGAAAATTTAGCCGCTGCATATAGTATCAAGTTCCAGCAGCCCATCCAATAAGGCGGTCGGTATTTTGGCCGCCTACCATCTCAGGCCAGCGAGCCTGACACAGCCGCCTCGTTTTCCAGGACGGGGCGGTATGCGTAAACGCATTTTCTCTCTAAAATCGACATTCATGCAGGCGGATCAGCAGGCAACAAATAGTAATATATAAATAGGTACTTAAATAACAAGTATAACTATATTTATCTATTTAAGACTATTACATTTACGTTCTTTATCGTATTTTAACTACTTCTTAATGTTTAAGTTTTACATTGTTGTAAGTTGTAAAACTAATTGAGTGGGTATACTAAGTGTAACTAAAATCTTATTGTTGCTCATTGCAAGAAAGAGATTATATAAACGAAGACAGGTATTACAATAAATTATTCTTAATTTACGATAAAGAAAAACGTCGTAAGAAAAGCTGAAGTTATAGAAAAATATATGTTAGTCCAAAACTGCCAATCAGCCTTGAACAAGATTGATAGGTAATATGGCTTAACGAGAAAAGGGCCTTGCCCTGCAGTGGGATTTAATGAGCTGAGGCAAAAAATAATTACTTATTTATTTATTTTACGTGTGCTAAGTAACAACAAACTAAATCGTTGCCAATTGCCAACCCTCAAGAAGGACGAGGTAAGGTAATTACACCAGTAATGGACATTGAACCAGTAATGGACACGAAATCTTGTAGACTAAGAGTTTTTTTTTTTTTTTTTTAGTTTCCTCCCAGGGGTAAAACCGCCCTGTGAGGGAGTTTATTGCGAACCATAGCGCTCTTCTGCAATTTGATACAGATTTTCTTATATATATATATTGTTTAAATCTAGTAACAAATTAAAAATTCATAACTTTAGGTGTGTTCAATAGATGTTGCAATAGGAAAGGAGTGTGTTGTGTCGAAGGAGGTGTTTAATGTGGGGTGCATTTTGGTGTATTAAGTGTTATTGAATCGTTTGAGGGTGTTGACAATTTGGGTGAGATGTGTCATGAAAGTGTTGATGGTGGCGTCGTCTGTGAGTATGTGTTCGAGGTTGTAGGGGTCAATTTGTGCGTAGTGACAGCGTTGTTCGTGTAAGAGACGATTGTGTGTGTATTGTGGGCATTGTGTCAAAAGGTGTGTGAATGATTGTAGTGTTATGTTATCACAAGGGCATTTGTCGTCGTTGATGATACGGAAGCGGTGTAAATATTCTTTATGGTAGCCATGATTGGTGAGGAGTTGTGTTAGTGCGAATGTGTGTCCTATTTTGTTAATGAGTGTATGAATGTGTTTTAGTGTGGGGCACCATATCCTCATTGTAGACCCCTTAGGATTGTTCTTGTATATATCGGCGGATCTTGTAGAGCTGTCTGCTTTAGCCAGTTTCTTAATATAACTTAGGGGAAAACGGTTGAAGATGGGTGGTTTCATTTCAGTTGCAGCGGTTTTGGCGGCAATATCTGCGGCCTCATTGCCGTGGATACCGACGTGTGCTCGTATCCAAATGAATGTGACGTGTGTGTTCATATTATGTAGTGTTCTATGAATATTACTGGTGATATGGTGTGTGCTGAGAGTGTTGTTGATATCCTCTAAAGCCGATCTGGAGTCCGACATGATGACGGTTGCTGCGACCTGTTGCTTCTGCAACCACTGGCAAGCCTGGTCGATGGCTACCAGCTCGGCTTGGAAGACTGTGCATGTGGAGTGTAATTTGTATGTGTAGACTAAGAGTAGACATGAGTTTTTAGACAGAAAGGTCATCTAGCTATCAATGTTAAAAGTTTTATTTAAATCTAGTCTTTTAATTCAATATAGTGTGCGGTGCTTCTGTTATTGAAAATTGTTATCGCGGCTTTTGTTACGGAAATTGTTAGTGTAGTAGAGGTAGAATTTGCCTTTGAATTTATTATAGCTGTAATTAAATCAGAAGGTTTTTTGTTGCTTGGATTAACCATAAAATTAAGATGAAAACACACTGTTACTTACTCCAGAAAAGTTATGTTTCACGTTTTTTTGTTAATGTCTATTACTGGTGCACTAAAAATTTAAATTTCTATTAATGGACATTTATTGAATGATATTGAAAATCTATTTGTTAATCGATTATTTCTATTTAAATTGTTATTACTCAAAATATTTATATTAAATATCAAATTGTATTTATTTTAATCGTTGATTTTTAAACATTAAGGTAGTAATTAATGAGACAAACAATTTAATAAATGTAATTTAAGTTAAGTGTTGAGCTCCTAACGCAATGATTTAACCACAGACAAAATGGAATACGCAGAGACTTTTGAATATTTTCCCACCAGATAACAAATTTGTATAACATTTAATAAGGAATTTATTTTACGTTTTTATTATTCGTGTTTCTTTCATTTTTGTTAATGAATTTTTGATGATGTTATTTTAACTATTCTTTTTTAATTTACTTTAATGTCCTTCTGTCTGTCTGTGTCTGACTTTTTCTAAAAGCTGATTAAAAATAAAACTTCGTACCATTCCATATTCCTAATTTATTTTATCCACAGCTAGGACTTCATCAAAAGCTTGACGATTACTACGTGATCTATGACTAGATTATTGTTCATTATTGGGCGTCTATGACTGGGTTTGCTCCTGTCCATCACTGGCGCAAATTTTATTTTTTATTTGTTATAAACATTAAAATCAATAGCAGTGTCCTACATTAAATGCAGCAGGAATATAGAAAAAACACAGGACCTTGAATTTTCAATATGTATTGTACTGAAACAATCACTATTAACACTTTCCGGGACAGTAAACGTATGTGGCCGTGATGACAATAAAACATCTATTGTGTCTAAAGTTGTGTCCATGAAAGGGTTAATAATGAAATTGCAAAATACTATATGCAAATTTGCGGTTAGTGTCGATTACTGGCTCCTTTCCTATATGTAGAGGAGAAATAAAACTCGATGCATTACTGGTGTCTCTGATATTACAAGCATCAGCCATTCTATTTGTCCTGAACATAATTTGTCACTGTTTATACACAACTAGCTATTTACCTAGCTATCATCTGCTGCTAACTATTGAAGTGCTGTTCGTTGTGGTATTTCCATATACGTCAATGCTCATGGATCTCAAGGCTGTAAGCTGTTGTTAGATTTCCGTGCTTGTTTCATTGACGAGTTTAGATTAAGACAAAAAATGTGTCATACTTTTTTTGTAACCTAAACTATATATTATTGTCATTTAGTGTCTTTAACACTGCAGTGTTGTGTTGTAAGTTAGCTGTATTTTAGGGAAATAGCACGACAGTGAGTTAGTGTCCTATAACTCCCTTTCTTTTACTTTTTATCTTTTCCTCCCTCCTTTCCTTCCACACAATCGACAAAAACTGGAATGTTTTCTTAGTGTTGTTTTTACAATACTTAGATAACAAAGTCATGTCCATGGGTCACGGTTAACACTTACCATTAGGTAGACTTGCTGTCACCGAAAACTATAGTAATATATAAATCGGAAGAGTTTGTTTATGTGTACGTTTGTTTAAACGCACTAACATCTGGAACTATTTTAGGGATGATAGCCCAGTTTCTGAGGAAGGTTAAAGGCTATGTAACGCGCTACTGGTGACGGGAACAGAGCAGTAAGCAAAGGCGCGGTTGAAACCGCGCCACGAAAGCTAGTAGTTTATAACCTTGGCACTACTTATGTCTAAAAAGAAAAACGTTCATCACTGCAAAATAGTTCAAAAAGTAATTTGACCAGCAATAAAAATGTCCAACTACAGAAAGACCACATAAATCACCAGTATAAAACTTTACCAAGACACCGTCTTTCCTGATGTCTGCGTAAGCTTATCTCTGTTTTCTATTCAAATAAGAAGAATGTTGTTTTTATGAAAACCGAGATTAATTCATTAGCTATGAGTTTCAGCGTTTGTTAAATCAAAAATATTTAAATGGTTTCGTTGATAGCACACATTGCAATAAGACCGGTTCTAGGTAGTTGTAAACTTGTACAGACCGAAATATCGAATAGATTTGAGAAAGGTCAAGGGTATTAAGAGGGCTCTTTGTTGCATATTGCATGATAATCAAACATTTAAGGTAGGTAGGTATTTACCGCAAAAATAATAAATAAAATAATACCTATGCCAAAATGCAAAAAAAAATATCACACAGTCACCCAAAAAAGTATACTTGCTATTACAAACTTATACGTATTTTTAGTTAAAAATAGGCTATAGCGTACCTTGATGTACAGAAAATCCTTTTGATTTATTAATAACTGCAAAGTTGTCTTTTGTTAGTTTACGGAAAATTGCCAAACCCACAGAATCAGAATAAGAATTTTTTATTTGTGAAAACATAGCTACCTACATCAAGTTCTTAAATATCAATAGACTAGCTTTCCGCGGCGCAGTTTCACCCATGTCTTTGCTTACTGCTCTGCTCCCGTCGCCAGTAGCGTGATGCTACATAGCCTATAACCTTCCTCGAGAACTGAGCTATCATACGCAAAAATAATTTTTCATATAGGTACGATTGGTAGTTTCAGAGATTAGCGCGTTCAAACAAACAAACAAACTCTTTCGCTTTATGTAATAGTATAGATTTACTATGCGTTGTCACTAGGACATACAAATTTGTAGTTACGAACAAACTGCTACAAAGGTTTATATAAAGCTCTGTCGATTAGGTAGCATTGTTTAAAAAATAGGCTAGTGCGGACCAGTTTTATGTTAACCACCCTACTTTCCTACTCCCATACTAAAGTATGAAATACGCTCTGTATCGAGGAATACTTAACGAACATACAATGAGTACACATGCCACATGACAGCTTTAGAACAAAATATTTGTAGAACAATAACCAGACCACTTACAAGCAATTATTGCTATTTACGTAATATCATACTAAACAACTGATATAATAGATAAAACTAAATTATAAACACTTAAATAATTAAAACTAAATTATTATGACGTCAATAAATTTTTAAACAATGTAGGTTTTCAAAGGTATTTCAAAACGAGTTTAAATAATGAGATGACATGCAATAGGCTATTTGACTACATTTAAAATATACAACTAATAATTGTGGTCATCTTTAAAGAAAATAGTGTAAAAAGGGGAAAAATTAAAATTTCACGTGGTACTTAAACAGTCTGCCACGTGGTTGCAGCTCCGGTGACGAAGAACGAGACATTTTCTAGATAAAAATAAAAGTTCATATTATGATTTGAAAACTCACATTGGTACTTGCCCGCATTCGAATCTACTGCCACGTGTTTACGACTGGGCCATTGGGCCTTTAAAAAGAAACAAGTCTACTTTAATCTGTCAGCTGCTGTATTCTATTCAATTTGATTAATCTATCTGTATATTTATTTATAATCATTACGACAAAATTACAGTCATTAACACTGATTAGTGATTACACAGTAAAAACTTAATATGTATAAAACTAGACTCAATCGAATGGTGGCCGTAAAACCTTTACATGAGAAGACCATAGGTACTTGAGGCCAATATGCCTGAAGTTTGCTACTATAAGAGTTGAGATAGTATTGTACCGCAGGCTACTTACCATTAGGCAAATTTTAGTTTCATAAATATATTGTTTGATTTTGACAAGTTTCAACCAATAAGAGATCAATGATTGATCATTACGACACTATTGTGATAGCAGACTTAGACCCCTGTTTATAGGAATGCCTCCACTGTGTCTGCCAAACGTGGCAATCATAAAAAATACGCCAAGTTCGGATATGTTCGTATCAAAAGAGTAGTCCGGAAAGATACTAATTACCCTTGAAAAATTGTACACAATTATCAACACACATTATTTTTAAATTTAACATAAAATCCGTTTATTAAATAACGTTTGAATATTATAATTAATATAATTTTAACTTTGAAATATAACCGTGAGAACTTAAAATAATAGATACTTATAAAATGTTTATTATTAATGTTAAGTTTCAAGTTTATTACAAGGAGATGTACCTACCAATAATAGCAGTATATTTTATCAAAATAAATGTAGGAGCTGAAAGTCTACTAGGTAGTAGACAGCGAAAATGTTAAAGGTTAGAAACGCGTTTATTCATTTAAATCAGATTAGAGGTTAAGATAACCCAAAGAAAAGATCATACTTTCGTCCTGAAGATATGACTGCCGCTGCCTGACAATCCTCTACACGAACAAAAATAATTATATCTATATCAAATTGTATAGTTAATGTTGGTTACGACTACTAGAAAAGAAAATCTCGCAGCAAAAGACAGTGGTAAAACTTTATCGTTTGGAAAAAAATACTATAATTTTTAATACTAATCTTATCTCGTACATTTTCCAAAAAGAAATAAACACATGGGTTTTACTGGTTTTTCCCTTGCCACCAAGCTTGACATGCGGGTTTATGCCCGCAGATAAACCTTGTAGAACATATGTAGTATAGGAGTTAATGAACTGTTGTGACATATGAACCCAACGCTTTGTACTATTGATATCATTGTGTTAGTTACCGTGTGACATTGTCTATACTGTAGGTATATCTATCTGTACTATTATATAAAGTGGAAGAGTTTGTTTTTTTCTTTGAACGTGCTAATCTCTGGAACTACTACTGGATTTGAATGTCTTTTTGCGTATGATAGCCCAATTCTCATGTAGCGCCAGCACAGAAAAGAAAATAGGTTTCGTTATTTTCACTTTGTTTTAGGCAGTGGGGCTTTTTGTTTTTAATAATATATCTATTATTCTATTGTTCGTTATAAATTTTTAAAGAGATAAAAATGATTGCCACTTACAGATAAAAATTTAGTATTCGCTAATTTATACTAAAACCAGTGAGAACCTGATACTATCAATCAATCAGTCTATCGCAGACAACTGCTGGGCATACTTAGGCCTCCTCCATTTAGTCTATCGCATTCATTTTCCATCTTCCTTGGATCTATCCATGACCATAGAACGTAAACCTACAAATCTTCATGGCACTAACTTTCTTTCCTATTCTCGAAATATCCGTGTATTTCGTGTTCACGGTAGATAGTAGTAATTACTCGCTGGTTTCAGCTTGAATGAGCCGGATCGACCGGAGAAGTACTACCCTCTCATAGAAGATCGACGTAAGAAAATTAATTTTCATGCTAATGTGTTTCGCTCAGTAAGTGATGCGCCGGCAGCCCAAATACCTCCTCGGACCCTTTCCTTTCCCTTTTCCTTCCTCCCTTCTCCGTGGTCGACAACGGCTTTGTTGTGTTTTCTGAACGTTACTACTTCTGTAACGCTTGGAAAAACCTAGCTATTTCTATAGGTTACGGTTACCACTTATTATCAGGTAGGCCGTGGCTTTCCACCAAAGTTGTTTAAAAGAAATATATATTTTTTACAGAATGTAGAACTGGAGAACAACTCGATGATGTATGACAAATGGGTGAAGATGCCGATGCCTATGGACTTCAAGGTATACGTGTTTAACGTGTCAAACGCTGATGAAGTCAACAACGGGGCGAAGCCGGCGCTGGTCGAGATTGGACCTTACGTTTACAAGTAAGTTAATGAACGATATCAACTCAGATTTTAAGCAGTGCTTTTACAGAAATTGCACCAATGGTTTAGTGTTAAATGCATCTATTTCGGGCTCTTTTTCAGCTGTTAACGCTCTTATGGCTACACCCCGAATGTGTTATGCTTGCTAATGGATTCCAGGATATAATATTGTCATTATTTCCTTTATTCATATTTTTTCATATTTATTACATTTTCAAATATATACTTATAAAAACCAAAAATACACATTTAAAAATATAAAAAAATAGATTACCACCGGCAACGAGACGAAGTCCAAGCTACCGGCGGTTCGGGATCCAGAGAGAGGATCCTCCTAACAATACGTGCTGTGTCGAGCAGCACTGCCTTCTGGATCTGGCCCTTGACCCATCCACCTAATGCGAGCCTCTTTAGGTGTTGGTCGAGGCTCTTTGCTATTAAACCATTTACGGTAACGACTATCGGCACAATGACAGCAGAATCCACATCCCACATGTCAACAATCTCATGGGCTAAATCAAGATATTTTATTTGCTTATCTTTCTCAGCCTTCATGAGATTCTCGTCATGAGGGACGGTAATATCAACTATCATTGCAAGGCGTTCGGATCGATCCACCACCACGATATCAGGCTTGTTAGCTATAATAGTCCTGTCTGTGATGATGGAGCGATCCCAATACAATGTCGCGCGACCATTTTCGAGAACCGGCTCTGGGTTGTATCTGTAGTACGGTACCTCGACATCTAGAAGATTGTATCGCAGAGCAATTTGCTGTGCAAGTACTCTCCGTTAGCAAGACGCGAACAGCCGGAAACAATATGCCTGAGGGATTCACCAGGGCGATGACATGCCCGACATATGTCAGTAGTACCATCCCTCAAGATATATTTCCGGTAGTTGTTCGTCATGATAACTTCATCAGCAATTGCACAAACAAACCCTTTGGTTTCTCCAAAAAGATCACCGAAGCGTAGCCAGGCAACGGAAGCAGCACGGTCTATATCAGGCCCATGTAAGGCCAGATAGAACCGTCCGTGAAGCTCCTTGCTCTGCCATACCATTCTACGGTCGTCTATACTGAGTACTACAGGCCTACGCCAGTTCTCCTTAGCCAGGGCAAGCGGGGTAAGTCCACTATCCACTGCAACCATATCACGATGCACACCCTCGCCCATCTTAAGAAAATAGTCTCTGAGGTTGCATATCTCGCGATTGTGGAGGGTTTTGGCATTTAGAAATCCGCGGCCCCCACACTTTCGCGGGATATACAACCTCATGACGGATGAACGTGGATGGTGCATACGGAATGCTGTTAATAATGTGCGGACTCGCCTATCCAGAGGCCCAAGACAAGTGTCAAAGATTTCTATTCTATCCATAGAATAGATTAAAAAATGTATTGGATTGACATAAGCTAACGCCAGCACTTATGTCAATCTCATACATTTTTATATCTATTCTATGAATAGAATAGAAATCTTTGACACTTGTCTAGGGCCTCAGGGCATCCAATAAAATATAATTATTATTATTATTATTCTCTTTATTTATATTTTTTTATTAATTACATTTTTAAACAGGTATATATTTATATAAAACAAAAATATACATTTAAAAATATAAAAAATAGATTACCACCGGCAACGAGACTAGAGTCCAAGCTACCGGCGGTTAGGGTTATTATTATTATTATAATGTTTTATGAGCACGATGGATCATTCGTGATGTAATTTTTTTTTTCTGTCGATAAATACTCAGTTTAAGCATGGAAGTTAGATGTGTAGATGTGCAAGATATTGCAATAGATTTGCTTCCCACTTTACAGCAAAATTACATGGGTTTTAACATAACTGATGAATTCTGCTGAGCTCTTTAATGTTGACAAAAATGATGAATTTTTTGGTATCTGGTCATAAACCAAAAGGATAATGCAATCATTCCATATTATACCTTAGTGTAGCTATTGCGTTTACTAAGAAAAATATGCACATGTATTCTAGAAACTGCGACATCCACTGCTAAATCTAATTAACATAGTTCAAGTCCAAGGTAAGTACTATTTCAAAATATGTGTGTGAACTCAACAATTATCTACTTATTGTTCTTATAACATCATGATTTTGACGGAGCATTACGATTATTAAATATCATAGCTAATTATATTATTTATACATGTAATATAAATATTCTTTATTGCAAATTACAAAAATAGATAAAAAATGACCGTAGAGCACGACATTAGGTAGTAACACAGCGAGGTCATATGGGTTATTCACCAACTCGACATAGGTCTATTATTCTATTTTTATCATTATTACAATATTTTGTCAATAATAATAATTTGAAGTAACATATAAAGTGCAGTTGCAAAAAATAATAAAATGTGTTGTTTACAAACTCCAGTTACACATCGCCACACTACCTATATTACCACCAACTCAAAACTGCCAAAGCTAATGCCACGGATCACCTGAAACATTATTTTTATGCATATAATTGTTTAAAACATACAACAATCAATATAGCAACGTTTCTTGCCATTCATTATTATTAGAACAACATGCAACGTATTCCCACGATAATAGAAATAATGTCACTGTGTCAACTAACGCATAAACAACTTTAGTGGAAAATAATTAAAATCAAACTATCTTACGCTCTTTTATTACAAATCAACATTTAGACATATTACCCAGCAAGTGCATCAGCTTACGGCGTGGAAGGCCTATTACCCCTTCGGTCCATTTTTTTGTTTTTAACTCCGTATACGGTCGACAGCGGCCATTGTTTTTGTGATGTTTAGATGACACAGCCTTATCTATAAGTTACGATTACCTATGTATGTTATGTGCTTACTATAATTTAAATAAAATAAAATAATTGATATTGAATTCTATTACAAGAACACTAAAGTTCTTTAGCAGGCGTATAAACGCAGCCTTAAAGGTTTTCCTAATGATTTTCAATGCAATATTTGGATATTTTCCGTTCATTAATTTAATTACTTTGTTGTTATTCATCCGCATAGCCAAGAGTATCTTTGTTTCTTCATTTAGCTATTTTGGTGGCTCGTAATTATTAAGCACCATAGCGTAAAAACTAGAATGTAGCTTAGAAAAGTGAAACCACCTCTTAACACGTGTTTCATATACCCCCAGCTTCCGAATGACTAATTAACGAAACATTAATCACCTGTTAAATCTCATGTAAAGTACCTAAAAACATGCTCAAAGCATGCATAATTAGTTAAATTTGATCTCATAAATTACTAATTAGATCGGTCAATTGATAATTGTCGGATAATCAATTGGTGCAATGAGATTTAACAGGTGATAATTAAATTTTTCGTTGATCAGCCTTTCAGAAACTGGGGATAGTCTACATCACGACAATGTCAATTAAAGTATATACAATAACATAGTCTAACGGTTTTCCCCCAAAAGACAAAAATATTATAAAAAAAAATTAAATAAAAACATATTAAGTAAACTTATATAATATTATCTACTAGCTACCCGTAGCGCGGTTTCTCCCGCGTTAAGTTACATCTTTGATTACTGCTCTACTTCCGTCGCCAGTAGCGTGATTTTACATAGCCTTTAAAGCCTTCCTCAAGACCTAGGCTATTAAACACAAAAATAATTGTTGAAATCCCACTGGCAGTTTTAGAGATTCGCGCGTTCTACTAACTACCAGTCGATACCCCAGTTCTTGAGGAAAGTTATAGGCTATGTAACATCACGCTACTGGTGATGGGAGCAGAGCAGTAAGCAAAGACGCAGGTCAAACCGCGTATAATACATGCATAGTATATTATAAAAAGACGACTTGCCATTCGCTTTTAATATTTTTATTTCTAACATAATTATTATTTAATATGTGTAAAATTCCCACGAAAATTAAAGTTATTTTGAATGACAGGTATGCATTACAATTATAATTTTAATTGTAAGACACGTTTTTGTTTAAATCATTAGTTTTAAATTCATTTTACGGTTTATTTTTATTTGTGTACTAGCGACCCGCCCCGGCTTCGCACAGGTATTATGCTGATACTAAATATAATAAAGAATGTCTTTTTAAGCAACGTTTACAGCTTTTTCGTCATTAGACAATCCAAACATGGTCATTGTTTTTTTTAGGCCGGTACTGCTGCGCTATGTCCCTGCATTACATTAGAAACCTCTAAAATTACAAGAGTTTCTCTACGATATTTTGTACGTATTATACATATAAACCTTTCTCTTGAATCACTCTATCTATTAAAAAAACCGCATGAAAATCCGTTGCGTAGTTTTAAAGCTCTAAGCATACATAGGGACAGACAGCGAGAAGCGGCTTTGTTTTATTGTATGTAGTGATGATGATAGTGAAGGTGGTCAACTGCATAACATCGTTAAAGGTGTGCCTATAATATCTATATTTTAACATTTCTGTGTTCAGAAGAGCATTTTCTTTGTCTTTTCGAAATGTGTAACTCAAACAGGGAACTACCTATATACGTCTAATGAAGTCAGCAGTCCTAAAATTCTACTTATACGTATACCTCCAACAAATTTAGTATAACTGGTTTTTATGTTTAAAACGAACAGCGCTCCTAGTACTTTCTCGGAGAACTAAACTGTCATCAATGAGAAATATGTCAACTGTACATATTTTTAAAAACACGAGTACGAAAATTAACACGTAGGTAAGTTAAAGTATTTTATTATGTTGGTAACATAAATAATAATAGCAGTAAAGAGCCATTACATCGATTAAAACGTACACTGTAATTACAGCACTAAACCCGGATTGACTTGACTTTAAACTGTTTGTTATATAATAATCCATCATTATCTTGTTATTATCGTAACCTATTGTTTATAGCAATTCGATGTCAAACAAGCATAGACGCCATCTTGATGACCATCAATGGATATGTGTTTTTTTAAACACAGCTATGCCTTTGTCGACCGTAGTAGAAATTTAATGGAAAATTGTAAAGAACCATAGTTCACAGTGATATTCCATATGAGAAGAAAGGGTCGGTCAATCCGACCCATTTATGCTGAAACCAACAAGCTCAAACTCAAACTCAAAGCATTTATTTCATTTGGATCATAAAGTATGATGCTTAGAGATCTACTAAGACTTTTTAAGGGTATGTATGCTAGGTAGGTATGAAGACAGCTGTTGGGTTAACAGCTGTAGGTACTGTCCCTAATATACTGTATCATCTGATTTACTGTAGGTACTAGTGATAAAGAGGGTCAACGGCCAAGGTACTTTCCCTATGAACTGTATCAGCTGATTTACTTGGTACTGCTGTAGAGCTACTTATTAGACCGGCCCAGTGTTTCCACCTTCGTACCGTAGACTTAATAGGTAGTGTTGAATAATACTCGAGAGACGACTGTACAATGTTTATTTACAAAAATGGCACGGTTTATATATACAAATGTAGTCTGACACAGGTATGGTATTTACATGAGCGCATGTTGGTTGTTGACCAATCAGGAGCGATATACAATATTAAAATCTCAAACTAAAATCATTAATATGCTGCAGTTGTCTGCTTGATACGAATATCACAGGTTACAGTGAATGTGTGCAGTGTGAGTGTGAATGTGTGTGTGCAGTATAAAATAAGTGCCACTATTTAAGAAGTGGTCGCCGCGTTCCGCTATCATTATAGACTTGGCTCGCGCGCCGCGCGCACGCGCCGATGCATTTGTAGGGCTCCGCTGCTGTCTCTGTACGCCACAACTTCTTCTTTAGAGAATTTCATAAATTATAATAATACTCAATATTATTAACACAACCAAAATGTAACTGAGCGTGATGGAGAAGCAAATTAGAAAAAAGAAATAATAGGCAAGCAATTAAACCTGTGGCACTCTCTTGTTTTACCTATATTAACATATTTTTAGGCCAAATATTCACTTAGGTAGTTGCATTAAATGATTTTATTATTTTTATTTGTATTATAGTAATATTTTTGAAGATAAAGTTATGTTTTTGATACTATAGGACTGACATGTTTTATAACAAAAATCCTTAAATAAAGAGAAAAAATTGATTTTATTTTCAAATTTGTTAAAAAATACAAGCCCATGGCTTTGCTCGCGTGGATATCGTTTTTATGTTAACTTCTTAACAATGATATTTTCATACAACTTTTCATCCCCAATTTAAACTCTTCTAAAGCCACCCCTGTCAAAATATTGATGAGAGTATTTACTTTGATACTAGTATCCCAATACAAATTTACAAAACTATAGTATAATTAGTAGAATTTTCATACCATCTTTTTCGTCCCATTTACTACACTTATGGGTTGAATTTTAAGAAACCCTTTTTAGAACACCTCTAGACATTAAAACAAAGACACTCCCAAATTTCAAGTCGCTACGGCCAGCGGTTTAGGCTGTGCGTTGTCTCTCAGTCAGGACAAAGCAAACTCAAACTTAAACCATTTCTTTATTTTGATCATAAAGTATGATGCTTATGAAAAGTCAAAATTACATGAAGTCAGCCAATTGACCTACAGCCAGTTCGCTGATGAGATAGAGCTGAGAGAAGAGCTGGCAAGAAATTCACGTCACTCTTTTCAATTGCCAGATAATTACAGTTTTTTGTATGAATTACAATTTTAACACTCAACGCAACCAAATAATCATTGAAAGTATACAAAACAAGCAATTAATATAATTACCAAAATTAAAAAAAAAGAAAAGAGAGGATTTCAATTATTTAGTTTCATCTAGTTTGGTAATTTGACTACGTATTTTAATTAAAATGGTAAATGCAACTCCTGGTCATATTAAACGACAAGGTTATACTGGGTATGATATTAAATGCATGCCATGCCAAAGCTTTTTATAATATGTATGAATTAGCTATATATCTTCTTTTTAATGTATTTGTTAGGTACGTATTATATCGCAACTTTTATGAGATTTTTCCTTATGAGTACAAAAATCGGACAAATACTTAGACAGTGCAAAGATCGCTTAGTAAGATTATAGGTTTGTGTGTCACGTACACATTTCGCTCGATCATTTTTCTTTTCAAATTATTCCCAATTATGACCTTGTCTAGGCGTACCACACTATTTCTTATTAACTTATTTTGCCTTACTACTTATAAAAAGCCTTCTCCAAATTCTTCCCGACAATTTATCTAAGTCCTCTCTCACAAAATTTTTATTTAAAAATATATGATAAAAAAATTATTAAGAACTAATTCCCAACTCCGGCATAAAAATGTGCTCTGAAAAGTACGAAATGAGAAAATAATCTTGTGATGGTCACAGGCCGCTGTTGCTTTGCATTCCCTTGTCCTTAAACCTCACGAATTGTCACGAAATGTCATTGCTATGCCCGCATTGGGTTAAAGGCTATGTGACGTCATACTAAATGTAACATAGTCTAAAACCCGCGGGCATCGGGCAGTCAAATTATGATGACTTGCTTAGAAGATAAGAGTGGACAGATGATCATACAAACATACCTACATACATAGCCTGTTAAATTTATAACCCTCTGTTTCGCTTTGCCGTAGTCGGGTAAAAATGAATAACATCCAATTACACTTATCTTACATTCATAACAAGATTACAAAATATTTCAATAGTAAGATTAAATATTCAACGATGCTTCTTATGCTTTATTTAGTCTTTAAATCTAAAATGATGTATGCTTATTAAAATATTATAGTTTTTCTTAATACAAGTGAACCTTAATATTGTTCGTTTTTGACGAAATAAATATCATTAAACCGAAACTGGTTTTTGGATAATTTGTGCCTACTTGTCAAGATGCATGTGCAAAACGTGTTCTGTCGCTCAAAATAAATGAAACAAAAACTAAATTAGTGTTTAGTAAACCAATAATAACATATCCTTTTTTCGATCTAATATGGCTTTTTATGATTACCAGTTATTAAATATAAAACAGGTTAAAACGTAGTTATCTATAAGTATTAATAATACCCTGAAAAGTCTACTGGTAATAATTGGTATTCCTCAAGGCGCAGCACCATCTTTGAAACACACCAAAAGTATTCCTCAAATCGCTACAAGGAATTCTACGTTATTTGACATCGTCCCCTCTAAAAGCTGAATTTTTTTTAAATATTCCAATATTTCTGTTAAATTCTCGATAAATCTACGATGAGGATAAAATAATAGAATATTAAATTATTAATTAGGGTAATTTGGTACCTATCAAAATGACTCATATTAATTAGTAATCAAATTAGCTAGAACGAGATAATTCTCGAAAACTGTATTAAAATAAAACAATATGCCAGATTCCGGTACTGGATCAACACTGTCACTCATCAGTCTTTAAGCATTTAATCATTTAAGACTACCTTTGTCAGTTAGAGGAAGGTAATACAGAAATTAAACTATACATAATAGATAAAGTAAGAGGAAAACCTTCTAAATAACTAATTGTTAATTCTGTTAGTAATTTTTGAAACAACGCAGTAAAATGTAATTAAAAATGTAGGGCATCTTTATACGCATGTTTTTGGGTATATTAGGTTCGGCTACGACCACCAAGTTTGTTACTAAGTGACTACCATCGGATTAAAATAAGAGACTGTTTAACCACTTGTTGATATAGTGCGTGATATCTTATTCGAAATTTAACTGACAGATAGTACACAAAAATCAGTTCCACAAGTGCCTGATAACCTTAACTGACAAATAAACTCTTTAAAGTATAAGACAGATTTAACTTGAAGATGTTTTATCTGTTAGATATAAATATATCAGACACTTTAGCAGTTAGTAGGGCCTAAGAGTAGAGACAATTTGTCGTAGCATTCATATGGCTACCAGGTTCTTTGGGTATAGCCTTCTGAAGAAGTATTAGCTTTATCAATCAGACAGCTAGGAACAAGAAATCTCGTAAAAAATGCATTGTAAATTACACACATTATCGCCATACGAGCGCAGTCGTTACCATAACCAAATTAAATTCTTATATCTATTAAATAATTGTATGTCATGTGCATTTTATAAATGATATTTGTACACAATAAAATATATAGCCTGAAAATTATGCTTTAACATGCGATTTATCAATATTAGAAATAACGGCTGGGTTGGTTAGTTAAGTAATACTTTGAGTTTATGATTGACTGTAATATCGTTTTTCCAAAGGCAGCAAAATTCTTTATTTTGATAGCGTTAGAAATAAATGGAAAAGAATTAATTAAACTAGATATTTTACCCCTCTGTCCTCAAATTCAAAGGATCCTTAAGGCTCATACTATTTTAATCATTACGAAATAAAAAGATTTAAGTCTAATTAACTTAAAGTTGATGTTGAGGTATTTGGGCATTAGCTACATGAATTGGTCACATTAAAATACCATATGACTGAAAAGTGAAAACGCATAAAGCTAATCAATTTGCAAGCATTTGCAATGCGTTCGTGCGAGCTCGTATTTTTACGATGCGACGTCGCATCGCAGTTTTTTATTTAAACCCTTAGTTCACACAAACTTAAGTATAGGAGGCGGATGTCTTTAAGTAGACCACTAAGTCGTCACGAAATTTGTACCTACTATAATATTTATATCTTCTTTTCAGAGAATACCGCGAACGCACAGTCCTAGGATACGGATCTAATGACACAATCAAGTATAATTTGAAGAAACAATTCGTGTTCGATCCAGTTGCTTCGGGTGACCTGACGGAGGATGACGAGATCACCGTCATCAATTTTGCCTATATGGTAAGATCTTTAAACTTTTTATTGTGTATGTATGAATAAATATTGTTGTACCCTATACTTGTAATACTCTATTGTACAAATAAATAAATAAATATTAGTTAATTTGTATGAGACAATATTATTAGTATATTAGTATTGCCGTTCATATTTTTGTATAGTCACTTATAAATGCTTTCTCAAAATATGGAAAATATCATTAAGTTTTTTTTTTTATATATTATAGACTCCACCCCGCCTGATGGTAAGCAGTCAGTGGAATTTAGAAGTGGCGGCCACTATACCAAAAACCATCGTTTTAAACTGCTGGTATGGTGGCCTCCACTATGGCGGCTGGGAATGGTTTAGGGTAAGGGAATAAGGGATGTGAGGAATGAAGAAAGGGGGGAAATTGGGCCTCCGGCGTTCTCACTCACCGAACGAAACGCCCTAGTACGGATACTACTACTCTTAAGTCGATCTTCTATGAGAGGGTAGTACTTCCCCGGATGATCCGGCCCATTCATGCTGAAATCAGCGTGGATCTACTACCGTTAACTGTTATAACAACTTAGACACTGGCCAAATTTAAATGCAATCCAACTTTTGTTTAATTTTACTTAGCAGTAAATCATTGAGGTTCTTTTGGCGTTAAGGTTTTTTGAATACTCTCATTGTTCCACTTAATCACTGCATGTATTTTATTTTATTTACTTTTTACATATATTTTAAATTTACTTTTCTTTAGATGCTCTACATAATATAATTATGTTCTTTAACCACAAGTATGTCAAATACCACATTCGCCGTCGAGCACAATGTGCAGAAAACGGACCATAAACTTTTTCAGCGGTAATTAAAAGGATATAAGCTTTTACACGCCTATTATATGTACTAATGTTTTATGTACAGTCCTTTATGTAATTGTTCCTATTTATATTTTCAAACTTAACTTCTCTATAATGGCGAATTTTACATTCGCTGGTACTGGTGGTAGGTTATAAATAAATTCTAAGCAGTTAGCATGGATATCAAATCGAATTTTTTTCTTCTTTCTCAGGGTGCTATCCTAACCGTTTACGACATGATGCCAAGTCTTGCAGGAGTAATCAACAAAGCCTTAGAACAATTCTTCCCAAATCTTCAAGATCCATTCCTGAGGGTCAAAGTAAGAGACCTGTTTTTCGACGGAATCTACCTTAACTGTGATGGGGACAATGCTGCTTTAGGTAAGGTGTTTTCAATTATTATAGTAATTAGAAATTAAATTATAATAATTAGACGCGTGAGAGACATAGAGACATACTACACAACGCTATATCTTTATCATAGTAATCATATGTTTTAGCTTCTGATATGGGCTCTCGAATGCGGATAAACATAATTATTATCATAATTATAAGCCCGTCGTGTCCCACTGCAGGGCAAAGACCTCCCCTCCTTCGTTCCATCTCTCTCTATTCTGCGCTAGTTGATGCCAGTCCTTTTCGTGAGCGTCCAGCTCGTCCCGCCATCTCGTTCTAGGTCGACCGCGCTGCCGTCGTCTGGACTCTGGGGTCCACTCTGTTGTAATTTTTGCCCATTACTCCTATGGCATGCGAGAAACATGTCCAGCTTAGTTCCACTTTCATTTTGCATGCAGAAATTTAAGTAACACTCGTCATTGATAGAGTATACCAAATTGATGAAGTCTAATTACTTCAACACCACAACCTATCATTTGTAAAAAAAACACTAACAAGCGCCTGTGAAAATCTAAATAGGAATAACAAAACCAATTTAGTTTAGTTGCCGCCGGATAATTTGTACCATTGATGGTACAATTGGCACTGATTTGTACCACTAGTACCATTGATAGTACAATTGGCTCTGATTTGTACCACTAGTACCATTGATAGTACAATTGGTACTGATTTTGTCCACTAGTACCATTCTTGGTACAATTAGCACTAATTTGTCCCACTATTACCATTTTTACTGAATGGTAATTCTCACACTAAGTAAGGAGCTTAACACCTTGGCGTAATGTATGGACACAAAATACATACAGAAGCTTGTTACAAACATGATGATCACAACTTTTCTTGGGTGAAAATAAAACCGACAAACATCCGACAAATTAATTACTTTGAATTTGAATCTTTGAATACAATTTAAAGAGTAAGCTTCCTAAAAAACAATCAACATTCATTCGAACCATTAATAGTTACGACATACCAAGATGTTGGGGAAGCCCGGGCAAGACGGATATGAAGGTTTGTTTTTTTATACAACTTTGGTGGCAAATAACCATACGGCCGACCTGATGGTAAGTGGTAACCGTAACCTACAGGGATGGCTGTGTTTTCCAACCATTGCAGTAGTAATAACGCTTAGAAAACACAACCAAGCCGTTGCCGACTACGGAGAAGGGGATAAGGAAAAAAGGTTAGGTTAGGTAATCAATAAAACACCTTGCACTTTTAATTTGTATACTTAGTCATATTGGAAAATGTTAATAAAATTTTTAAAACTTTAATTATATCTAATAATAATTATATTCTTTATTATACACATCACGTAAGAAATACAAGTAAAGAAAACGACATAAATATGAGTAGGTACAATGGACGGTCTCATCCCTCCCTTCATCCATGTTCGTAAGTTCTGAAATCATGTAACCTGGTTGCAAGAGAAGAATTTTTTCCGCTGTTTAGTAACTAATTGTAAGCGAGGAATTATTATTACACTTTGCTAACTTATCTACTATACGTTTTTTGGTAAAATCGGGTATTCTTGCCCACTACAATTATGCTTCTTGCCCGGGCTTCCCCTACCTTATATTATACTAGCTGTTGCCCGCAGCTCCACCCGTGTGAATGTCGGTTATATCTCTGTTTACATTGACAATTTTTCACACAAATTTTCATCCCATATTTCAACCCCTTGTTTTTTCGCGATAAAATAAGCCTAGCATATGTTGTTCGCCGATCTATTTCCATACCAAATTTCATCAAAATTGGTTCAGTGGTTTAAGCGTGAAAGCGTAACAGACAGAGTTACTTTCGCATTTATAATATTATGGATTTGTATAGGTACTGCGTATTTGCCAATTTTATTAATTAGATGGTTTATTAGCTTATAATAATGATATTAGATTTATTTTTTACGCAATTACAGTGTTCCTGATTAGTAGGGCAATTTACTAACTAAACTAACTACTAGCCCTGATACTACTTAGTTATTAACATTCGTGAAAAAATGTAACCTGCGCCAATTACCTTTAGTATTTTTTTACATTATGTAGGTAAGTAGGTACTATGTCTTATTATGTTCCTACATCATTATAAAAACAAGGCAATATTTAAAAAAAATCTTAAAAACCCATAAAATGTATTTAATAAAGTAGGTACTTTTAACAAAGTTTATCCATCAAAAATTTAAAAAAAACTTAATTCCATTAGCAACCTACTCTATCGAAGTTAATCAGATTTGTAAAATCAATTCAATGGCTTTTTCTACTGATTAAAAGATTAAAAAACGTCGTCTTTGAAAACTAGAGTTTCGTGATATTTTAGCTAGACATTTTTCAGTTGATTAAAAAGTTACGTAATCAAATGTTTGTCAGCTTTTTAAGTAAAGATCCTTTCAATACGACTTGATTTTTTCGTAATAACTCGATAGATTTATTTGTACTTTGAATAAACAGATTATATCCACAATCTAATAGTCATAATTGAATAGTATATTTCATAGAAGAAACAAGTAAAGTTTATTATTAAAAATAAAAAGTCCGCCTGCTCCTAAAAATTGAAATGAAGGAAACCAATTTTTTTTCTGCCGACGCTTCATTGCAATATTAAATATCTTAAGTCACTTCCACAATTAATACGAATCTAATGTCACTTCATATGTTAAAATCCATTAAGCCATTTAGGCTGTAGAGCGTGCCAAAGAAATAGACATACACACATACATAAGCTCGAAAAACATTACCCTCCTTGACTTCGGCAGTCGGGCAAAAAGAGGCACATACCACAAGGACATAAATTTAGTAACTTACAACAAAATGCATCTACTATATAGCTCTAACCTTGTACTTTGTTACACACTAACTTGAGTTTAAGTAAAACTTTTCTATAGTGCAAATTATAAAGAGACGTTGGTTTAAAACTAGACTCAGTTGATTTTTTATAATCTTAAATCTTTTGCAACGAAATCAAATTTACGATAAAGAAAAAAGTTATCAGAAAAGTTTTAAGAAAAAACAAGAACGAAATAAAAAAAATAAAAAATTTGTAACTATGATTAGTAGGCATATTATATTTTTTTATCGTTCTACTACTAAATGCACCTAGCAAGTTTTATCTTTGCATCATTAAGGTAGACTGGTAGAAAATGCCTCTAGCATTATTATTAAATAAATAAATAAAAGAAAATTATGGTTATCCATCAATCTGTAAGTAAACTTTGCTTCCAAGTAGAGCATCTCTAGGAAATATCAAGTTTACAGAAACTATTACTTCGCCTTTTATAACGCAGCATATTTCAAGCAACATCAGCGCTGCCAATAAAATTATGTATATGATATATTAGTTTTACATTAGTTAGTTTATCTCGGCTCATTCAGAGGTACACCTGGCTCTGACACTGCGACAGATAATTATTTGAATCAAGTCATGTTTGAAACAAACAGGCAAACGGTTTCACGGTAGTAGATCCACGTTGGTTTCAGCATGAATGGGCTGGATCGTCCGGGGAAGTACTACCCTTTCATAGAAGATCGACATAAAAGTAATAGTACTCGTACTATTGCGTTACGTTTGGTGAGTGAGAGTGTCGGACCCAAATTACCCACTCCCTTCACGGTAAGCAGAGTCCCTAGCGATGCAGGAGCGATGCTGGCTCTGAGTCGTCCATGAGTGACAGTTACCATTTATCATCACGTGGGCGATGAAAAAAAGATAAAATGCAGACAGATATTACATGAAATTCCGGCAATGTTACAACGCATAGATTTTGGACAGATTTTAGCTTTTGACTGTTCAACCTTGCTATCGAATACTGTATATATTGCGACGCTTTCATTTCTCTAAAATAATATAATATACCGAAAAGGATTGTGAACACAGTGGCTGTTTTGCATAAACAAATAACGATGAGCTTATACGTATTTTACTAATTGATATCGCTATAACTCGTAAATTTCATACCGAAACAGAAGGTAGGTATATATTTTATTCTATCCCAAAATCAAAACAGTAACTCTCCTAAGGCCCTAGACAAGTGGCATAGATTTCTATCCTTTTCATAGAATAAATTATAAAATTTATGAGATTGACATAAGCTAATGACAGTATTGGCGTTAGCATACGTCAATCAATCCCATACCTTTAAATCTATGCCACTTGTCTGTTGTTTATGCAAACAAAGATTTGTACGATAAGTACATGTTTAAGGGACAAAATAATAATGTAGGTAAGCCCACAAGAGACAATATAAAAAGAAGGTTAGGTACCAAAAATTCGACGTATTTTGTCCTCAATAATTTGGGACAACTCTCTCTGGAACCAATTTGTGTCATCTATCCCACACTGTTGTTAAATCTTGAAGAGTTTCAATTTATGCGGAAACACGAACTTATTTCATATTTAAAATAACGATACCGCTTTCATAAATGTTATTGAAGGGGAAATAAAAACAAATCATGATTTCATACGCGATTCAGTATTTTTATTGGTTTTAACTGGATTTTGTCATAACTTCGAAAAGAAATTTTAACTCTATACATATAAGTACATTTTAGAAACCCGCATATCACAAGCTATAACACATGCTTACATATTTTGGGTCTAGATAGCGTTGTGTGATTGCGTGTTCCCTGAGAAGGTACCTTGATTTAATACTCAAATTTGAAGAGCATACTTACAATCTTACCTATGAGGAGTAATTCTGGGCTACAATAACTTGAAAGTCATATTAATACAACTGATATTTTCTGTTTACGTTACAGGATTGGTATGCGGCAAAATAAAGGCCGAGACTCCACCCACCATGCGTGCAGCGGAAACTAATGGATTTTACTTTTCAATGTTTTCTCACGTAAGTACCTACCAACTTTACCTACATTCATTATTGTCATTCAGTTTATTGACTAGTTCTAACACACAAAGTAATCTATACTTTTATATAAAACGAAAGAGTTTGTTTGTTTCAACGCGCTAATCTCTGGAACTAACTAGTATAATTAATTCTATTTGCGTGTGAGAGCCCAGTTCTTGAGGAAGGTTATAGGTTATGTAACATTACGCTACTGGCGAGGGGAGCAGAGCAGTAAGCAAAGATGCGTCGCGGGAAGCTAGTTGCTGATAAATCTCCTGCAAATGTCAGCTGAGTCACTTACATCGGTTTATTATTCTTCACAGTTGGCAACGACTTGCTTGTGTCATAGAAAGGCTACTGAAATGTTTATAAATTACCTACGATAAGCATTAGCCATCAAGTGGGGCTAAAATAAGCTTATTTGAACCATAAGACGTATAAAAAATCAATTATCTTATTTTGACCAGTAAGTATTTTATTAATATCACGTAAAATATAATTACGATTTGCTTTCAGATGAACATTTCAGAAACAGGACCTTACGAAATGATCAGAGGACGAGAAAACGTGTACGACTTGGGCCGTATAATCTCCTACCAAGGCAAAACCGAAATGCCGATGTGGGGAGATAAATATTGCGGCGAGATCAACGGCTCCGATGCCTCAATATTTCCTCCTATTGATTTGAATAATATACCACAAAGGCTTTATACTTTCGAGCCGGAAATCTGCAGGTACAATATTTGAAACAATACAAATTGCGAAATAAACTTACATGGAAGCTGTTATCGGACAGAAACCAATATTAACTTTACTCTTTATAATTTTAGGTCCATGTACATTGAATACGCCGGTCAAAGAGAACAATTCAATATGAGTGCAAGTTACTACGAGATAACCGAAAAAGTATTAGCATCTAAAAGCGCTAACAAGGACAACAAATGTTTCTGTAAAAAGTGAGTATTCATGCTTTCATCATTGACGGTAAGCAGTTATTCATGTCCATTGGTGGTCCTATCAGTAGGCCCCGTAAATTTCAGGAGAACAGGTGTAGAACAGGTGTTTTATTGTTTTTGAAATGGCACCACATATTATATGCACCAAAACTGTATCATTGATGACTTAGATGAGGATCGGAAAAGATTGTCCTTGCTCCGTTCAACCTGAAACCATAGTCTATTCAATGATTTCAGGATCATGTTTCCGTTTGAAATTAAAATTAACCTTGAACTCTAACAAACTTAGTAGGTATAATAGAACTCAGCATCACGGTCAAACAGAAACATCAATGTTCTGTATAATAGGTTCAAATCTATACTATACACATGGATGACACTTTACGTATAAAATCCATTACTCAGGAACTGGAGTGCGAACCACGACGGCTGTCTCCTCATGGGCCTGCTGAATCTGATGCCATGCCAAGGAGCGCCAGCTATAGCCTCTCTACCACACTTCTATTTAGCGTCTGAGGAGCTACTGGATTATTTCCAAGAAGGCATCAAGCCTGACAAAGCGAAACATAACTCATTTGTTTATCTTGATCCGGTAAGTCGCTAATAAAGTCTGTTTCACAGATAATAAATGACATACCAAAGAATACGAGCAATAGCCATGACAAACACCTAAATTTTATGTGGTAACGAACTCTAACAGCTGTCATGAAAAGTAAAACCACTGGCCAGACTCTGTGTTCATAACGAGTTTTAACTGCATGCGTTTGTACAAGGCGCTTGAATTTTTTTTGGACTAATCCCGCCAACATTATTGGCGCCTATTTTGAGACTATGACCTTTCATACCAGTTCTCGCTTTCGTGCCTCTCGTAATTACAAGGCGCTTGAATAGGTATGTTCTAAATAAGCGTGCACCCTCGTAGACCATTATAACTATTTAGATTGTGGAATATAAAAAAGTGCAATTATTTTCTTAATATCCTTATCTTGTGAGCTAGTCAGATCGCCTTCTAAAGTTTATTATAACAAATTCTTTTAGATAACTGGAGCAGTCCTCAATGGTTTGCGTCGACTGCAGTTCAACATTGAGTTGCGCAAAATAGACAGCATCCCTCAGCTGAAGAGTGTGTCCACTGGACTGTTCCCAATGCTATGGGTTGAAGAGGTATGGTATTGACCCAGTAGATTAAATAGTTCATCAATATTCGTTTCGTAAAAGAAGTTGCTTTTAATTTTATTACATTTGACGTCTGTGGTTCGGTGGTACCTATTGTGTACGGACTGTCACGCAGAATAGTATTGGATATAGTATTGGAAATTGGGCTTATAGCTTTAACGAATTAGTTTGTGTAAAACTTAAAAGATAGCGTTCAAATATACTAGTTCACACTTAGTACCTATTGCAACTTTATCAATGTTAAAAGAATAGTTCTGACTTATTTTAAAGTAAGATCTATACATATAATAAAAATGTAACCGATCGCTGTCTGTACATCGAAGGTATATGAGAAAAAATACTATTAGGACCTATATCAACGCAAATAGAACCCAAAACAATGATTGTTAATTTTTTTGTCTGTTTGTCTGTTTATCTGTTTGCCTGTTTGTCTGTGCGTTTGTTCACGCTAATCTCAGAAACGGCTTATTCGATTTAAATATGGTTTTCACTAATATATTGTGGCAAGCTTCACTTAACATTTAGTGTTTGTTTCATGTCAATCGGTTCATAAATAAAAAGTTATGCCAATTTAAAGAGTCACATCGAACATTCGTTAATTTACTACGTAATCTTATAGAAGCAGTGATTTTAACAGGTTGCGGAATAGCTGATAGTGTTTTTATTCCTCGGATTCCTGTCATTCTAAACAATCTTCCGTTTAGTTTTAAATGAGTCCAGTTTCCAGTGAGCCTATGTTTCGCGATGACAATTAATAAAGCCCAAGGTCAGACAACTAAAAGTTGTGGGTGTGGATCTAAGTATTAGCTGTTTTTCGCACGGTCAGCTATATGTGGATCTATCACGTGTTAGCATTCCTAGCAGCCTGTATGCTTTGATCCCCGATGGCTATACGTCTAATCCATACATCCATACACCCATACATATTATATAAGACTTTGTCCTGACTGACTGACTGACTAACAGACAACGCACGGCCTTAACTGCTGGTCGTAGTGACTTCAAATTTGGAGGGTGTGTTTGTCTAAATGTCTAGAGGTTGTACTAAGAAAGGGTTTTTTAAAATTAAATTCCTAAGTGTGTGAAAAGGGATGAAAACGATTGTGAATCTTCTTCATTTTTAAACTTACAGTTTTAAAATTTAGTTTTGGAATACTTCTATTTAAATAAAAAATATCCTTATAATTTTTATTTTAACAGGAGTGGATTTAGAGGGGTGAAATTAGGGATGAAATATTCTATACAAAGATCTTTAGCTTTTGAAGCTAGCGACTTGAAATTTGCAGGGAGGGGGAGGGAGGGAAAGAAGGGAGGAAAAGGAGGAATTGAGGGGAAGGAGGAAGGGAGGGGAAAGTGAGAGAAAAGTGATGGGGAAGTGAGAGGTAAGTGATGGGGAAGTGAGGGGGAAGTGAAGAGGAAGTGTAGGGGAAATGCGGGAGAAGTCTGGGGGAAGTCAGGGGAAAGCCAGGGAGAAGTGAGGGAAAAGTGAGGGAAATGTTAGAAGAAAGTGAGAGGAAAGTGAGGGGAAGTGAGAGGAAAGTGACTGAGAAGTGACGGGGAAGTGAGGGGGAAGTGAGGGAAAGTGAGGGGGAAGTGAGGAGAAAGTGAGGGGAAAGTGAGGGGGAAGTGAGAGGGAAGTTAGGAGGGAGTGAGGGGGTAGTGACGGGGAAGTGAGAGGGAAGTGAGGGGGAAGTGACGCGGAGTGAGGGAAAAGTGAGGGAGACGGGAAAGGAAGGGAGGCGGAAGGGACGAGGAAAGTAAGGAGTACTCGAATAGTGGAAAATGGGAGAGGAAGGGATAGGAAGCGATAGGAAGTGAGAGGAAAGGAGGAAAAGGAAGGAGAGGGAAGAGGGAAGAGAGGGCAAAGCGAGGAGGCAAGGTAGAGGGAAGTTGAGGAAAAGGCAAGAGATGCTGGAGGAGGGGCAAGGGATGCAGAAGGAGGTAAAGAGGAGAAGGGGGAGGGGAGGGGAGAAAGGAGGTAACTGTGGAGAGTGGAGAAAAAGAGCGATAGGGAAGAAGGAGAAGCGGAAAGTTATTGTAGTGAAAATTTGCTTTTGTGTATTGTATATTGTTTTTACGAGGGATATCTTTAGGTAGGTGAAAGAGGATTTGTATGAATGGGAGATTATAAATAGTATGAAAAACAGTATTTAAACAATATAAAAATGTCTATTGGAAAAAAGTTGCGGTCAAAGGCTATCTATATACATAAAAGCACAAGGTCACTCACTCACTCATCACGAAATCTCAGAAACAACAACTGCTAGGAATCTCAAACTTTGCATGGTCGTTCCTATTAGGATATAGGTGCTCACTTAGACGGAATTTTGCGAAATCCATCCCCTAAGACGGTATAAGGGGTGGCAAAGTTTGTATGAAACTTTTATAGTTTTTATAGTAGGATTACCAAATTACTAGAAAATACTCTTTTTTTAATATTCAGAAGCCACCCTTATTAAGTGGGCAAATAACAGTCGCAAGTTTGTGTGAAAGTGGTTTGTCAGTTTTAGCGGTAGCGGGTTTAAACTGGATTCGCCATAGAGACGGATGATACTGATATTTATTATTCATACAATGTACGATTGCCATAAAATCAGGCACGCAATATTCTCATACAGGCACACCCATCTGAATTTTCACGCGAACGAAGTCGCGGGCAACAGCTATAAATAATAAATATATACATATTCCTATACATAATATATAATAATATATATATAATATACACAAATTATTTATTGATCAAAGATAGATAGTGTTCTTTTGTTCTTCTCCTGAAGACATCCATAGTAGGACTGTCACGTACACCATGAGGAAGAGAGTTCCATAGTCTTACCGCTTGTACGGTAAAAGAATTGCTGTAACGACTGGAACAGTGAATAGGAGTTTGGGAGGGGAAGGGAGGGGAAGGGAGAGGAAGGAAGGGAAAGGGGGAAAAGGGGGAGAGGAAATGAGGGAAAGTAGAAAGTTATTGTAGTGAAAATTTGCCTTTGTGTATTGTATATTGTTTTATGGGGAATATCTTTAGGTAGGTGAAAGAGGGTTTGTACGAATGGTGATGATGTTGAGATTAGAAATAGTATGCAAAACAGTATTTAAACAATATAAAAATGTCTATTGATAAACGAAATTCATGCAAGCGAAGCCGCGGGCAGAAGCTATACATATATAAAAACGAAAGGTCACTCACTCACTCATCACCAAATCTCAGAAACTACAAGTGCTAGGAGTTTCAAGTTTTGGAAATAGGTGCTCTCTAAGACGGGATTTGCGAAATTCATTTCCCTGAAGTATAAAGGGCAGCAAAAATTGTATGAAGCTTCTATAGTTTTTAAACGGGAGTTTTGATAATACGATTTCCAAACTAGGAACTAATCTTAATCTTATTAAGTGGGAAAATAGGTGGCAAGTTTCGTTAAATTTTGCAAAATTTCGTCTGTTTTAGGGGTAGCGGGTGAATAGATTTAAATCGGATTCGCCTTAGAGACGGATTATACTGTTATTTACATTGTATTTACTAATACAATGTAAATAACAGTATAATCTAAATAATCTAAAATAAATTTACTAATACAATGTACGATTGCCATAAGATTAGGTAAGAAATATTCTCATACAGGCACACATATGAATTTTCACGCGAACGAAGTCGCGGGCAACAGCTAGTAACTAAATAAACGAAGTCAATTTTAATAGGTAGGTAAGTTATTTTATAATTGTTGAGGCATGAATTAAAGACAAAGTTTGCGACTACATTACACAGGCCACTCCCACAAGGTTGTATTTGTAAGATATTATTTTTTTCCCATCTCACGTAGAGATATTTTGTGCATTCTTTGGGTTTTGAGCTTTTACGCGTCATGAAATGAAATGAAATATGAAATAAAATATATGTTTATTCATTTAAGTTAATTAAATTAACACTTATGAACGTCAAAGTTTACAAAATGTCAGCAAATTAACCTACAGCCAGTTCGCTGACGAAGTAGAGCCATGAGAAGAACTGGCAAGAAACTCAGGCCACTCTTTTTAATCGCCAGGTTATTACAATTTTTGTAAGTTACAGTTTCAAGAAGCATGCAAAGTGACGCAGGCAATACACCTAACTCTATAGATACTTAATTACTTACAGCTTTCTATGTTGTAAAGAAAATTAAAAAGTAAAATGTGTGCTTTACAGGCTGCCTCAATTTGCATATTGCTACAAAAGGTAAAGGCAACATGTGAACTGTGATAAATGTTTCTATGTAGATATTATATAAACTGTTAATTTTTGGTATAAGTATAAAGTAAGATGAACTTAATTTACCACAGGAGTTCACAATGAGTGGCAATGTCGCAATGTCACTACATTAAATGATAAAAATTTAAAACCACGAATTATGACACTTCATAATTCGTGGTTTTGAATTTTTATCATTTATCGGAGCTATATTTTAAAAATATGTTTTGTACAAATGCTAGAATTAAGTGAACTCTTTATACAGCTTTTACCTAATTCTAGCATTTGTACAGAACATATTTTATTTTGTATTATCGAAATATTACACTAAATTGCGACGTTGTTGCCACTCATGACGCGTAAACGCTCATCCTTGTCAATATTCTATCTATCCAATCCACTGATTTTGTTTAGCAAGCACATAGAGATCTATCGAACGATAAGATCATATTTAATCCAAGATTTTTTGACTGCACCGTTGGTCTAGTGGTTAGTGTAACTGACGCCGGGTGTCGTGGGTTCGATTCCCGCGGAAGGCAAATATTTGTGTGATGAACATTTGTATTTGTCTTTTGTCTGGGTGTTTCCTATGTATTATAAGTATGTATTTACAAAAAAAAAGTATGTATATGTATTATATTTCAGTTATCTAGTACCCATAACACAAGCACTGCTTAGCTTGGGACTAGACGACAGTGTGTGATAGTGTCCACATATTATTATATTATTAGATACATCTGATACATTATTCGCCTCTTACGACACCCAAGAGAAGAGATTAGGTGGTTTCACTAGTATTTTTATATTACTAAACCATTTAATTCAAATTTCAGGGTGCAGAAATACCACCATCTATCCAGGAAGAGCTCCACAAAGCGCACAAGTTACTCAGCTACGTAGAAGTCGCAAAATGGTTGATTCTCGCCATTGCTATAGTAGTAGCGATCATAGCAACATTGACTGTAGCCAAATCTACGGCGCTTATATCGTGGCCACGTAATAGTAACTCTGTTAGTTTTATACTAGGACCAAGTGTTTCAGCTAATAAACATTGATGGTGGGGATTTTGTTTTTTTATACATTTTTGATTCTCGTAGCTTTTATTACCTGAAATTTATTTATCATTCATTGACACTATTCGATTTTTCTATCAAGAAAAGTGCAGGTTTACTCCGAAGTTTGGATTTGAACTCAATATTCTTGGATTACCCATTACACCACTGGGACCCACGATAACTAGCGATGCGTAGTTATTATATAGCTTTGCCTACCCTTTAGACAAAAATGATGACAAGATGTAATAAACTTTAATAATTATAGAAAATATCTTTCGAGTTTAAGGATTAGCAGAATACGCAGACGGCTTATACAGCGGTGCTCATTACAACGATTTCATACAGTAATTTGTATTTTTTTATATTAGCTACCACTGTGACTCCATTCTACCTGATGACAAGCAGGACTCCAGAAGTGGTGGCTACAATTCCAAAAGTCATCGTCTGAAACTGCTGGTATGGTGACTATGGCGGCTTTGGTTGCAATAAAACACAAAGTGATACAAAATAATCTATTTATTCATCTAATCGGTATCAGAGAAAGTGCCTCTGCCACTAGAATTGTCACTGTCCGCTGCCTCGTCCACTTCCATCTTAGGAGCCATATCGCCAACGCTCTTGATACACCGTATCGTGTATTTGTTGAAGTCGCAACTGAAATGAAACACATAAATATAAAAATCGGCGGAATAGACAAAAAATAGTAGGTAGCGGTTATGACGGCCTCATCCTGTTTTTTATCCGAATTAAAGTCCGGCTCAGAAAATGCGTTTCTAACAGGTCGTGATCGAATGGGCGATCTAACTTTGAACTGGCGTACAATTTACGGCAAAATTTTAAATATCTACCATATTAACGAGTGATAACTTTAAAAATTGAATAGTTGTGCTAACTAACAATAAACGTATTAATTTTGGGCTAAAATTATATAATATAATAATACCAGCCTGTTTACTGTTCCACTGCCGGGCAAAGGCATCTTCTCTTAGAGAGAAAGCAAAAAAAAAAAAGTCGAAATGATCCAGTGGATATGTGGGTGACATATCCACTCCGCTTCGTAAAGATGAGGTAGTGGGTTCAAATTCGGGCAAGTACCAATGTGATTTTTCAAACAATATGTACTTTCTAAGTTTATCTTGGACATTTCTGACTGCCGGTGAAGGAATACATAGTGAGGAAACCTGGACTGAAAAGTCTGAAATTGCCAATCCGCCTTGAGCAAGCGTGGTGATTAACACGCGTGGTGGTTGCTCATGCCTAAAATTATTACAATTAAATAATTAACAAATATAAAAACAATAGTTTTTAAAAGTCAAACCACGTCAAACTGTGCTGTTTTAAGGTTATGTCAACTGTTTGTTTTTGTAGTGATGTGACCAAATAACGAAGAATTGTAATTGAATATTTTTGTAATCTTGTATAATCTGTCGGTATAATATAAAATAAAACGTAATAGTTTTATAATATATATTGTACTTAGTATTTAATAAAGTTAAATTGTTATTGTTTGACTGTCTCGGTGCCGCAGTGTGAATGCACGAATCTGAATGTTCTACTGAACTTTGTGTCTGTTAACTGTACAATACAAAGTACTTTACAAACATACTATGGAAACAGTACATTTAAGCTTAAAACATATATTTATGAATTGTCCCGCGCTAGTCGTCTATGCAAGTATTTTTTCTGTCTGGCGTTAAATTGAGCAAGAGCGCAGTCTATTTTCAAAAGTACAAAGCTCTAAGTGTGGGCTAACATATTTCTAGCTACCTCGGGTATATACCCCTATTTATACCTACCTACTCAAAGTAATACCAAAATATTTAACGGTTATTTAACAGTAGTAGATGCACGCTGGTTTCAGCATGAATTGGCCGGATCGACCGGCAGTACTGCCCTCTCATAAAAGATCAACGTATTAATATTAGTTTTCATGCTAATGTGTTTCGCTCAGTGAGTGAGAGCGCCGGTAGCCCAAATACTTCCTCGCTCCTGGTCCTTTTCCCTTTTCCTTCCTCATCCCCTTCTCCGTGGGCGGCAACGATTTGGTTGTGTTTTCTAAGCATTATTACTTTAGTAATGCTTGGAAAACACAGCCATCTCTATAGGTTACGATAGCCACTTACCATCAGGTGGACCGTATGCTTGTTTGCCATCAAGTCGTATAAAAAAACACTTCTTTTTCCTAAGTTCTATTTCCGACTAATTTACGTCACACGACCGCCAAAACCAGTGACATATAACTCATGTGAATTATAGAGTTGAGTGTACTGAGTTATTTAACAAGTAAACTCGGTATTGAGATCACGTTATCAATGACAGATTGCCTGTCTGATCGGTTACTAGGCACCTTCTGACTACTTTGGCGTAATAATAAATTATGTTACAATTTTCAAGGTCTAAATCTGAATTCAGCTTAGATTTTAAGACGTCTACCTGCTGGATACAAGTTCTGGGGCTCTCTGATAATATATCACATACGTCAATTTTTATCATACAAGAACATATATTATGATTTAATGTACGTAGGTACTTTATAAAACCACGTAACTATTCAGCTGATTTTGTTGTAAGTCGACAGTTTAAATAATTGCTCGAATCGGATGCCTCTTTATTAAATTATGGACGACCTGAACAAATCCTGACAATAAGTTGACCACTAACAACCCGACTAGATCTTCCCAACAAATGTATTTAAGTACCGTTCGGCAAGATACCGTCTAGACTTTACTAAGTACTAGGTAGGTATATTATATAGGTGATAATTAATTCCTACACTTATCTTCTATAACGCTTTGACGCTTTGGTGATGTGGTGCTGGAGAAGGCTCCTACGTATATCCTGGACGCAACATCGCACCATATCAATTCTAAAAGAACTCCACATCAAGGAACGACTGTCAACCCTTGTTCGATCCCGTATACTACAGTTCTTTGGGCATGTGACGCGAAGAGGAAGTGATTCCGTCGAGCGCCTAGTGGTACAGGGTCGAGTCGATGGCTGCATATCCAGAGGACGATCTCCTTTGCGTTGGACCGATCAAATCAAGGCTCTAAACCAAAAATCTCTCAATGAATGCGCAAGACAAGCTTCCACCAGAGACAGATGGAGAACGCGTGACCGCCACTACTCTGTCAAGAGTAAACGACTGAGAAGAATCTTCTATAACGTTATAAACGTGATGTCAATTCGTAGGTCTGTACTTATAGCAACAGAATTCGCAATGTTGCATGTGGTAATATTATTACGTAGGTGTGTCGTGTGATCGAATTTATTATAAAATGTGTTAAACACGTTTATAGATACTAACTATAAAGTGCTTCATTCCTGCGATACAAGATATTCTTAGTACAGGCACAAATCATTCTAGCACTATATTTTGTTAAAATTTCACATCAAAATTGAATGATTTGATTTGAAATCTCATACAATTTTTCATTAAAAAGAGGTAAACACCATGACGTTATCATATACTTGACCTTACTACATGATACTATATCATGCGTTTATCTATTAAACATGTGACTTGCATGCCGTGAATTTGAAACGCTTTTTAAAAAGATACAACATGGGTTTACGGTATATATGGCAAACTTATACGGCCTATATGAATGCCGTAAGCAATGGATATAACTGTGTTCTGTAAGCATTACAGAAAAAATTGCTACTATCCATACTTCCATACTTATATGATGACTGCGAAAGTAATTCTGTCTGTGTCTGTCTCCTACTCTTTCACGCCTAAACCACTGAACCGATTTTGATGAAATTTGATATAGACATAGAATTGACGTTGGAGAACAACATAGGCTATATTTTATCGCGAAAAAATGACTTGAAGGTGTTGAAATAGGGGATGAAAGTTTGTTGTGCTTTCACGCCTCAACCAATGAACCTATTTTGATGAAATTTGGTATAGAGATATACTAGACCTTGGGGAACAACATAAGCATGTCGCGGAAAAATGGCTTTAAGTCGGGGTCAAAAATAGGTACCTATACAATAACATAGGTACATAAATATTATAAATTAGGCTAAGAATGTGTATTGTGTGCCTGTACTAGGAAGATACAAAGATACAAATATTGTGTGAACGTCAAAGGAAGAGGAGGATCACTGTTCATGTAATTGCACATTTTGTAGCAAAAAACCAATGAATTCGTGTATGAATAGGCAAAATACTTTTGTTATGTAAAAAAGGCCTCCGTAACGCGTGAATTAACATTGTATGTCATTCAAGGGCATTCGGCGTTTTTTATGAATTACAGACACGTATATTGTAACAACAATAGTTTAACTCAATGAAATTGACAGCAAAAGAGCCGAGCAGACCTTCAATCTAAGTTTCTAGACGTGGCGAAAATATCAAATTGACGCGTCATGCTCATGACATTTCGATGACATTCGATTTCCGATTTGGGGTTCGATTCCCGCTGTGTACAAATATTTGTGTGCATGAACATAAATATTTGTAATGTTTTGGGTGTTTCTATGTATAATGTGTATGTACTCGTATTTACAAAATAAAGTATTTAAGTATGTATGTATATCCGCATTCTTGAACCCATAACTCAAGCTATTAATGTATGCTTACTTTGGGCCTAGATGGCGTTGTGTGTAATTGTTGTGATATTATTATTGTTATTCGGGTAAACCGAAAAGGCCTTGACCTTGCGCTGTTTGTAAGTATCTCACTTTGTATAGAAATGACGCGTGGTACAAGTGATACAACACACAGGAAACGCATTCACGCGCTGTGTAAATGTTCCTTCGCCACGTACTCCACAGGGTACTGCGGGGCATTGTGTGGATGACCTTAAAGTGCTGTTAATAGTTAAAAATACACAATACTTCTAAGACCATTGCGGTAATGCTACTAATATTATAAATATGTATGTATATATGTGTGTGTGTGTGTTTGTTACCACTCAGCGCCTAAACAGCTGAACTGATTTTTAAAAAATTGATATGTAAATAGATTTGTTGCCGGAGACGGACATAGGCTACTTTTTATCCCGAATCCCGAATCGCTCTGGTTACCGAGTTATACCAATTTCCGCGCGGGCGAAGCCGCAGGGCGCAACTAGTGTAGAATAAATGCGTACTAGGTACTATACAAAACATACTTACATTTTACTCAACTGCGAATATTTCACGGTAAGCACCTTCTCCAAGGCCAGTAACACGCTGGGTGGGAACTTGCGTCTCTTCACTGTGACAATCGCCTTCACCCATAGAAGTAAATGTTCTAAATGCCTACTATCTTCTAGAAGACGAGCTATAGAGTTTAGAAGACGGTCGGCATAGTCATCATCTAGATTTGAAACTGTTAGATTTACTGAAAGAGAACTTAATGGTTAGTTTTAGTTTGATTATGTTCACTGTTGGGCATGGTCCACGGTTCTGTGATAGTGGAGTTAATACATAGCCTACTTAATAATAAAATAGGCTAAGTAGTAAAACTTATTTAGGCCGAAACTAGAGATGAGAGCAAACCGGGACACTTGCCCAGGCGCCAAATTCAGAGGGTGTAAAAATAAAAATCATAATATTAAAAAAAAACTGATTTAACAAAGCTATGTAACTTTATTGTTAAACAAGTCTACTTAAATATGTATGACACCTTATAATTACTTCTAACACGAGTAGACCCGTTTAACAATCAATAAAGTTATGTGTACAACTCGTGTGAGTTTAAAATATTTAATGAGGGTGTTTAGGAAATTTTTCACCACTAATTCGCGCCACATCAATTGTCACATTGAGCCAATCAGGGGTTCACTTTCAAAAAGCGCTTGACAGTTAGACCTGACGCATCGGTGCTGCCCCCTCGTGGGCGCCATTTTATAAAACCTCAGCAATTTTCACGTGGCACGTGAATTATCCATTTTGTAAATTAAACATTAATATTTCCGAAATGAACACTGAAAAATATTTGTTTTGATAGCGCTGTCAAAATGGAAGACCTTTTACCAAAGTGGCGCCAACTGGTGGCGAAAATTTTTCTAAACACCCTCATTTACAAAGCTACTTATTTATTCGTTTCTAAATAGCCGAAAGACGACCACCCGCCCTCTCTCATCATTATTAGCCGAATGACTAATGTCTTCCACTAATAGTCTACCAGGGGCTTGGCTCCTCCAGACAAGAGTCTGGAAGACCAATGCCAATAAATAAACATAGTTCATGAGATTTTTTTATATTACGCTTGTTACTTACTATCTCCTGGCGGTACAGCCTCCACACACTGTTGTATGACGGAGTGCTCGTTCAGTTGTATAGCCCCAACCAGCGCTGAACCCCACGACCCCTCCGCTAGTAGCTGTTTCACCGCGTACGGTGTTGAGCTTGATTCCAGTCGATATGGTCTAAGAGAAAAAGAAATTAGTCACTGGCTAAGATTAGCGATACAGAATCGATAGTTTAGCGATACATAATCGATGAATCACCTAAATAAGGCTCACTTTTTATATACAACTTTTTATACATAACTATTCACTCGGACATCGCATTTACACTAATTTCAAGACAAAATCAATCAAAAATATACTAACTATACCATATTCCACATAAATCTAAGTACCTGAATGTGCCATCAATGCCAGCGTTCTGACTGTATATGAGCAGTCCTTCGGTCGCTGCTACAGAGAAACTGTCTCCGGTGGGTGAAAACCTTACGCAGTGTACACGTACCTAGATAAAGGAACAAAGTAAGTAATTTCTAGAACTTCTTTTTGTATCTTTTAAACCAAATTAAATATATAGTGAAAACTGAATAAAGTGGCGATATAATTCATTCCAGCAGTGGACTTCTTTTGGCTGAAAGATGACGATAAAAAGACATATAAAAAGGGCAAGAAAAACAGTTAAATTAACTTTTATTTAATCATATGTTACAAAGCATATATTTATTAAACTTTATAAAATTTCTGTTCGGCGAAAAGTCCTATAAGAGGAAAAAAAGACAAGAAAAGAAAGACGCAATCTTTATTTGCAAAAAACACGCCCATATTATAACAAAACGTATCAAAAAAAAAAATTGATCGCGCATAAATACAATTATGTTGATGTGTTCTTCTAAACACCAGTGACGTGTTTGTCATTACGTTAAAAGTAATATAAAAATCAGAGGATACAAAATATATTTTAGCGAAAATAATACTTATTACCGTATAAATAAAGTTCACTCGACATTAAGGTAAAGTAAAACTACTTCATTTACATTTCTGTTTTTGGGTTCCATGCAACAGGAGGCGAGCCTGTTGCCATTTTTTGAGCATAATAAATAAACTATAAAAATGTACACTTACTTCTGGTTTAACTATCCTATCCGCCATATCTCCTTCTTTAACTCCAGGCAGCCGAACGTTCACATCACCTCCCTCTAAATCCCCCCTCTCTTCAACCAATGCCATGTTACCAAATTCTGTCATCAATCGCCGGTTTATAAAGTCCTGTATGAAAACATAAGGGACATTTTACCTTTATTTTAAAGTAGTATTTAATTTACTTTATTATTTATAGTTTTTTTTATTTTTTTCTTTTTTTATCTTTATATTTTTTAAATTACTTTATTTCATATAAGATTAATTACATCAAAATAATAATTTTAATCAAATAACCCGCCCCTGGTTGCTCCCGGTGCAAAGGTGACCATAACACTTGCCGCGTTCCCGCGCTGAATTGCAATTTATAGATTAATGTAAATTAAATACACGATTCGTAAAAGAAGTCGAAATGGCCCAGTGGATAAGGCACCCGATTCGTAAACACGAGGTAGTAGGTTCGAATCCGAGCAAGAACCAATGTGATTTTTCAAATCATATGTACTTTCTTAGTTTATCTTAGACATTTTTGACTGACGGGGAAGGAAAACATCGTGAGGATACCTGGACTTAAAAGTCTGAAATTGTCAATCCGCCTTGAGGAGCGCGTGGTATTATTATGTATTATTAAATACACGAGAATATGGATTCGACAACTAGTTTAATTAGATCTAATTAGTAAATAATTAGATAATATAATAATAATAATAATATGTGGACACTATCACACACCGTCATCTAGTCCCAAGCTAAGCAGAGCTTGTGTTATGGGTACTAGATAACTGAAATATACATACATATACATACTTTTTTTTGTAAATACATACTTAGAATACATAGAAAACACCCAGACTAAAGACAAATACAAATGTTCATCACACAAATATTTACCTTCCGCGGGAATCGAACCCACGACACCCGGCGTCGCCGTCAGTTACACTAACCACTAGACTAACGGTGCAGTCAAAAGAATCAAATCAGATCAAATTAAACTAATTATTCAAGCTTTTAGCTACACAATTGGTACTTCACATGAGATTTAACAGGTGATTAGTTAATTTTTCGTTGATCAGCCTTTCGGAAACTGGGGGTTATGTTAAAGGCAAACGTGACTAAATTTAATCATAAAAAATATTAGTCTGAAAAAAAAAATCGTCTTGGACAATCTTATTAATTAATGCTCTATTTATGACATGTCCTTCTTCAAACGAGGTTTAAAGAGAGCATTAATATCACGGTAGGCAGCGGCTTCGCAGAGCCCCTGGCATTGCAGAAGTCTATGAGCGACAGTTACCACTTACCATCAGGTGGGCTGTTGGCTCGTCTGCCACTGTAGGCAAAAAAAAAAAAATAAAAAATGCATTGGGAATAACATCGATATCAATATATCTATATTTACTTGATATACTCACATTAACAGCATCCAAAGATCTATTCTGAGTGATAACAAACTTGTGTATAAGTATAGATTCCTTCACGCTGTACAAACACACATGTTTTGAATTACCGCCGCCTAGTAAGCAAGATCCGTCAGCTGAATAACATATTGTTGTAAACGCTCTAAAAAGGGACAAAAATTGTTAAATACTTAAAAAATTTTATGAGTGTTTACGCGTCATGAGTGGCTAGTCGCAATTAATTAGTGTAATATTTCGTGGTTTTAAATTTATATTATTTAATCGGAGCTATATTATAAAAATATGTTCTGTCTATATGCTAGAATTAAGAAAGCTGTATTTACTGCTTATTAAAGATACTACATAAACAAACTCACTTAGTCTTCAACATCTTCTCAGGAGTAATCAAATCGGTGTCAGCCTTTCCTGAGCCGAGATCATTCCTTCCTTCAATACTGCCCGTTTGATCACACGTTGTTGTATTGAAAAATGTTATGTTACCATCTAATGTGGATACTGCAAACTGTAAATAATGTGTGTTATAAGCAGAGATTGGAATAGGTAAAGTATATTTACCTAAAGTTCGAGGAAGGAAGCAAAATAGAGCTGATAATACCTCCTCTATAATTCCGAAATCATAAATATGAAAGTTTAAAATAATAAAAAAATTAATAGGAATAGATAGAAAAGAATTCCTACATGTGTGAAAGAGATACTAAATTATACTATTATCTGCGTAACAAAAGATATTTAGAAACAATAGAGTCCGTCGCACCGCCGCTATCTGGATAATATTAAAGAAATTGTACAACAAAATGTATTTAAGGCATAAGTTACACAATGAAAAAATGTATCTAATATGCATGTAAACAATTCGAACTTAGTTTTAATTTATCTATTTAAATCATTTGATTCTGACAGAATTTTATAAAAACTCAAAAAATTGGAATGTGATTTGAATTTGAATTTGTAACTATACTGCAAGTCCAGTTCCTGTATGGGTTTTGTCATAATTTTGATTCTGGGATTATAGAGGAGGTATTACAAACTCTATGTTTCTTACTAATTTGAACTTAAGGTAAATATACTATACCTATTCCGATCTCTGATTATAACAAAGCGTCATGAATGTCGAAACATTCGAAACTCTGCAAAAAAATATAATTAACTAGATTTAACATTACCTCTTCACCATCAGGTCTGAAGGCCACTTGCAGTGCATCAGATGTAAATTGTACCGTCTCACAGTCAGCGCTGGTCTCGATACAGTTCCATATCTTGATGGTCTTGTCCCAGCTCGCTGATATTAGCCGTGAGCTTGCTAATGTGGGACTGAATTTCACACAAGATACGGGGGCTTCATGACCTCCTAGTACCTAGGTATTACAAAAAATAAATAATATAAATAGATAATTAATACAACTACATAATACTAACGATAAAACACACTATATAATAGTAAAAACTGCATCCAAGATTAGCGATTTTATATAAATATAATAAATGCTGTTCAAGCGCAAAAGTCGAAATGTCTCAGTGAATAAGGCACCCGCTTCGTAAACACGAGGTAGTGGGTTCAAACCCGGGCTAGTACCAATGTGACTTTTCTAATCATAAGTAGTTTCTAAGTTTATCTTGGACATTTCTGGTGACGGTGAAGAAAAACATCTTAAGGAAACCTGGATTTAAAATCTTAAAATTGCCAGTCCGCTTTAAGCAAGCATGGTGATTAAGGCATGCAGTGGGAAATCAAAACAGGCTGGTATTATTATTATTATTAGTTGCATTAAAATATTATTATATAAATCATTATTAGAACAAATACTCACATCTAAAAGCTTGCCAAACTTGATGGACCATAGGAATATTTCAAACACATCTTGTCCGCCCGCCGCACATAACTCACTACTCGCGTCTAACGCGATACAGCTGAATTGTACTAAACTAGGTGAGGTTAATGTACGGAAATTACGATATCTGCAATTAAACAAAACAAGAATGATTATAATATATAATTTACAAATTCTCCTTTTTCTTTCTGATTAATATTGACAACCTTTGTGGTTCGGTGGTACTGTGTGGACTGCCACGCAGAGGTCGATGTGTTGATGCCCGTTCAGTGCAAATATTTGTGTATGGACATGGCTATTTGCATTGGTCTGGGTGTTTCTATGTATAATATGTATGTATTTACAACAAAAAAAAGTATATAAGTATGTTTATCCGCATTCTAGAACCCATATCACAAGCTACTAATATATGCTTACTTTGGGTCTAGATGGCGTTGTGTGGTTGTTGTGGTATTATTATTATTTTTTTTTTTATTAAATAGGGGGTTAGAGTCAGAGATATAGTCCCCGAGACTCTAAACTGCTATACCCCCAGTTTCTGAAAGGCTGAACAACGAAAAAGTAACGAATCACCTATCCTACCCATGTGAAGTGCCAAAAATACTTAATTGGTAGATGCTAAAACCTCAAGGATCTACTATTAAAAGCTTATTTAAACCAATATTAAAAAGAGAAATGATTTGATTTTTTGAATGTTTGTTTGATGTTCCGATTTAAAAAAATATTTCACTTTTAGAAAGCTTCAAATAAGACGGGTAACTTAGGCTATATATTATTGTTTAACATATTATTTCAGTCATTTACAAACATACATTTTGTAAACCTGAATGATGCAGTACAACACTATTGCAATGATATTTTCCGTAGACGTTTGCTGTAAATAAAACTTTTGATACCGAAACAAAGCAAGGGTGGACATCTAGTTTAAAAATAAAAATTCTTACCTTGTCAAATCATAGCACCTCACAGTCCCATCTAAGCTAGCAGATACAAAAAACTTTTTATTGTTACTGAACGTAATACTTGTAACAGTGGACTTATGTTCATTAAACGTTACAAAGCAAAAGCCATTGGTCGTATTCCACACTTTTACTTTACCATCATAACCGCCGGTAACGATGTATAAGCCATCAGGGGAGTATGTAAGACACGTCATGTCTAGTGAATGACCTTGTTGTTTCATTACATATTGTTCACCTGGAATATTTAAAAATGTACCGTATTTAGTTGGAATGGGGCTTATAATATAAACTCGTAACACAAGTCGTTGGAGACGTAACAAGGGAGCTGATTTGACAACGAGACGCAAGCGTCATCAAGATGGCGCTTATACAGAGTTTAGACTGATGTTCGAGCGGTTGACAAGTGACCCAGATACGTCGAGCTAGTCACTTCTCTGCCAGCCACCGGACATCTCTCTAGAGACTTATAATAATAATACGAGTCTGTTTACTGTCCCACTGTAGGGCACAAGCCTCTTCTCACATAGAGAAGGCATGAGCATTAATCACCACGCTTGCTCAAGGCGGATTGGCAATTTTAGGCTTTTAAGTCCAGGTTTCCCCAAGATGTTTTCTTTACCGTCAGTCAGAAATGTCCATAATAAACTTAAAAAGTACATATGATTTGAAAAATCACATTGGTACTTGCCCGGATTCGAACCCACTACCTCGTGTTTACGAAGCGGGTGCCTCATCCACTTTATTTTAAGTGAATTGAAAGTAAAATAGACTGAAAGTACCGTCGACTACCGTTACTGTATACTTCTTCAGGGTGCCAAGTGCGATTTGTTTTAACGTTAATGCGATCAAACATTTACCGCGTTTGGCTCCCTGATTCGAGCGGGCCAATCAGAGCACCGAACGTGATATACATGCCGATCGCGTTAACGTTAAACAAAACCGCACTAAGCACTCTGCATACGCCCCCCACATGACGTTATCGAATGACACACCTTATCAAAGCAACCCCCGTGTTATTGACGTCTCCGATAAATAGATAATGAAGCTATTAAAAAAAGATTCTACTACATTAAAAATAAGGTGCAAATTCATTGACATATAAAGTTGTTGTTCAATCGAATTTGTAGTTATGATAGCACAATGTCAAACAGTTCCTCATTCTATTCCCCATAGAACATAAAAACGATAGAATATACAGACTTGGGTTGAGATTCAACTCCTAAAATATTTTTTTATTGCAGTGCCAGGCGAGCATACAAGCCACGTAATGGTAAGTGGTAACTGTCGCTCATGGACTCTGCGAAGCTGCTGCCTACCATGAAGGGTGTAGGGTAGATGAAGGAATAGAGGCAGGTGAGGAAAAAGTTAAGATAGGAAATTGGGCCACCGGCACTCTCACTCACTAAACGAAACGCAATAGTATGGATACTACTACTCTTACGTCGATCCTCTGTGTGAGGGTAGTACTTCCCCAGTCATGCTGACACCAGCGTGAATCTACTAACGTAAACCAGCAACAAATAAACAAATATTTGTAATGCAAGAAATACTAAAACAAAGTAAAAAGTCACGACGATATATTTATCAAGAAATATACTTACTCTGCCACTCCCAAACAAGCAACTGTCCTATATTAGGGCAGCCAAACGCTATCCAATCCCCAGGCGAAGATATAGCTATACTGCTTATCCTATGTTCCGATATGCTTAACGTGTGTATTAGGTTTACATCCGGCATTTCATGTAGGAAGAAAATACCGGTTGAGAATCCTGAAATAATAAAATATAAAATATATATTTTTAAACATATAGATTTACTGACTACACCATGAATAATAGCTATCATATATACTTCACTATGTAAGCAGCAGAGATCGGAATGGGTACAGTATATTTTCCTAAAGTTCGAGGAAGGAAGTAGCATTGAGTTTTTTTTATTTTTATTTATTTATTTATTTTATTTATTTATATACACAACATACGACTATCTTTACAGGTAACGCTTAACCTAATGCGATAGTGTACCACAATAACATAAAACCTAACTTAATCTAACTTACTAACGTTGATAATTAATTTAAGATTAATTAATTAATAATAATTAATTAATTAGTAATTTTAGATTTGTATCATTCTTTTTCAATAACTGCACCTACTTTGTTTATCTCTGCATCACCTAAGGTTGACTGGTAGAGAATGCTTATAGCATTAAGTCCGCATCTGTACCTATGTGCATGAAGTTTAATAAATAAATAAATAAATAAATAATACCTCCTCTAAAATCCCGGTATTATAAACATAAAGATTAAATCTCGAGACTAAATGTACAACAAAATGTATTGTCTGTCTAAGGGACTACTCACACTTATTCAGCTCTATTCAGCTTATGTCCATAGAGAACATCGATATTGTATAGAGATGCGTACACATGCGGACAGCTGAACGGATGCTCATGCGTCTCCATACAAAATAATTGTTTTCTAGAGCTGAATATATATATTTAAAACATTTGAATTTGACTCAATTTTACTACGGAATGTGGATTGGAATGTAATTCTTCAAATCAATAATTTGTAACTATATTCCTAGTCCAGTACATGTTTTTATTGTCTCGGGTTTTAATTTATAATTCCAGGATTTTAGAGGAGGTATTATCAATGCTATATTACTTCCTTCCTCGAACTTTAGGTAAATATACTCTACCTATTCCGATCTCTGGTAATCAGTTAACCAAATGATAGGATAGGAAATGCATTTAACACCAATACATGTAGCAACCACCTGTGACAAAACTGTTAGCACCATAATACTGACAAATCTATGCTAATATAAAGCGGAAGAATTTGTTTGTTTGAACGCGCTAATCTCATGAACTACCAGTCAGATTCTTTTTAAGTATGATAGACAAGTCGTTGAGGAAGGTTATAGGCTATGTAACATTACGCTACTGGCGACGGGAGCAGATCAGTAAGCAAAGACACGGGTGAAAGCTAGTAATATAATATTCATACCTGTAACTAGCATTTTAGTCTCCTTATGATACTGCACAGCGGTCAGTTTAACTTTATGATTAGATCTCCTTATTTCATCTCCTATGTAATGTCTGCCTAATTTCTTGTAAAGTAATCTCTTCTCATTTTCTGTTTTAACTTCTTTTTCCGATGCCTCTTCAGTGTCACTTTCCTTTAAGAAAAATGGTGGCTTTTTATTGAACATTTGAATTAAAAAAATTATGCCAATGCAGCAATCACAGTCTAGAAATCTCCCAAGGATTTCAAAAGTTTATAGTGTTTTCGGTATATTAAGAAGGGATCTTAGACAGATTCTTGCCAGTTCTTCTCAAGGCCCTACCCTACATCAGCGAACTGGCTGTAGGTTAATTGGCTGACATTTTGTAATTTTTAATGGTCGTAAGTGTTAATTTAATTAACCTATATGAATAAATACACTTCCTTTTCATTTTTCATAATAAGCACTGTTTAAAAAGTATTTTTAACATTATCATAAGTGTTGTTATTGTGATTCTAATATGGGTACAACTTTAGAATCCATATGGGTACTGAATAATTCTCTACAGATTATAAACGAATTAATTACCACAATTTAAAAAAATACTCACATATTCCTTATCCTTTTCAATAACAGCTTTTTCATCAATTTCATCTTCACTGTCCTCATTTTTAACCATTTTACGTTTCTTTCTATGTGATATTTGTACAGCCGACACAACTAATTCGTCTAAATCAATACTAGCTTCCCACAAACAAACTTGACCATTCCTACTAACAGTTATCAAATCCAAACTTTTCTTCTCAAAGAAAACTCCCATTATTTTATCTGTATGTCCACTTAACGAGTACATATTTAAGTTGTCTAAATAATCAACAGTATATATTTTAGTTGTTGTATCTTTTGAGCCTACAGCTATCAGTTTAGAGCATGCGGACCAATCTAAACATGTGACGATATCCCGAGATTTCTTGAATACACGTTTCATTACAAATGAACGAAATTCGCAGGTGAATGTACATGGGGCTGTCATTATGAAAACTGTAATAAGAAATTTTATGATAGTTAACATAGTTTAAGTTGTTTTTCTTCGATGGGGTAGGCAGAGGCGTTTAACCACCCATGTTTGGGCATTTCATGTTGGGTACCATTTTCTGCCCATACGAATTTCAGAATAGAAATACCCAATACAACCCAATATGAAATTATCCAACCTAAGGATTGAATCTAAGATCTTTGTGTCCATATAGTCCTACTGAACCACGAAGTAGTTTGATATTTTTTTTATATAAATTTTGCAATGTTTAAACTTTTACAATTAAATTTTATGAAAAATACATAAGGAAAACTATAAATACCTGTGTCATCGCAACAAGCTGCAAAATACTTTCCATCAGGACTAAATTTAACTGCATTGACTTGTTGTTTGAATTTGTATCTGTGTATCACTGTGCATGTTAACAAACTTATCATCTGGGCTTCGCCCTCTGAAAAATTACATGAATGTCAACTTAAGAACAAGAAGGTAGGTTAATTCCTAAAAACTTCTTACATATTTTTTGAAAATGCACAAGAAAATTACTGTGGTTTCACAGAGCAAATGTGTTGTCTCGCAGAAGACTTCATATAACATTTAAAAGAACTTAAATAACTATAACTAGAATCTTAAAACAAATACTTGCAGATCAAACAAATAATTATCTTGGAAGGGAAGCCAACATTCAGAAAATTGGTGTATTAATTATGTTTAACCAATAGTGTTGTAATGTAATTTTTAATTTGTAGCAATAAGTACTAACTATTTAAGTTATTATACCACGGCCACCACCATATATCACGGCTTCACCCACGCCTAAACGCATGCACTCACGCACACATGCACTCACGCACACATGCACGCACGCACATACATATATACACACAAACTTTCACATTATTTTATAATATTAGTAGAATTATAGATAGTATGCAAAAAAAATATTTTGATGGACCTACATTTTATGACAAAGATACCTAAATATTATTTTAAAATTACTCTGAAACTGAAATGTAACACAAAATAAAAAGAGGCTTTAGTCCTTTATGCGCGCTAAAGCACCTGTTCCCCGCTCCCTCTCAGCTCTCAACGCTCTCCTGCGTGCCAATCCTGACTTTGATTTGTTTGCGGATGGATGGCCTGATATATTGTTGGATTGTTGGAGGTTTTGTGAGAAAGATGGATGAGTTACATTTAATTATTTTGTATTATATTTTATGTTGTAATGTGTCACTATTATACTTTCTTTTTTGCTGTATAAAATGTGTATATTATATGTTATTAAATTAATGTAATTGGACTTATGTACCATTTTAATTAAAGTAAATAAATAAATAAATAAATGTAGTGGTATTATAAAAATCCAATCCATACATACTTTCATTGACAGCCAACAATGTAGATCCATTAGGTGAGATGTCAACTGCTGTGTAATTATAATAGCTCTCAAATGATAATGTGTTGCTTTTATTCCTGAAAATGATAATTAATTTTTATTTATATTTAATTTATGCATGTCTCAAGTAATCAATCATCAAATTCACTATCATAAAATTTATACTTTAATCTTAAATTGTTAACCACTGTTCTTCTTGAAATAGTTTTTATTTATGAATAGTTAGTTAATAATTAACTAACTATTCATAATAAAAAGAAAAGTAGCGTCGAGCAGTGGTAACAATATATTGGTATCCATTCTGTTCGCTAATATCATACTCAAAATATTAGATGAAAAAAAAAATAATAATAAAAAAGTACTTACTGTTTCAAGTTATACACAGTAATTTTATTGCCAACGGGGCTGATGACACAGTTTCCATCGCCAGTAAATAACACATCGCCTCTCCGGTACACCGTGCCTAATAAATTTTGAAACTAAAACAACAAAAAAGGTTATGTCTCGAAGCTATAAAATCTAGAAACTCATCATTACCATTATCAATATTAAATACTACGCAGAATGAACATACAAAAAAAGAATAACTGTGTTTTATTAAATTATTTATTTCTCTATAGTTTACAAAAGCTAAACATATAGATGAGCTCAAATCTAAATACTTATTGAAAAAGTAATACCGTGTAATGAAATTTCATTTTGTAGCTGAATATGTATTCTCTTGATTTCAACCTTTACGAACGCATACAACTACACATTTATTTCATAATTTAATAAATAACTAACATCGCAACTGCAACAAAAACAAGCATGTCTGTGCAAGGCAGTGCACGTGAAATTTGACAGCTTTGACATTGACACAAAGACAGTGTTGCAATGTCGTAATCCTATTCCATCCCTGTTCTATATTCATTTGACACTCAGATAACATCATCAATAAAGATCATCATACGCCTTTGCTGATGCATCATGGTATTTGTCACACAACACGATATTAAGTGAAGCCATCTTTTGTTTTCACAGAAGATGGTTGTCATTTAATTTCATCCACATTTTTTCTATTTTTATCATTGTATTATACCATTAAAATCATCAACTAGTATATTATTTTACACTTGACGCTGGCAGAAATAGCTGACACAATCGTCGGCTCAGTTGCCTTAATAAAGGGAGAAGAAGAAGAAGATATTAAGTACTGGGGACAAGAATGGTAAGAAAATAAAATTAATTACATCGATATATTGTTATTATAGTAAAATAAATAAAGAACAGAACAAAAATCTGTTTTTTTTACATTTTTTTTACTAATACTCGATTTGTGTAAACAATTAAATTCTATTTAATTTATTAATAGGTACTGCAAACATTTATTTTGTATTTGTGTAAAATATGGTATTGTATTTTATTGTAACAGTTGATTTATAAACATTAAAATATTAAGACAAACAATGTAAGCTAATAAATATATTAAATTTAAATTAGGTGTTGACCTCCAGATGCAATAATTTGACCACGGACTCAATTGGAAAACTGAGATACTTTTAAATTGAATACTTTTCCGGCAAAAAAATTGAGTATAGAGCATATAATATTGTTGAATATTATGTAAATAGTTTGTCAATAATATTGCGTGTGTCTGGCTAGCCTTACGATTTTTCTCACAAGAAATTAAGACAGGTGAACTCAGACCTGCGAGGGCAAATCCAAAATAAATTAAAAAAAACACAAAATATTATGTACTAGTATTATAATATTGGTTAAACTTATTTCTTCTTTAAATTACAACATTGGTTTTCAAAGATATTATAGGTTAATACACTAGGTAGGAAAAATAAAGCTGTTTTTTTTTACATTATTTTGAAAATTGGAGGGTTGGACGTGTAGAACCTGTAGAACCAAACCTAGCACAGGCAACATTTAGATTCACAGCTGTCTGTCTCTACTGACATATTATTTGGAGTTATTTGTTAATGAATAAATAAGCTACCAAATCGGATATAATTTATTATATGCATTTCTTATTTACCGAATTGAACAATATGCTATTTTCAATCGCGACTTTGCCACTCTTTTGTGTGAGCGCTCTTAACATTTACGTAGAGAAATTGAATTTAATAATCGTGTAATAATAATCGTTTATTTACTCAAAACTTAAACTATCATTTACAATTTGTCGATTGAAGCACTCCTTTTAGGCATAATATTGCCTGTGTTAGGAGGCTCTGCTCTTCCACAGGTTTCTCGTGTAGTTTAAGATTAAGGTAATGTATACGACTCAATTAATATTACATGCTTAACAATAATTCTATAATAGTGTGTATGTGTGCTGTGTGTGATGTATGTGTGCGTGTTTGTGTGTGCTTGTGCGTGTGCGTGTTTGTGTGTGCTTGTGCGTGTGCGTGTTTGTGTGTGTGTGTGTGTGTGTGTGTGCGCACGCTCGCGTATGCTTGCGTAAGGATATTTATAAGTGTGGTTAGACTATTACAAACATGAGAGATTCAGTTTGTTCATAATCTAGTTGTTTTAGCCACTTCGTTAATGCTATCTTGCAGTCATGTTTATTCATTTGGTAGATATGTAATAGCTTATTCGCTTTATTATACAGAAAAGAGGATTGTGTAGCGTACTGCCGTCGAGCAAATGAACTATTAACTTTACGGTAAGGAGCGACCACATTACATTTTCTTTTTTTTAAGTAAGTTTTTGTTAAAAGTTATTGTACCATGTAATTTTAAGATGGTAAGTAAAACATATAATCTTCTAAAAGACAGTAAGTTGGTTGAAATATATAATTCTTTAGTAGGAAAGCGTAGTGGCTTAAAGTTCATAAATCATAACCTTTAAAAGTGACCTTTGAGCCCTCTCAAGCTCCAGAAATTTTATTTTAGTGGCTCCACCCCAGACTGGTATACAATACACCAGTATAGATTGAGCTAAGGCAGTATATATTTTATTGATAAGATCCAGGGTGGTTACATGTCTAAGAGTTTTAAAAATCCATATGAGTTTTCTTATTCTACTACTTAGGAGTTCCAAATGAGAGTGCCATGAGAGTCTTTGATCGATGCTAATACCTAAATACTTTATTGAGCTAACTTTACTTATTACAAGTTGTTTCTGTGTCACCACAATCATGAATTTTGATTTGAAATGCTGTACTAGGTTGCGAGGAATTTTTTAATGAGAAACAGATATACTTAGATTTTGCAGTGTTAAGTGTTAGGAGGTTCGCTGAAAGCCATGTAGAAATCTTAGCTAAACCACTCTCGGTGCGCTCGCGTAACTGCTCCCACGTGTCGCCAGAGAAGACGACGGCCGTGTCATCTGCGTAAGAAAAGATGTTCCCTGCCTCAACATTCATATCACAAAGGTCATTAATATAGATGAGAAACAGGGTAGGGCCGAGTACACTTCCCTGGGGCACGCCGAAAGTGGTTATCGTATCTTCACTAACATAATCTCCTATTTTAACACACTGCTTAGTAAGTAATTTTTCAACAGATGAAGTGGTATATCTCTAAATCCTATACTTTCTAGTTTGTTTATAAGAGTGGGAACAGAGACGTTTAATTGCTTCAAATATCATTTTAAAACAATAAAATCATAGATAGATAGATTCTCTTAAAATCCATAGCGTTTTCTATTATTCGTATATAAAGTAAACAATGATAATAACACAATAAAGGAGTCTGCTCACTACACCGTACCATACCATGACCGTGTTGTAAATGTATCAGGCAAAAAAATATTTTTTGTATTGAGAAGTATGAGACTAGGCCCACTAGACAGTTCCGTCACTGACCGGCACCGTCGCGTGCCGTGCACGGAGCGTCAACAATTTGTCGATGAGAATCTAAAAAACGCTCTAGTGGGCATAGTAGAGCGTATCGTTTTGCTTGTCGAACCTGATACGTTCATAGCAGGGTCATGGTATATCGTCGTACGGTGTAGTAAGCAGATTCCATAACTCAATATCACTTAATACTTTCGTTGAAAATCTATTACCTATCAAGTGGCATGCACACACCACTATAGTTTCCTATACATTTTATACTCACGTGGCGAGTTCTTGGCCTCTAGTAAGCGATTGTACTGAACTTGTGGGACGAGTCCACGGTAACGAAGGAAACATGGGCAACAGCGGGTTTCTTTTTTTTCTAAGCTTATTTTTGGCTCAACTTTGGCTATAAAGACAAAAGGTTTTAATAGGTCGCATTGAATCAGGGTTTGGGTTACAGTGGATCAAATGGGATACTATGACACATAAGCGTTTAAAAATTCAATAAAAGTAATACTATTAATTCAAACAAAATTACAAAAATCAAAATAAACATTATTAAACATGAATTATCAATGTAATATGGGTGAACTGGCTGCGGTGCTGAGTGGTGCGATGATAGAAAAGTGATGACACCAAGACAAATAGTTCCTCTGGGCACAATACGTAAATCAGTTTCGATTTCTCTTCCAAATTACTCCCAAATTAAACCTTGTCGTTTATTTGAACTCTGTGAATCTCAAAATCTTTGTCAACGCGAAGAGCAACTTCTTGGACTTGAAGTGTTATTACAAATTTACTAAGTTCTTCTTGCCCTATTCGAGAACCTGCCCTCGATACTTCAGAGACAATTTGCAACTGTTCTCTTGTACGTCGCTCCGCTCTCGACATAATGGATAAACCCTTAGACAAATTTAAACAAATTGTCAAAAAACATTTAATACTTAAGGGTTACTACACTGTTAATGAGTATCTGAACGATAAAAGTCATGGGATGCTCGCTTGACGAAGGAGTAAATTAATTTTACTCTTAATTTTAATGACATTATACTTTAAAGGACATATTTTTGTTAATTATTGTATGAATGACATTTTTTATGATTATTATGAATGACATGCTTTAACAAATAATTTTTTGACATTAATTTATTGATACATTTTGACATGATTTATAAAATGATTTTTTTTTTTTTTTATATTAATTTTAAATGACATGATGTCCGAGCCATATTTGAACAGTTAAGTACACATTTTGTATAGTTTTGTTAAAATTGTATACTTAATATTGTTAATTTTTTTTACATTGTGATTTGTGAAATAGAGGTACATTGTGAACTCCTGTGGTAAATTAAGTTCATCTTACTTTATACTTATACCAAAAATTAACAGTTTATATAATATCTACATAGAAACATTTATCACAGTTCACATGTTGCCTTTACCTTTTGTAGCAATATGCAAATTGAGGCAGCTTGTAAAGCACACATTTTACTTTTTAATTTTCTTTACAACATAGAAAGCTGTAAGTAATTAAGTATCTATAGAGTTAAGTGTATTGCCTGCGTCACTTTGCATGCTACTTGAAACTGTAACTTACAAAAATTTTAATAACCTGGCGATTAAAAAGAGTGGCCTGAGTTTCTTGCCAGTTCTTCTCATGGCTCTACTTCGTCAGCGAACTGGCTGTAGGTTAATTTGCTGACATTTTGTAAACTTTGACGTTCATAAGTGTTAATTTAATTAACTTAAATGAATAAACATATATTTCATTTCATTTCATTTCATTTCATTTCATTTCGAGGGTCATTCAGTAGGTTAGTGTATCACGTGTCTCTCGTGCTGTCATCTACATAGCAATGCATGTTCTTAATGTTTAACATAATAATTATTATGCAGGATAAACAGGGTTGCGAAAAGCACTAAGCCTTGTGTGTATACCAGCATTAATCCTTATGGTATGCTTTTACGGTTTGACCCTCCGCTATCATGTTAAAAGCGTATTATAGTTGTGTCTTCTTATGTAGACCAATCTCGATGTTCCTTTTTAGTTGTTACAGGTTTCTTATTCTCAACTTGTTTACTTGGTCAAAATTCCACGTGGTAGGCCCAAGTGGCATTTTGATCAATAAACAAGTATAGTATAAGACTCTTATCTCTTCAGGTAACTTGATCCACACAATCTACTGAACCCCAAAACCATGTGATTGACTGTAACCCATTTACGAATAACAGAAAAAGTAATTGTAATAAAATATAAGTTACTTTCCCCGCAGTCTTTTACAGTTTTATACCAAAGATTATGTCTTTGGTATAAAACTGTAATATTCCAATAAATTTAAAGAAAAATAATTTCAAACAAAATATTATTTTTTTGTTTTGTGCCGAATGACCAGTGTGCTGCAGCGCATCCTTCCGTTGTGACTCTGTGACTAGTCGGTTAGGTCAAGATATGGGAGAGCTTTATCAAAGCCAACGCGTGTATTGTCTTTGTGTAAGTGCAGTAGGTATAAAGCTTTAACGAATGATTCACTGTTCTCCGTGAATCACTGTTACGAGCCATCAAGAGACTAAAGAGTTAAATCTAAAATCCGTGATTTTGAAGGTAAGTGGTGAGCTGACCTAGCTATTAAGTGTGGTTAATTGAGACCTTGACCACCTATGGTCCCTGTGAAAATCAATTATAAACCAACGGTGTACTCACACACATGCCCGCAATGTGCGATATATTATTCAACTAGTTGCGTCCCACGGCTTTAGGCTTAGGTAAAAAATATCGATATATCAAAATATCGATATTAATTCAATAAATAATCGATAATTATCGTCGATATTTTAAATCTCAATATATCAATAATTGATATTTTTTTCCGGATATCAAATTTGATTTTTTTTATGAGCTCCCGTTCGACTTCAGTTCTCGATTAGGGCCGCGTTCGCAAACCAAGTTAATTATTACCTGACAGTAGTCTGTTTCAGTCACTCATTAATGTTTTGCATAAAGCTATCCTTCACTTTACACTTTACCGAGGGAAATTAACTTGTTTGCGAACGCGGCCTAGAAAGAAAGCAATGAATGAATGAGTAAATCATAGGCTTGGGTAAAAAATATCGATATATCAAAATATCGATATTTTTACACGATATATATCGATAGCTTTAAATAATATCGATATATTTTTTTCATTTGCCCATCCCTCGGCTTCATCCTCGCGTAAATTGTGTTTTGTTGTATCTCTCGGGAACCAAACCGATTTTTAAAAAGTAGCCTAAGTCCGTCTCTGGCACCAAATCTATCCACATACCAATTTTCATCGAAATCGGTTCAGTCATTCAGGTGCTGAGTGATAACAACACACACACACACACACACAAACTTTCGCATTTATAATCCGATAGTAGGTTAGGATTAGAATAATTATTAGGATTCACTTTCAGAAGATGTCATTGTCACGTAAAGAATAAAAAAGGATTTTCATTTAATTAATCCAGCACATTTAGTAGTTGATACCATTAGTCGTTTTAAAGTGTACAGCAAATAGTTTATTTTCTTAGCATTTTATGTATTTCTCTAAAACTTTAATAAACTACCAAAATAGTAGCTTCAAAAAACTGGACACGTCGAAAATTAATCAATACAGTATTAAATTAATATCTGCAATGAAATTATTTTTGGTGTTTGCAAATAAATAACGCAATGTAAATTTTATTTAACGACATGTTTATTTATACACCAAGATTTTTATATTTTGCATAAAAATAAAAGTCTATCGAAAGCTTAAAAGTGCGTCAATGATTATTTAGTACATGCGCAGAAGGCAAATGCTGGCCAGCGATCCACATCAATGCTCGACGTCATAACGCGAGAAAATCTTTAGCTCAGGATTGGTCGCGCATTTCGGATGTGACGTATTAAAACCAATCAGAACTTAGGTCATATTGAGCACTGCCTTGAGCATCAATCGTCATATGACCCATTCTATCGAGTCTGCAAAGCTTGGGCCATATTTGTCTGTGCTAAAGTAGTTCCGTGGAGTGAGTGTGTGCAGATAGTCATCACAGTTTTTGGGACCTGTAAATACTCCCTTAATAAACGTACAAAATGTCGTCCGACAACCCTATTTATGGACCTTTCTTTGGAGTTATGGGGGCGGCGTCTGCTATCATCTTCAGCGGTATGTATTAACGTAGAAATGGCTGTCTTGAACGATTATCGATCTTTCCAATTGAGATACTGGCATTCAGCATCTAGTGGATAGAATGTATGGAATTTGTTGTAAACAGTTTGTAGTTTGTTAGTCTAATCAATCAGTTAGATTCTGGTTATTTTAGGAGCACTAATTATAGTAGAGGCCGCACCTTGTGCTTCACGTTATGCTTACATAAATATATAGATTTATACGACGGAATGAGCCAAATTGATAATGATTTTGATATTTTGGGGTAGGGACAGATACGGCGTTATTTTTCGGGGACAGTGTGAATCATTAGTCATGTGATTAAAAGGTTGCGTTTTCGGTTGGTAGCACTGTTGCAAATGCCTGATGGATTGGCCTAAAAGCCCTCTTGCATGCAAAGTTAACTTTTATCGATGATTGCGAGCTAATACGTGTACATAATTATACTCGTTACGTAGTTGTATACGGCAGTATTTGTTTTTACTTTGGGTTTGGAAAATCCCATTCTTAGTCATAGAATGTACAGAACATTAAATCGCGGTACAAACTCGCAATGTCGTAACTTTATAGCTTTCATTAAATAATGTGAATGTTTAATGTTGGCAAGAATGCAAGTTATTATCTCGCTCATTTATAGTATTATGATTCTCATAGCATTCGTTGTAAAATCGAGTACATTGTCTATGAAAAGTAAAGGATCTTCCAGGCTGTGATAAAATCACATGACAAGTTTGAGTCATGTGATCGTGTCAGCTGTTATAACTTAGCTACTTATACCATCTTTACCCATCTAAGTGTACAAATAGCTAAATATTATTTCATTGATAATTCTACTGCCTATTACTTATCATTAGCAAAACTAGGTACTTATGAACATCATGTGACTACATGGAAGGTACTACTGTCTCACTTTGCCAACTTTATAACATAGATTATCCATAGCCCCACAATTGTTTTATGGAATGTACATACTCTACATAGAACACATTTATAATGCAAATTATGAATGAAATATCACATGATACTACCATATTACATGGTAAGGTTATGTCATGCCCAAGTATAACATAGGGGTCATAATGGCATAACTTGATAGTGAGTTGAATGCCCTATCTAACCTAGTACATCAGAAGCAGTTTATACAACCTAAATTTGCTGAATATGAGATTTTATGTTTTGTCACATGATCTAATACCAAACTGAGCAAGTAGCTACTTATCTAAAACTTCAGTCATGCCTTTAAGTTTATCCTACAATTAAGAAGGAAAACATAATGAGGAAATGTGGTTTATAATACAAATGTCAAAGGTCAAAGTGACTTTACTTGAGAACAACCCAACCTGACAATCTTTTAGAACATTTTTTTATCAGAAGAATTACACAATTACTATTAACATTAGAACTGACCCTATGAACTAAAACTGTAGTAGTAGGTAGTAGGTTTGCAGTACAGCCTGTTTACATTTCATTCAATTTTGCAACCTTCAATCATTTTCATTAGGTATTTCAATGTAAAGCATTTAGAAATTGCTTTAACTGCTAAAACTGTTTATAATTGTTACATGGCTAAGTTATTGGAATATGGACATACTACATAGGCATTTGACCCACATAGGAATTAAATTATTTATTCTGTTAGATAACTTGTTGGTCTACCTAAAAGTCTTTCAGATTATATGTCACCATTTCTCTTCTCGTACTAAACTAGTCCATGATACTTCCTTTACTTGTACATAAAGATTCTAGAAACATCTACATAGTAAAAAGATCTTAACCTAAATAAGTTCCTAAAGTAGTTAAATCAACTCTAAGCTTTAACATATCCTCCATAGACAGGTAGAAATTAAGGGTGAGTTTTTAGTAAGACAATTTTCATGCTCCCACAGACTTCACTGTTACTATAGACTGTTAAATATGAGTATCTATGCCCCTAATCATGCTTTGTGGTTAAAATTTTCTACCAAAGATGCATCAATATTAAAAGCATATTTTTCTGAACATTCCAGCGCTGGGAGCTGCATATGGAACCGCCAAATCAGGTACCGGTATTGCCGCCATGTCGGTGATGCGGCCTGAGCTCATCATGAAGTCCATCATTCCCGTCGTCATGGCGGGTATCATTGCCATTTACGGCTTGGTCGTAGCTGTGCTTATCGCCGGCTCACTGGACTCACCCAGCAACAACTACACCCTATACAAGTAAGTTTATGATACATACATAAACTTCATGCATGTCTCCCGTAAGCAGAGACTAGAATACCATTTCATCATAATATTATCAGCCTCTTATCCCACTGCAAAGAAAGACTTCTCACACAGAGAAGGCATAAGCATTAATTGCCATGCTTGCTCAAAGCAGGTTGGCAATTTCATTTTAAGTTCAAGTTGCCTCGAGTGTTTTCCTTCAACATAAGTCAGTAAACTTATAATACTATTTGCTGCAACCAATATCTTGATTTGTTTCTTCAACATTCATTTATCTTTTCATAAACACTCGCAATAAGTTTAACAATATATTTGGTCTATGTATTTATACTCTTATGGTGCTTATCAACATGTGACGAAAATTCTTATGTTATTTTTATCATGTACACTTTTACTGCCTTTGTATGTATGAGCACTAATAGGGTCATGCCAATGGAGCTCTTTCTTTAGATAAACTTCATTAGATATGATGACGATGCCCTCACAATTCTAGACACTTTTAAGGCACTTTTAGGCAATCTCTTATATATTATTACATGACACAATCACAACTGCTTCATTATTATCAAAGTTTACTAAATTTCCTTCCATAACACATGCTATCAAGGCTTTCAAAATGCTAAATCCTAGTGCTTCGGACCTTACACACACTAGTAGCTTCTTTTGTCTCATAAACTCATAATATTGTAGTACATCAATAAATACTAGAATATTAGGAGTTTATGATATGTATAATTGATGGTGCCCACTATTCCTGAACTCTATTGTGATAGATAAATATAGAAAACTACTCTCAAAACAGTTTAATAAAAAAGACATGACCTAATTAGATAATTGATTCTTAAATCACCTACCATGTAATTTAAAACTTGTTTTGATTTTGGAATTTTAATATGGAATGTGTTGTGTTAATTATAATTCACTGACACCTGTTATAATCCCACTGTAGGCAATAGAAGGCTCAAAATATGAACAAAAATCGATTATTTTGTCTTGGATTTTATTTTGTCCTAATTGACTTTGTTTTGCAATAAAAGTTGCTAAATACAATCACAATTGCAACAACTTTCACTTACATTGTACTGTTGTGAAAGTGTTGACCATTTTTATTTAAAGTTTAAAGTATATTATAAATACGAAAGTAACTTTGTTTGTCTGTCTGTTACACTTTCACCCCTAAGCCACTGAACCGATTTTGATGAAATTTTTGTATAGAGATAGACTAAAACTTAAGGGATTGGCTTGAAGGAGTTGCAATAGGGGATTAAAGTTTGCAAAAAAATTGTCTATGTAGATAAAATCATGAAACTTTGTATTTAGAGGCAATAAAATTTTATGTGTTAACAGAAATTCACGCGAGTGGAGCTGCAGGCAACAGCTAGTTTAAAGTATATTAAAGTCCTGTTATTATGACTAATTTTTAGAGAATAATATTTACAAAGTTCTTAGTAAAGTGTATCATTAGTTGTATTTTTCCTTTTGTTCTATATTCCTAATTTACTTCTCTAAAATGTTACAAGTAGACGAAACACTTAATATTATCTTGTTTGTTCACTGTTATCAATGATATAAAGACAAGTACTTAAACAGTTGGCAGCGTGAGCTATATAAAAAGTATTCGCCGAGATTTTCTCACTTTTTATAGCACTCATTATAAATGGCGCGAATGAGTTTCCTGTTACTGTGCTTTATCAAGGTTCTTTACAAGGCTAGTTATGGCAGTAGTTGTTGCAAACGAGATTATTATCTTTTTATGACATAACTAGTAATTATTATTGGGAAAGATGGCACGAGTGGATAGAGAATAGTAGATCCGACTTAACCTAACGGGTGTTATAACCCGGGACCAACTTATACCGTGTCTCCGAAGCACGGAGAAGCTCAGATCAAATAACACCATGGGGTCGCCCATCCACGGGCCAGCCGCACTCTAAGTTGCTTAACCCGCTAATCGTTTACCGATCAGTGAGCTCAAAGAGTTATGTGCTATGATTATTGTAAGTGTTGTAATCATTACTAGAAATTTGCAAGTTGATATTTCTTTGCCTTCTCGTCTTAGAAAATTATCTGCAGTTCTCAGTATTAATATACTTAGTACATCTACAGATGAAATATAATTGATGTATTTACTAATTATTATCAATCATCATACAAATTTCGGACATGAATTCACAAAACGTAACACAAAGTTTCGGTCGTTTTAAATTGTTACCCCAGTTTTTAGTATTGTATTGGCATGTAGCCAGCAACGCCGGGTATGCTCACTTAGTCTAGTCTACGTTCTTAGCCGGTAAATAGATGGCTAGCCGATGTCTGCTCATACGCCCACGAACCGCAGTGTAGTATTATAAACTCGAAACAACCGGGCTATGCGGTTGCACGAAGTTTTATTATATAGGTACGCATTTTTTTCTGTACTGTATAAAATGCGAGGCCGTACATTTAAATTATGTTGATTTATTATATTCACACAATTCGTGATTGTGGAGTTAACCACTCAATATATGACTAGATAAAGGCCATCAATCAAAATTAGATAAGACAAAACATGTCGTATATAGGTGCTACTTGTTACCTAATATTAAGTTGGTACAAATATTAGCGCTAAAAATAAAGGGCGTAGAGCTCAATAGACGGAGAGTTAATTATATGAGGTCTGGTTTCCACCAAGACGGAGAGGGGATATGTGTTATTTCCACCAATGCGTTGCATGTTGGCGAACTCCTCTACGCTTTTATGGAAACTGGACCTTAGTCTGAATGTTAGTTACCAAGTGATGTGCTTTCGATCATTATAATTTACAGTTACCTACCCTGTTATCTACCCTGGTGCCCCATTTCATACACATACACATAAAATCTTTTATTTCCATAAAACTATTATTAATCTTGCGAAGACATTCATATTACTTTTCTACTGACCTACTAAAGATAAAGATCAGCTATCATTTCCTATAGACATAGCTATCTTTAATATGGTAGCGCATTGATTCTTTCACATGAAGTGAAGCTCCAACATTAATGTTGATTTGATTGAGGGTAATCACAAAAGTAATTACGTATGATAAACACATCTCTATGGGACATTTTTCATCTAATAATTACAGCTGACGTATTTGGGCGTGCGTTTTGATGCTACTAACCTTGACAATAAGTTGGTGATGTGTCAATTGTTATACACGTTACATGAGCCCTGAAAAATCTGTCCTCTAAATATTTATTATTTTAACCGTTATTATGGCAGTTCTACAATTAGCTCCTTAGGTGTTCGTTATTGTCGAATGTTATCACGGATCTAGTTTATTCATTGCTCATTGTTCAATGCTAATTATTACTACAGTTTAACAAAAGTACTTGACACGTAAACATCTACTTATACAAAGTCTTCTCACGCAATCCGAGGCTATATTTTTGATTGATAAATGTATTAATGTGTATTGTTTCTGTCTTTGCAGAGGGTTCATCCACCTGGGAGCGGGTCTAGCCGTAGGTTTCTCGGGTCTAGCGGCCGGGTTCGCCATAGGCATCGTGGGTGATGCGGGCGTCCGTGGTACCGCGCAACAACCTAGGTTATTCGTCGGCATGATCCTTATCCTCATTTTCGCCGAAGTATTGGGTCTATACGGTCTCATCGTCGCCATCTACCTTTACACGAAACAGTAAACGCATTAAGCACACTCTTACTCCCGTCGCCCGTGCTCCGAGGTTCTATGCTAGCAGTCTGCTCAGTCACAGTAGCGCGCACAGTAAGACAGTCGTCGCCGGTAGCGAGCGCATAGGGGCTCGGAGCACTCTTGTATAGTACTTGTTATTACTCGACGTGAATCATTTATATATTGTCGCATATCTCCGCGCCGGTGCCGCCTGGATGCTGCGGCCGCACCGAGCTCAGAGACGCGAACTGTATAAATAATTTTTCTATTTCAATTTTATAAATACACGATCACTATTTTCGAATCATGGTTTACATTGTAAAACGCTACCGAGCGATGACGGCGTAATTTATTATTTCTTAATTTATTACCGCATATTATTTTGAGTTTCGGTGACAGGAGATTTTGTTTCACCTATGGACATATCAAGAAATTAATTTGCGCGTTTCCACCCCTCCGCGGAACTTGTCTTCGTACCATCCGACGATATCACTTTTAGATTATTTTAGCATTAAGGCGAAACTAATGTACAGTTAGAGTAGAAATTTAAGTCCAAACAATTTATCTTAATAATTTATGAAACCGTTAAATCCCCAAGGTACTGTGTACCGATATCTCGCTGACAATGTAAGGTCGAACCTGGCTTAAGTATTACAATGCTACAGCTTTCAGTGTTATAAGTGGATGTATGTATTCCTCTCGTACTGTTAAGGGCCTTTAAATGTTACCCTCTCCAGTGGCTGTTGATAAATTCAAAAGTACGTCACAAACATTGTATTGCCAGGAATCAGTAAATAAACATGGTTTGTACATTCCATATTATTTTGTTTCTACTTGATTATACTGTGTGTTTTATTTTCCTTTACGATCTTGCGAACGATTATAAATATATAGTGTTCTAAAGGATGCTTACATGACATTATAGCAAACTGTCGCAAAATTATTACTATAACTATAATATAATATAAATATTGAATAGTATTATTACATTTCTGACGACTTAAAATGTGAAAATATAAAAATATTTCAAAATATATTTATTCTGTATACCTCATAGTCGAAATGATGTTTGAATGATTATAAATTGGTAAGTAAAATACATTTAGGTAAAATTGTATTTTATTTTAGGTTTCATGTTAGATAATGTTATAATCTTTGGTGTTATTGAATGAATTGTGTTAATAAAATATTTTGAAAACAACTAATGTAAATTTATGATCTATTGTTTCACTTAGACCATTTATTTTGTTTTCGAATGCAATTTTCTTTCAAACCAATGCACCACCAATCATGCTATACATGTAATAACATTGAACAAAATTAAAATCAGAAATGGGAAAGTATTTTAAGAAGCAAGGAATAAGTTTTAAAACAAGTAAGTACCTACTTAGAAGAAAATCAAGCTTCTCCCAGACCCCTTTTGATCGAGTTACCTTAAACGCAAGATGCCAATTAAGGCGTTATACCTAAACATGAAATTTGTCTAAAAAGCTGTTTGCCCTAAATGAGAGATGCCGATGAAGCAGTATGCCTGAAATGTGAAATTGACTAAATAGCAGATTGCCTAATTTTAAATTACCTATAAAGCAGTTTGCCTTAAACACAAGATGACTCAAAAGCAGTTAGCTGAAATACAAGATGACTGAGAAGCTGTAAATTTAACCTTTTAACCGCCCGGCTTTTTATCAGTTAGCGTGCCCCCAGCGCCCGACACATAAAATCGATCAATAAATACCTACAACAAATAGGGGTAAGTAGGTAAATAAATTTATCGACATCGATATTTCACTATAATAATATTTGTATTTACGAGCTTGATAACTAACACCTTTGTACATACTTACCTACTACTGATTACTCTATGGAAATATCTGTCATTTTTTTTTTTAATTTTTTTTAATTTTTTTCATTTCATTACTAAACGGCTGATTTTGTTCAAAAATAAATTTAATACAAGGCAAAAACAACACGATATTCTATAACAATTATTTCATGTTCTTTTTAAATTTAATAACTTGGTATTTAATATAATATATGGTTGTTTATGCATATTCCATATCGTATAACTTTTAACATTGTCTCATCACTACCGTCGGAAAAATACGACATAGGCGTTGGAAGTCAATACACTTTTCAGGGATATTATTTACTAAATTCACCTTAATTGAAATAGTATTTATTTTGTTTCTTGACATAGTAAATTTGAATTATAACACGAAATAAAAGGTTGAATATATAAACTTTCGAAAAAAAAATGTATTTCAGGTAAGAATGTCGTAATACGTTTGGATATTGAATATATTATACACAGGATTTTGTGTCGTATAAATCCGACTCAGGCGGAATGAGCCCGAATTTTTTAGTCGGATAAATCCGACTCAGGCGGTTAAAAGGTTAATATGTGGATATGATGGTAATTATTGAAAAATCAATAAAATGAGAGTTATCAACTATATGGCCTATTTCATTGTAAAATATAAGACTAAGCTCTATTTTTACATTTGGCTCTCGCAATAATTTTTTAAGGAAATTGACGAACGTCGAATTTAGTGGCACGTGGCTATTATTTATTTATTTATTTATTTATTTATCAACTTTATACATACAATATGTAATGGCGGACTTAATGCCTGACCCTACACAATAACACAACAGTGTGTCAACAATTAACTACACTCGGTGTCTCTTTCAGTCGTTATTCTTGACGAAATCTAGTGAAAGGGATAAATCACTGGTAACATCTATCTTCAATTTTCAAAGTAGGCCCCCAGGAGCCATGTATGTGGTCAATGTAACAACTACAAAATGTTAATATTATTTTATTATCAATATTATTTTATTTTATAATCAGCTGTCCAAAAACGCTATCTCAGGTACACACGAAAACATTTAAAAAATTTCACAAATTTAGGCACTTTGCTTTGTATGCATTTATCCACTTAGGCATTTAGTTTTTGTAGACATTTAACTTCTTAGGCAATTTGATTTGTAGGCATTTAAATAATTAGGCAATGTGCTTTATAGACATTGACTTTAAGCAATCTGCTATTAAGTCAATTTCACATTTCAGGCATACTGCTTCATCGGCATCTTTCATTTAGGGCAAACAGCTTTTTAGGCAAATTTCATGTGTAGGTATAACGCCTTCATTGGCATCTTGCGTTTAAGGTAACTCGATCAAAAGGGTCCCAGACGTCGACAAAGTGACCTACTTGAAAAGGTCACGAATCTTTCAGTGAAAATCGATAAAAGCAGTAGCTCAGTGCTACTGTTGTAAGTATTTAATGAGTCTTGCGTCATTTTCACTTATACATGGCTGACCACAACCACCATCGTGAACGTTTACAAGTTATGGGGGTATTGGTGGCTGTGCTTGAGTGCTCAAGGCAAAAAAAAAACTACCTCATAGATCTCAGAAACCGAAGCACCTAGCGAAAATCTGATTATACCCAGAGTTCGTACACACAATATTTCAGGATTCTACGGCGCTGCGTTCAAAAGTTAATAGGGGGGTATTGGTGGTGGCTGTGCTAAACAGCGCCCATAGCACAGAGCCAGTCGTATGGCAAAACTCATCTTGGCACAGCCACCATCGCAAACTGTAAATCTAATTGGCTAGGTACCTACATGAATTAGTCGTTTGGTCGTAAAATACCCGAATTGGCCGGTCCACCGTTTAAAAGTTAAAAGGGGGTATTGTTGGCGGCTGTGTCAAAACAGCGCTCAGGTTAGCACACCCACCTCATATCTCGAAAACCGTAACATCTAGCGAAAATCTGATTAGAATTTGTCAACCTTACACAAAATTTCATAATTTTACGGCCCTCCGTTCAAAAGTTATGGGGGTATTGGTGGCTGTGCCAAACAGCGCTCAGGTTGGGGCACAACCACCTACAGGAATCTCATATTTCGAAAACCATAGTACCTACCTAGCGAATATCTGAATACACCCCGAATCAGTCGGTAATTAGTCGAAATTGATCTGAAAATTCTAGAATTATTGGTCGATTCTTCTGAAGCGATATATTTTTCAATTAATTTAATTTATTTAGGTACAGTCGAAGACATCGAATGAATGGATAATATTTAATAAATCTGATAAATTGATAGTTAAAATCAGATTATCGTATTTAATAACGGTGTAGCAGAGCTACATATATAATACTTACTCTGTACCTTTTATACTTCATAATTTAAAAATGAATGACACCCTGAATTCTGTACAATTGACAGCTCTTGTTATGGACTGGAATAATAAGACATTATAAAATAATATAAACGACTACCACAGTGTTTTATTAATAAAATTACAACACTATTAGGCAGTACGTTACATTGGTGACCCCGTATTTTAAATTGACCGCACAATAACGTACCTATTGAAACATTATTATGGAAAAATCGTCGAATGTGAACGAAGATGGCGGTTCAACATCGTCGGAAGCAACGAGGTATTTTACATCATCTGATATTTTTCGTGTCGGAGTACGACTACCACCATTCTGGCCCGAGGAGCCAGCGGTTTCGTTTGCCCAAATAGAGGGCAGTTTTGCACTTTCCGGTATTAAGGATGACGACACAAAATACCATTATGTTAGCGCGCAGTTGGAACATCGTTACGCCTCGGAAGTGAAAGACATCCTTGTGAACCCGCCTGCGAAAGGAAAGTATGACCGACTGAAAAGCGAGCTCATCAAACGGCTATCAGCGTCACGAGAAAAAGAGCTAACTCAATTGCTAATGCACGAAGAACTAGGTGACAGAAATCGCCGAGCTTAGCCGTCAAGTCCAAGCTCTCTCATCAAGACCTTCGAGACCTCATTCAAGACAGCGACGCAACAGCAACAATACTAACACACGCTCTCAATCAAACTACAGGAAGTATCCCAATTGCATTTTTCATTATCGTTATGGTGACAAGGCACTTACTGCTTACCATCAGGCAGAGTGGAGTCACTTTGGTAGGCTAATATAAAAAAAAAAAAAAAAGGCACGAAAGTGTCTGAAGCCTTGTGACTACCAGCCCGGCTCGGGAAAAGCCAGAGGCAATCATCAGTAGCGACACATGATTGCCCAAGTTCATACGGTCGCTTATTTATTACTGACAGGCGAACAAAGATAGGTACAGTTTTTAGTCGACACTGGAAGCGACCTCTGTGTTTGTCCTCGCACTGCTCTCAAACAGAGACGGCCAAGAATTACAGATTTCACTCTTTTCGCAGCCAATGGCACAACAATAGCCACGTATGGTTTACATCACATGGAGCTTGATTTAGGCCTTCGGCGTGATTATAGCTGGCGTTTTATAGTTGCTGACGTCACAAAGCCAATTATCGGTGTCGATTTTTTATCTTTTTACGGATTAATGGTAGACTGCCGAAACAAACGCTTGGTAGATAATAAAACTACTTTGTCAGCAAGCGCAACACCAGTTCCTGCTTCAGATGCGATTTCTTCAGTGAAAACGATGATGGGGGAATCAACATATCTGAATCTTCTTCGGGAGTTTCCCGAAATTACGCGACCGGCAGGCACTCATCGAGCCATTCGCCATAACACAGTTCATTATATTAGAACTATACCAGGACCTCCCGTTTACTGCTTACCAAGACGACTCGCACCGGATAAATTGAAAATAGCAAAGAAGGAGTTACAGACATGCTGAAGAATGGAACAGCCAGACCATCAGAAAGCCCATGGTCATCTCCGCTTCATCTCACTCCCAAGAAGGACAATGGATGGCGCCCATGCGGCGATTATCGTATGCTCAACGCCAGGACGATCCCTGATCGATACCCTATTAGGCACATTCAAGACTTCACGCAAAACATAGCTGGTTCCAAGATATTTTCAACGATAGATTTGGTAAAGGCCTATAACCAGATACCGGTTCATTGTGAGGATATCCAAAAGACAGCTATCACCACACCATTCGGTATGTACGAGTTTCCGTTTATGATGTTTAGTTTACGCAACGCAGGTCAAACCTTCCAAAGATTCGTCGATGAGATGACAAGGGACCTGGATTTTTGTTACCCCTTCATTGACGATTTCCTTATTTTTTCTTCCGATAAAAAGACTCATATGGAACACCTTCGTATTATTTTCAACCGATTGAAACAATACGGAATTGTTATAAACACGTCAAAATGTGTATTTGGTGAAAAGGAAGTAACTATTCTTGGCTGTAGAGTTTCTGCTGATGGAATCAAGCCATTGGACAGCAAGACCCAAGCCATAAAGGACTTCCCAGTTCCACAAACTGTAAAAGAACTTAGAAGATTTCTCGGTATGGTAAATTTTACCGTAGGTTTATTCAAGATGCAGCCAAATTTCAAGCACCTTTGCATAACCTGCTCACAGGTGTCACTAAAGGCTCACATCCTGTAGAAATCACTGGAGAAGCACATCAAGCATTTGAACGCTGTAAAGAAAGCTTATGCCGTGCAGCACTTTTGGCACATCCGGATATGAACGCTAAATTAGCCCTAGGTACGGATGCTTCAGACACTGCAATAGGTGGAGTATTACAACAAAAGAAGAACGGACAATGGCAACCTTTAGCATTCTTTAGTCGTAAATTGAGCCCATCACAAAAGAAATACTCTCCCTACGACAGGGAATTACTTGCGATATATGACGCAATAAAACACTTTCGCCACCTCGTGGAAGCAAGACACTTTACGGTCTATACAGATCATAAGCCGATTTGCTTCGCATTTCAAGGACATAAAGAAAAGTGTTCACCGTGGCAATTTCGCTATTTTGATTATATTGCACAATTCACGACAGATATTCACCATATATCAGGCAAGGACAATGTAGTAGCGGACACACTCTCTAGAGTTGAAGCCATTGTTCAACCCGTGGAGCTAATTAATCTGGTTAGGTCACAGGAGTCTGATCCAGAACTGAAGCTACTCCTAGAAGGAGGAACGTCATTAAAGCTCATCACAGTAATGATACCTGGAACTAAAACGGAACTTTACTGTGATGACAGTACCGCAATTCCTCGTCCCTATGTACCAACAGAACTCAGAAGGCAAGTTTATGACAGTCTACATTCCCTCAGTCATCCAGGCGCTAATGCCTCCGCAAAGCTAGTGGCACAGCGTTATGTGTGGCCCGGTATTAATAAAGATTGTCGTGAGTGGACTAAGCTTTGCCACGCCTGCCAACGTACGAAGATCACAAGACATGTGTCATTGCCGATGGGAACCTTCAAGTTACCAAATGCAAGGTTCAGTTTTGTTCATATAGATCTAATTGGACCTCTACCTCCTTCAGATGGTTTTCGCTATTGCCTCACTGCTGTGGATAGATTTACTCGATGGCCTGAGGCAGTACCGTTGAAAGGTATATGTGCAGAAACAGTCGTTAAAGCTTTTATTTCCACCTGGATAGCACGTTACGGTTGTCCTACCGAAATTGTGACAGATCGCGGCAAGCAATTCGAATCTGCAGTAATGATACAACTGTCAGAACTGGCCGGATTTCGACGCAATAGAACTACCGCTTACCATCCAGCAAGCAATGGCATGGTTGAACGCATGCACAGACAGCTGAAAAGTGCCATTATATGTCATGAAAGCGCAAGCTGGACCGAAAGTCTACCATACATAATACATAAAGTAGTAAAGTACTACTCGGAATGAGAAGTGCCTTCAAGGAGAATATACAGGCGTCACCCGCTGAACTTGTATATGGAGAATACCTCAGATTACCTGGTGATTTTTTACAGTCATCAGCTATTCCTAACACCACCAGCGACTTCACAGAATTTAATACAAGACTTCGTTCTGTGATGAATAAAATACGCCCACAACCAGCATCGAGACATGGCAGACGAAACATATTTGTATTTAAAGACTTACCATCAGCAACTCATGTATACGTCCGAGACGATACTGTGAGAGGATCTAATCAGCTTACACAGGACCATATTTAGTACTTAAGCGGAACGCAAAATTTTTCAAGCTACAGATTAAGTACAAAGAGCATACCGTATCTGTAGATAGATTAAAGCCAGCATATATGCTAACTGCAGATATACTTCCAGAAGCTAAGCCAGATACACCTTCCATCAGAAATGATAAGGCATCAGTATATACGCCTGAAAATGATGAGCACATAAAGACCACTCGTTCAGGCAGAAGAGTGCGATTCCCTGATCACTATCGCCCATCGTAGGATGGTCTCTGGGGAGGAGTCATGTAGCAGAGCTACATATAGTACTTACTCTGTACCTTTTATACTTCATAATTTAAAAATGAATGACACCCTGAATTCTGTACAATTGACAGCTCTTGTTTTTGGACTGGAATAAAAATACATTATAAAATAATTTCCGTAAACGACTACCACAGTGTTTTATTAATAAAATTACAACACTATTAGGCAGTACATTACAACGGTAATAGTATCAAGGTTATTCGCTCATTTCGTTATTTCTACGTAAGGCATTCTAATATTACTTAATACCATGTTTATGGAAACAAAAAATCATATTGGACACTCAAAATATACAGTTACATGATGTATTTTCATTGATTGGGTGTATCCCACTACTTCCATGGAAATACAAAATGGAAAAAGTAGGACAAGCGTTTAATACAAATTATATCCCATTATTTCCATTGCGAAAAAAAACCGCTAGTACCCGGAAAGAAACGGTAGTAAAACCTCATTTAGTTTTATGACGTTTGTTGTATTTTCATAAAAAAATATTATTTTTAAAGACTATGTGTTTAGTATATTCATATCCCATGTGCAATAATACAACACCCTTTCCCCTTTTCATAAACTACATGAATAAAATTATTTTATTATTATTCAGTCAATAATTCAAATTTACAGGACGTAGGTCCTAGGTAGGCGATTCAAAGCGAACGCGATTATGAAGCGGCGACACGCGAATTCAATGCGATGCGGCGGCTATGTCCTTCCTGCACGCGAATTGTCTAGCACAGCAATAATAGTAAAAAATAATAGTGCATGAGAACTACGATGATAATGGCAGCTGTCACTTAATATGTTCAAAAAAGGTTTTATCTAAAGAGGAAATAAATATAGTTTCCATGTGCACGCCGTCAATAAGAGGCGATGCTGCGTTTTTTAATCGCCGCGACGCCCGCAATGGAAATAGTGGGAAACTGTCCCAGTATTTACATCAATGGAAATACATAATGTAAATAGTGGGATCCACTGCATCGATTTTGTTAATTCAATTAATCAATATGGCGTTGACTGTACTTGGATTGCTAAATGTATAAAAAAACCAATTGCAAGTATCTCGCTTCAGAAGGACCGCTAACACCTCTCTATAACTTTGCGAGCCGTAGAATCCTGAAATTTTGTGTAATGTCGACTAATTACCGACGAATTAGTCGAAATTGGTCGCAAAATATCAGAATTAGTCGGTCCATTACACAGAACAAGTACTAAAGCATAGAAGTACTATTAAGAGAATATAGCGTACACACTCAGAGACAAATAGAAGTTTAATAGTGCTACGATACCTTCTGAGAGTTTATCGATATCGATAGATGAAATTTGTCTATGGGCTATGGTAAAATATCAGACATGCTAATGTCAAATGAGGTCTGGTTGCATAAAAGCTCTCGTAAACGAACTACAAGAAACAAAGGGTCGTTTTACACCTCACCGGAATGGCATAGGCCGGCAGTGGCGCCAGGAGCATTTTCAATGTGAAATAATTTGAAGTTTATATTCATGTTTCATGCTGTAAGTTCAAACACAATGTAAATTGTATATGAATAAATTAAATAAATTGAAAATTGAAATATACATGATCGATCCACACACTACCTCGCATCACGGAGCGTAGTGCGAGCGTGCGTGTTCTTATATTGTTTGTAAGTATCTCTCTTTGTATAGAAATCACGCGTGGTGCAACACACTGAAAACGCATTTAAGCGCTGTGCTACTGATCACACGCTTACATGCAGAGAAACACGTACTCACGCGCGTGGGTTTGGGGCCAGACGGTATGGACATCGAGTTCTGCAGTAACGTGCGTGATTGATGATGCAGACCAGCACTCTCGCATCTGCACGCGTGGCACCGTCACCGCGTCGCCACGCTCCCGCAGCGTAGTGCGGGGCAGTGTGTGGATCGCCAAAATACCGGTATCGGCCCTCTGTTCTTTTCTGACTTAGTATAGCATCAAAACAGATACCCCAAGGTAAAAATAAAACACAGCTGTAAGATTCATGTCACAAATGTATGATTATATTTCCAATAATATTGAAACTCATTATTACTGCCCCTTAAAATTACAGTTTTGTTTAGGAATGTCCTGATTATTTGTGCAGAAGCTAAAATATTTTTTGTTATGTTATGAATCGGTATGATTAGAAATTTTTCCCGATCAATTTTATCAATAAATTTCTGTTCATCTAGAACATTTATTTATTTATTTATTGAAAAAGTATTTACAATATCATTACAGATAAAAAATCCAATACGATATCATAAAAAAAACCTAAAAAAATTACTAAATAAATATACCTATTTATCCAATACTATACATTTTTGTGCAACATCTTTGAATTTTGACAGGGTACATTGAAAATATTAATTTCTATAGAAATAATATTAATAAGTCGTATGGCGCGTGGCAATGGCAAATTTGAGTAGATTCGTCCTCACCGCTGGAACGTTAAACGTGTAACAATATAATATATAACATAATTCTCTCCTAATTTGCTTCATGGATCTTCCGGTCTGATCTTTCGGAAACCTGCAAAAGAACACAATGTATGAAACACTATGAAAGGTACAAAGATAATTACCACAAAATCGTTAACACAAATTATAGTAATATTTTTGTCATCGATAAAATATGCAGCAAAAGTCACAACACTATTGAACATGACTACACAAATTGGTAAAAATGTAAAATACTTAAAAATTACTGAATCGAATGGCAAACAGACGATTATAATATGATTGCAGTATAGTAAAGTATAAATCACTTAGGTATTTTGCACGTATATATAGGTTTTTAGTATATATTATTGGTTTGTTATCTACTCACCGATGGAAGTTGACGATTTAAACTTGATTTTCTTTGCGAAAAGAATGTAATTTACAACCTACAATAACGCAGGACATTGCTTATCCAATGGGCTTAATTTTACTTCACAATAGCACTATGTAATTATTAAATAACATATATTATTTCACAAAACAGATAAATAACAATGAAAATTACGAGCGGCGGTTTAATCCGACTAAATTGTCTAGAGGCCTTGACAAGTTGGAACATTTGACATTAGTTCACTTTTTAATTCGGCATCCAAAGGTAACCAAAGGTAACCAAATTGACGTTTCTACAGTGTACACCGGGCGTCCTTAACAAAATTATTTGTCTCTTTCTTTTCAATGTATCTGGCTTATTTGGAAAAATAGGACAAGTATATGAGGGCGATTAACACTCCTTCTATGTATGTACTTGTTCTGTGGTCCATTAAACAAAAGTTAATTTACAAATGTAGAAGTACACGTCATTCATTTTTGAAGTTGACACTTGACGGTGTTTTGATTGAGGTGGCAAATGTCAAATGAAACCAAGCGTTCAATCACCAATTTTATTTAGATTTTTGGTGAAATTATAATTGAAACAAAAATGAAATTTAGACTTTTATTATTCCTAACTGTTATTCTAACATATTACCAGGGTGATGCTCAAACTCGTGGTAAAGGGGTAAGTATTTGATAGTTTTTAGAATGCCGGTATTTTGTTACTTAGCCATTTCTCACGAAATAAAATAGAATAATAGCGAACTGGGTGTACCTTACTGCATGAGATAATGATGAGAACATTGTTATTTATTTTTCTTGTTTGATTTTTCAATAAGGGGTTATACACTCATTAGGGTTTGGGCAACAAACTGGACATTCTTCTAAAAATATATCATCAAATCTACCACTTCTATCTATTTTTTGTGATTTTAATAACGGATACTACAAAACTGTTCTATAAAGTAAATTTCAAGCAAATTTTTAGCACTCTTATGTAAGCAGAACGTTATTACTAACTTTTCTAGTACCTACATACTACAAAAAGTATGTTCAAAGTTTTGTATAGGACCCTGCTCCATGTAACACAATGATTCATAATCATAACAATTGGTTTTTCTATTGTATCTATTGTTGGACAGTGAATGGGTTAAATCATGGTAGCTTAGTGGTTATTAAGTGTCTTTATTCTGTCTTAAATTGTGCCAAAAGTTAATATTATGGTAATTACTCATATGCTGCTCTACTGTTTATTATCAGGTTATGTGTTACTGTTCTCATACAAGAGCTATGAACAGTAATGTGATAGTTTCACATTCTAAACAGGAGCCCATTTATCAAAATACAAAATGATAGGTTAATTAATTAATGTTTTTTAAATTTTAGCTTGAAGATAAAGTTCAGCAGCTAACAGACCTAACAACAAAGAAGTCTATAGTAACACTAAACTTGAACAAATTCAAGGAATATGTCAAATCACCACCTAGAGACTACTCTTTTGTCATTATGTTCACTGCCATGGCACCGTCAAGACGTTGTGCGATCTGCCAACATGTGTATGATGAATACATGATTGTAGCTAATTCGTTTAGGTTCTCCCCGGCGTATAATAATAAGTTGTTCTTTGGTATGGTTGATTTTGATGAAGGATCTGATGTTTTCCAAATGGTGAGTGCCTTTTTGTCTATGTATATATACTAAGCATATCATATAATATAGCATATATAAAATTTCAATCATTCAACAATAGTATAGTGTGATAAATAAAAACTCTACTCCAGTGCAGTGATATGGACATAATCAGCAAACCTGCTGCTCGGCCATCAATATATAATAATAATAATATAATTAATAATATCATTTAATTTTTACCTACTGCAATGATTTCTTACTACCTTGTAAGCAGACAATATAATCCAAAAGTGAAGAACATACTTCCTGCTATTTCTATGATAAAAACAATTCATTCATTTTGTTTGGTTTTTTTTTTAAATTGATATCTAGACTGCCTCTGTGTCATATTCTCTGAACAAATTCCTCTCGAGGGTCTTCTGTTAATTATATATTTGTGAAGTAAGACAAAATCAAAAACATTTATTAATTTGGGTTAATTAAATTAACACTTATGAACATTAATATTACAAAATGTCAGCCAATTAGCCTACAGTACTCCCTGATACAGAGTTACCAGCAACTCATTCTAATTACACTGAATAAATTGTTTTGAATAATGAAATGGGTTGTTTTATCAATCTTAATTGAGAATATTTTATTGAAACTGGCTATACTTTAAAAACTTTAATAAAGTAAAACATATAAGATATTTCTATTCCCAGCTACGGCTAAACACAGCACCTGTGATAATGCACTTCCCAGCGAAGGGTAAGCCTAAACCTGCAGATTCTATGGACTTTGAGAGAACTGGCATACATGCTGAGGCTATAGCTAAGTGGATTCAAGATAGAACTGATCATCAGGTGAGGTTATCCTATTATTAGATATAAGTTGAGTTTGAGGCGCTCATAGCTCGTTGCGCTCACTGATCGGTAAACGATTAGCGGGCTAAGCAACTAAGACTGCGGCTGGCCCATGGATGGGTGACCGCATAGTGGTATTTGATCTGAGCGTCTCCGTGCTTCGGAGGCACGTTAAAAGTCGGTCCCGGTTGTTACCATGTTATTAACAGTTGTTGTTAGGTCAAGTCGGATGCCTCTATGGGCAACCTGAACAAATCCTGACACTAGGTTGACCACTAACCACTCGATAAGTAGTAGTAGTAGTAGTTAAGATAAATGTGTGTTATCTAACAGATTGGTTGATTAAAATAATGAAAAAAAAAGGTAAGGATCTCATTTACAATTTTTGTGGCTTATTATACATAAAAATTATGTCAGTCTAATGTGTAATTTATATTTAAGTACAGATAATTAATATTTGTTTTGAATACTTACATTAATCAGTGGCTTATATAATGAAAACAAGAAAAATTATTTTTGAAACTTGATTTGCAAAACATTAATGCAATGCGAAAATATTTGTAATCACTGTAAAATGGTAATCATGAAAGACCTGTAGTAAAAATTCTACTAATCACTACATAGTATAAAACAAAGTCGCTTCCCGCTGTCTGTCCCTATGTATGCTTAGATCTTTAAAACTACGCAACGGAGTTTGATGCGGGTTTTTTTAATAGATAGAGTGATTTGAAAGTAAGGTTTATACGTATATAAGTAGAGAAACATTGATGATTTTAGATGTTTTTAATGTGATGTCGTAAATAAACAATTTTTTTGCTCTTACATTGCAACGCTGGCTAAACCCTACAAGATAGATCAAAATAATGTACTACAGTATTGTACACCTTAAAAAGGTCTACAAAAAAGTCCGCCATAGTATATGTCTATCTCTAAGGTATAACCCACAATAACCATTTTTTTATCCTTTACTTTTTATGAGAAGTAATGGCTTATTTTCGAAGCGATTTTAATCAATAAGGCATTAATCCTTATCAAATTTAGTACCTTAAATACAATGTGCATTTAATATAAATCAATAATGCCCTTTGCAGCATGTAATTTAAATGAATATTTTCAAAGATATTTCAGATTAAAAATGCAGGGAGGGATATAGCGGCAGGGGGCCGGCATTCTGTAGTAAAATTAAATATACTAAGTACCTGCAAAATGTGTAAATACAACGTTCACAGCATTTGTTTTTCTTCGCACGGGCAATGCTGATACTAAATATAGTATCAACATTGCACTCGTGCGAAGCCGGGGCGGGTCGCTAGTAAATTATAAATGCGAAAGTTTGTTGGTGTGTTTGTTACCATTCAGCTCCTAAACGGCTAAACCGATTGTTGATTGTTGAAACCGGTATGTAGATAGATTTGGTACCCTTTGATTACATATCACTAATAATTTTGCTATATAAAAGTACTAAAAATAACACATCTTTTACAGATTCGTATATTCCGTCCACCAAACTACTCAGGAGCGGTAGCTTTCTCCATGCTATTCGTCTTAATAGCCGGATTTCTATACTTACGTAGAAACAACCTCGAATTTTTATACAACAAACAAATGTGGGCCGTCGGCGCAGTATTCTTTTGTTTTGCCATGGTCTCTGGACAAATGTGGAATCAAATAAGAGGCCCACCATTCTTCCATAGGAATAAAGCTGGACCGGTGTATATTAATGGAGGGTCACACGGACAATTTGTGTTGGAAAGCTATATCGTGGCAATTTTGAGTATCCTTTTGACAAAAAAAAAATTGATTATTTTAACATTTTGTAGGTTTACTTATTATGTATCTTTGTATAAGAGTTGGCAAATTCTTTAAAGTGATGGTTAGCAGTCTGTGGGGTCCAGAAATGTTAGACATCATTCCAAAAGACATTGTTTCAAACTGCTGCCATAGTTTCTACTCTGATGGCTTGTTAAATTCTTTTAAACAGCCTGCTTAAAAGACTGTATCAAAAGTGAAAGAAAACACACTGCTACAGAGTTCCGAAAAAGTATAAAGTATTGAACCATTTTTGGTTAGAGACCCTTTAAGGCCTGCACAAATGAAGGATTGTCTCCCGGGTACTTTTTTGTCCATCGATATGGATCTCTTATAAATTGTATTGAATAACGCACACGAAGAACTAAAAATACCCCGTACAAAGTCTTTCAAATTACGGCAGACTCTGAGAGACATCCTCATTCAATCTCCTGTATGAAAAGATATCTAAGTTTCAGTGTCAAATCATTCTTTACTTAACTCCACAATCAGACGGCGCAGTAGTAGTAGGCATGATCCTAATGATCGAAGCCGCGGGGGGCACGAAGCATGACGTCACGAGGGGGACGGGGAGCGAGGGCAAGCGCCGTCGCTTCCAGTCCGTCGTGGGGCTGGTGCTGGTCTGCGTGTTCTTCTCTCTACTGCTGTCCGTGTTTAGAGCTAAGACTCAGGGCTATCCATATAGGTACGTACAGTCACCAATCTTTTTGGACTAATATAAGTTACTACATTTAGATATTGACAAGTCTAAGTGTCCAGACGATGTTTTCTTTCTCCATTTATCAGTATTGTCTAAAATACGTTTGGTTGGAATGAACAGCCTGTAGAGTACGGTTATAGTTGCCACCTTGGTTTTCCACTTGAAAACTCATTTGTTTGTCAAAAAATAATAATGAAACCTGATTTAAAAATAAAAAAAATAATTTTACCAAACTCTTTCAAAATTATTACAATATGTGTCCCTAAATTTATGTTTGTAAAGACCAAACGATCTAGAAGTTCTTACCTATTGTAGCAGATAACTGCTACAATAGGTATTCATTCATAAGAATTTCATTAAAATGAACACATATTTAACAAATAAGTAACAAAGTAATAAAAAAAAAGTAACAAAATATTTTAATATACCTACAAAAGTAACAAAATATTTAAATATACCTACAAAAGTAACAAAATATTTAAATATACCTACAAAAGTAACAAAATAATAAGTAACAAAAGAACAATTTGTTTTTGTTTCAGCTTCCTGTTCAAGTAAGCAGTGATATTGAATATCAGTAATGGCTGTATGTGGGATTATCAACTATTATCAATTAATAAGTGTGCGTGCAATTGTTTGTGTCTGTGTTCCTCAGTTGGTCAATACATTTGTTTCTATTTATTATAACGTGTTTATCTTTAGCTTTTGACCCCCACGATCTGACAATCAAAATAAAAAAATAAAGTAGTAAAATATTTTCTTTTATTTAAATCTACACAAATTTCTTTGTGATTTGTGCGACTTATTATTAGTTATTACTTACACATATAGGTAACTTATACGATTGAAAATATAAATAATAGATATTATTATATTCTTAAACATAATAAATAAATATAATAAATCCTGTCACATAACTGGTGTTACAACCTGGTGTGACTACGAGTCCGCAATGACAATTATTTTACTTAAATCTCGTTCTTGAAAGTATGGGCGCTGACAGATAGCATGGCACGGGAAAGGATTTTATTTTAGATCAAGTTATATTTATCCTTATTTTATCGTCTTTAGAATTCATATTACTTTATTTCGATACAATTATACCGCGGCACGTCGTAGTTTCTTCGGCGAATGGCGCGGAAGCAAGAGTTTAATTGTTATATGTATGCTGCATGCTGAAGTACGCCCTGCCGTGCCTTAAAGTGAACTTATACTAAAGATTATAATGGCTATTTGTACAATAAAACCAAAAGTAACATGTAAAGTTTTATTTAAATATATCAATAAATATATTTATGTATCTTTCCATTACCTTATTGATTCATATTGTCAATTAATACATCACTATCACTAACACTGTGTCACTTCTAAGTCTGCTGACCGTTGTGCATAGGACCCGGTAGCGAACCATTGTGCTTTGACCATCCCAAACTAAGTTGTAAAAAGTACAATTTAAAATTAACCTTATCATTCACAAATAAAACCTATTTTCGCTTGATAGCTTCTAGAAATTAGCACGTTTTTTAGTCTTAAGAACAGTTCATTTACAACTACTTTCTATAATCGATCTTTAACCTAAGATTTTTTACATTCTCTTTATGATTGCATAAATAAAATATTAATCGCTATTTAAATTTAGAAATATTAGAATAACGATTCAGTGGCTGAACGATTCACTGTATAAAATCAGGATTAAATAAAATTTTAGATTAAATATGGAATAAGTTAAACAATAAAAATGTTTTTAGTTTACAACAAATATGGGATAATTGCGTGTCTGTTTGCGGGATATTTGTTAAATGATTTTTTGTACCACTCGTGATTGTGAATGGCGGACTGGATCTGAAATAAAAGAAAAAATATTTTATAATACAAATCAAATGAAAATAATTACAGTAATATCTAATAATGAAGGGGATATAAGTCCTATTGTATGTAAAACAATAGAAAATATTTGGCGTGAATACTTTTTATTGCCAACCTAAAAAGTGGAGATAGCAAAATATGCAGGTATTTGAAATAAAATTATTGTGTTAAGAAAGGAACATAAATAGGTTGAGTAAGGAAAAATAATGAGTGGGATGAGACGTCATGGGATGAATACGGAACAACTTAAATATGCAACTGAAAAGTAAATTTATAAAGTTTTATTTTTATTTATGGACGTATTGTGAAGACACTGTGCTATAAAACATTAACACTAATAAAATAAATAATTATAATGATTTTAAGTCTATTTATTTCATTTTTTGCAATTTATGATTTTGATTTTAAGTTTCATTACTATGGGAACCGAGTTAGGTATTTTGTAACTAGGATACCTATATAAAATGCTAAAATATTATAAATTGCAATTAACAACATCAATATAGTCATAAAAAGTACCTTAGATAGGCGAGATAGTATTGTAATATTTCAGCAAAACTATTTTATCGGAAACCCATTTTAATTTTTTACCGTATAAGCAAGCAGTTAAATTGTTCAAATTTTCGTAGCATTTTAAACTGTATCATCATTACTATTACGTACGCCTGTCTTAGGCGTCACACCACTCGCTCTCATCCTGTTCGGTATTTTAACTGACTGTTTCGGTATAAAATCAACCTAGACACACATCATGACATCACATAAAGAAGATGTTTCCTTGAATTTTTTCTTTGCTCACCGCAACCACAATTATTCGCTTAAAGCATTAAAAAAAGTAAACTCTACATACCTGGTTACCAATAACCCACACATAAATGCAGAAGAACGTTCTTGTCGGCACCAACAGCAGCAACACAGTGTATAAAATCATTTCAGTCAGTCTATGAGGGCTCGAGATATATTCGAACAATCTTCCATGAGGTATTCTGTGCTCATACGTCACTACTTGACCAGATTTCTTGTCTTTACGAAGGTTTGCGAAGATCATGTTCGTTCTTAACTGTTCGTACCAACTCGCAAGGAATATGATTATGCAGGGAATGGCTAATAGTGAAGTGTATGTGTCGATCCATGTTATAGCTTCCCGGTTTTGGGTACCTAAAATAAATCGCACAATTAGGTTAAAAGGTCATAAAACTAGGTAGGTTTACGGAAGTAGATCCACGCTGATTTCAGCATGAATGGGTCGGATCAACCGGGGAAGTACTACCCTCTCATAGAAGATCGACGTAAGAGTAGTAGTATCCGTACTACTGCGTTTCGTTCGGTGAGTGAGAGCGCCGGAGGCCCAATTTCCCCCTTTCCTCTTTCCTCACTTCCCTCATCCCCTTCATCCTCACCCCATTTCCAGCAGCCATAGTGGAGGCCACCATACCAGCAGTTTAAGACGATGGCTTTTGGTATTGTGGCCGCCACTTCTGGATTCCACTGACTGCTTACCTTCAGGCGGGGTGGAGTCACTTTGGTAGGCTAATATAAAAAAAAAGTACATAGCTCAATTTGCGTTATGTATGTTATTTGTCTCTTATGACTATTCCACTAAGGGTGCGATATATAACTCATAATGACACATCAAGAGTTCTCATAAAGGACTCTTGGCTAGAATTTGAACAGCCTGGAGTGTATATCCATTTTAAGTTCCACTGTATCGAGAATAGGAAACTACACTTCTTCTTTTGTTTTTACCGATCTTCATTTGTTTTTACCGATCTGCCTTTGTTTTTAGTTGGACCACGGATACTTTTAGTTACCCGTGATAAAACATTTGTTCATATAGCAGTTGGACAATAGCCCCTAAGTTTTACCACGGGCCTTAAAAATAAATTGCAAAAATATAAATATTCTCTCAGTTGGACCATGGACTTACCCGTGGTACAACAAGTTGGACATAGCTGTTGAACCACGGGTCGCGAGCGCATCTAGTAATCGTAGCCTATGGATACTGCTGTGTGTAAGCTTTGCCGAACACAAACAAAACATAGTCCTTGCTAACCGTGAAGGGAGAGACAGAAGGAATGGCCAAGGACTAATTGTGTTTTCAGTGACACTATCTGTCTCATTATTCGGATAGAATATATCTGTTCCGAGTTACCTTTCTACTTTACTTACCGCTAAACACAGGTGCCTGTCCAATAAGAGTGACGACAACAAGGAAGTAATGTAGGTATCCAGCGATATAGTGGCTGATGTTCATCTTGCTGGACTTGGCAAATACTTGCAGACAGTAAGTCTCGTAGAACCTCCTACTACATTGAAGTGTGAGCAGAGACATCGCTATGAGCGCTGCGGTTACTGATACTGGAAAGAAAAAGAAATTTAAATTTAACAAGACTATAAGACACGGTATTAAAATAGATGTTTTGTTTCAGCTTCCTGCTCAAGTAAGCAGTGATATCAAATATCAGTTATGGGCGAATGTGGGATTATCAATTATTATCAATTAATAAGTATGTAGGAAAACTACTGCCAACAGTTGGCGCCACTTTGGTAAAAGGTCTTCCACTTTGACAGCGCTATCAAAACAAATATATTTCAGTGTTTATTTCGAAAATTTTAATGTTTAATTTACAAAATGGATAATTCACGTGCTTATGGACAAAAGAAAATTGCTGAGAGGGTTTTCTAAAATGGCGCCCACGAGGTGACAGCACCGATGCGTCAGTTCTAGCTGTCAAAAGTTAACCTCTGATTGGTCCAATGTGAAAGTGAAAGTGGCGCCATTTGGTGGCGAAGATTTTCATAAAAACCCTCATTGTTTGTGTCTGTGCTCGAAGTCTCAAGCTGGAATTATTTTTATAAGATTATCGATAGGGTTATTATTATTAATTTCTAATTTACTGTCTAATAAAAACTAAATAATTTAATGCCCTTTTACACTATTTAAGTAAATACCTATATATTGTAAGAGATGCTTAAGTAGTCTGCTTTCTTTTTATATATTTTAATATGTAGGTACCTACCACGTGGATAATGGTGTGGGTTATGTGTTTACTAAAATTGTAAAATTAACTCTACTGTAATATTTGGCATGTAACTGTTTATTTAATAATAATAATAATAAATAAATTTTTATTTATTTATACATAAAAACCTCCAATACAATGGTACTCATAAAATAAAATAAAACCAAACAATAACAACTAATATTTTATTTAAATTCATTAATAAATATATTTAGAAATTCCTCCATTACCTAGTCGAGTCATATTGTTAATTCATACATCACTAAGTAACAATAACTGTGTCACCCGTAACCGTTGTGCATAAGACCCGGTAGCGAACCATTGTGCTATAAGACCAACCTATGTCATAAAAGACAATTTAAAATAAACCTTATTATTCACGGATAAAACCTAATTTCGCTTGATAGCGTCTGGAACTTACCATCTTTAGTCTTAGAAGTAGTTCATTTATGGCCGCTTTCTATATTCGATCTTTAATCTTAGATTTTTAAATACCGACTGCAAAAATCGTTCAGCGCTGAATCGCTTTTATAATTTAGACAAGATAAAAATAAAGTGCATTGCCTGTGTTACTTTGCATGCTACTTGAAATTGTAACTTACAAAAATTGTAATAACTTGGCGATTAAAAAGAGTGGCCTGAGTTTCTTGCCAGTTCTTCTCATGGCTCTATTTCGTCAGCAAACTGGCTGTAGGTTAATTTGCTGACATTTTGTAAACTTTGACGTTCATAAGTGTTAATTTAATTAACTTATATGAATAAATATATTTTCATTTTCATTTACAACGGCTGAAATGCAATCCACCACATAAAATCGGGACTTAATACACGGTTTCTATATTCGATCTTTAATCTAATTTTTTTTAATAATGCCGAATGTGGCAGACTAGCACACAGTCCACCTGATGGTAAGTGGTAACAGACGAATCAGTCCAGAGACTACGAAGCCGCTGCCTACCGTGAAGGGAGTGGGATAGGTGATTGATTGAGGGAGGTGAGGACAATGGGAAGGGAGGATATTGGCCTTCGGCGCTCCCACTCATCGAACGAAACGCAATAGTATAGATACTACTAATCTTACATCGATTTTCTATGAAAGGGTAGTACTTCTCCGGTCGATCTGACCCATTCATGCTAAACTAGCGTGGATCTACTACCGTAAGAAACTTAGATTAAGTAAAGATCGAATATAGAAACCGGCCGTCAATAAAAATGCTTTTAGTTTACATCAAATAAGGAATAACTGCGTATCTGTTTGCGGGATATTTGTTAAATGTTTTCTTGTACCACTCGTGATTGTGAATGGCGCACTGGATCTGAAATAAAAGAAAAATCATTTTATACTTAATATTTTCCTAAACACCCTCATTATGAAGGGGTAATAAGTCCTATTTTAAGTGAAACAATAGAAAAAGATAGAAAATACATCACTGACAGCAGTATTTCTAATAAATTCTAATAATTTTACGGTAGTAGATCCACGCTGATTTCAGCATGAATGGGCCGGATCGTCCGGGGGAGTACTACCCTCTCATAGAAGATCGACTTAAGAGTAGTAGTATCCGTACTACTGCGTTTCGTTCGGTGAGTGAGAGCGCCGGAGGCCCAATTTCCCCCCTTTCCTCTTTCCTCACGTCCCTCATTTCCTTCCCCTAACCCCATTCCCAGCCGCCATAGTGGAGGCCACCATACCAGCAGTTTAAAACGATAGCTTTTGGTATAGTGACCACCACTTCTGGATTCCACTGACTGCTTACCATCAGGCGGGGTGGATTCACTTTGGTAGGCTATACTATAAAAAAAAAAAAAAAAAAAAAATACTGCTGTCAGTGATGTATTTACTGTCTTTTTTCCTAAATAAATTATGATCACACATAATATGAACGGTAACGTCGCAATTTCGTGTCATATTTTCGTGGTTTTAAATTTTTAGCATCTTATCAGAGCTATACTTTAATAATGTTACACGCTAAAGGTACTCTGGTTACTTACTTTTCATACTTCTTTCACGTAGCGTAATTTTAAAAGTGTTCTAATAATATTTTTTAAATATATCTCCGATGAAATTATAAAAATTTAAAACCACGAAAATATGACCTTTGAACTTTATCATCATTACTATTACGTATAGTTCGGTATAACAGTTATCCTGTTCGGTATAACTGACTGTTTCGATATAAAATCAACATAAGGCGGTGTGTTTGCAGCGGGATAGGCTATCATTTCATCCTAAAAACGTCCCCTTGAATTTTCATGACGGGGCCCTAATTCTTAGTCGCCCACCGCCTTTACCATTGGCTTACTATCTTAAGCATTAAAAAAAGGAAGCTCTACATACCTGGTTACCTATAACAAACACAAAAATGCAGAAGAACGTTTTTGTCGGCACCAACAGCAGCAACACAGTGTATAAAATCATTTCAGTCAGTCTATGAGGGCTCGAGATATATTCGAACAATCTTCCATGAGGTATTCTGTGCTCATACGTCACTACTTGACCAGATTTTTTGTCTTTACGAAGGTTTGCTAAGATTATGTTCGTTCTCAACTGTTCGTAACAACTGGCAAGGAATATGATTATGCAGGGAATGGCTAATAATGAAGTGTATGTGTCGATCCATGTTATAGCATCGCGGTTTTGATGACCTAAAACAAGTCACACAATTAGTACCGTACAAAAAGGCCGTAAAACCTGATACGTCATTAATCTAAGTAACTGCTATAAAGTTAAAATTTGTGTTGTGTGTTTGTCCTTACATCACAGTTTCCCATTGAGGGTGCAAGCAAGATTTCTCTTAGAAAACTTCTCGCTTGAATTCGAGCAGTATGGCTGTAAAAGCTAGCTAGAAGTATCTCCATTCTACCTGTCACCGTATTCGAGGAAAGGCAGCTACATTAGGCTTTATATAAAACGTCTAAATATCCTAATACATCCATAAGGTCACCATCACAATCGATATAGGGTCTAGTTGAAACCAGCGCTAGAATATCCTGACGATATGCTGAACGGGATAACTGATTGCTTCATTTTTTTACAACGTAAGAGTTAAACAAGCATTCGGCCCACTTGATACCACATTGCAAAAGTTGTAACGTATAAATATTGTTGTGTAATCAACTAAACACAGCCGTTGCTTACTGCAAAAGAAGAAACAAAAGAAAAGAGGCGAGGGGTCATTGCGTCTTCAGTGAGACATCATAATATTTGTCTCTTTATTTGTATAGAATATATTGTGGAGGTAGCACACCAAATACCTCCAACCAAAGGGAGGATCCTCCGACCAGGCTAGGTGATCGTGCCTGGCGGGCTACTGCCCGACAGTTGGTAGTCGGGAACTTGTATATATAGGTAGTTGGTGTGAGAATGTTAATATCGCGATTCAGGCTTCTATGGGGAGGTCTATATTTGTTGATAGCGCCATCTTTTGACTTCTATGCTGTAAACTCGTAGTCAGTCGTCTTCACTTAGATTTTTCTCTGTGTGTCATCATTGGCCAGATAGATGACGCCACAGTACTCCCCCTCGAGACCGGAAGTCGATCATGACTTGTCCTGTCCATCGTCACCTCCACAATGGTGACCCCTGTCTGCAAGCAACCTTCATGGAGCAGATCATCAGCATCGTCACCTCTACAATGGTGACCCCTGTCTGCAAGCAACCTTCACGGAGCAGATCAGCATCATCGTTATCGTCAGTTCCTGCTTCGCCTCACCCCTCTAGCAGCAGCAGATGAGTACCAGTAATCAAGTCGCAGCCAGCCAGCATCTTCGGCCATCATCAGGGATACTCCATACGCCTGCGGTCGCGCACGCCTGGTCTACCCTATGGCCTATCCTGTTCGTGGCACTATCACTGCACTTCCACGGTTCCCGTAAGCAGAGCAGCTCTCCTCTCACCGTCTACGCAGTCAGCCACTACGCAGCACACCCCGACTCACTGGGGAAGTTCTCACCGCTCTTCGTCCGACTCACTGGACTTACGCGGCATCAACAGTTCCGACTCACTGGAACTCTGGCACTGGCAACGCTCTACAGAAGCACCGACAGCTGACTCTCCAGTTTCTTGTCCCCCTCGTCGTCTAGCGCCAGACAAACTAAAAATCGCTCAGCAGGAATTTCAGCTCATGCTGAACAATGGTACTGCACGGCCATCTGAAAGCCCTTGGTCGTCACCCTTGCATTTGGCTCAAAAGAAGGATAGCAGCTGGAGGCCTTGTGGCGATTATAGAATGCTCAATGCGAGAACTGTGCCTGATCGGTATCCGATTAAACACATACACGATTTCGCTCACAGCATTGCTGGTTGCCGTGTATTCAGCACAATTGATCTTGTAAAGGCATTTAACCAGATACCGATCAGTCCGGACGACATTCCAAAGACCGCTATAACAACACCTTTTGGGTTATATGAATTCCCCTACATGACCTTCGGTCTACGAAATGCAAGTCAAACATTTCAGCGTTTCGTTGATGAAATGACAAGAGGGCTTGATTTCTGTTATTCCTTCATTGACGATTTCCTACTGTTTTCCAAGAACGAAAAGGAACACGAAGAGCATCTGTTTACCATCTTTAGTAGATTAAGAGATTTCGGCATTGTCGTAAATACATCCAAGTGTGTTTTCGGTGTTCCGGAAGTAACCTTCCTAGGTTACAGCATTTCCGAAAAGGGCACAAAACCACTGGATACAAAAGTTGAAGCCATTAGGGACTTTCCGCCGCCTAAAGACGTTCGCCAATTAAGGCGCTTTATTGGCATGATTAATTTTTATCGGCGATTTCTACCCCATGCGGCTCAAATTCAGGCACCGTTGCATAAATTGCTAGTCGGCAATGTAAAAGGTTCTCATCCCGTTAGTCTTAGTGGCGATACCTTACAGGCATTTAACAACTGCAAGGAAAGCCTCGCGAACGCTGCACTATTGGCACACCCCGATTGCAATTCCAAGCTTGCATTAGTCACTGATGCATCGGACACAGCAATTGGTGCCGTATTACAACAGTTTCAGGACGATGGCTGGAAGCCATTAGCTTTCTTTTCGCGAAAACTTAGTCCTTCCCAAACTAAGTACTCGCCGTATGACAGGGAACTATTGGCCATTTACGAAGCCATTAAATACTTTCGCCATATGTTAGAGGCAAGGCACTTTATCATTTATACCGACCACAAGCCACTTACCTTTGCTTTCAATGACAGGAAACGCAACTGTACACCGAGACAATTCCGTCATCTGGACTACATATCTCAGTTCACCACCGATATAAGGCACATATCCGGCAAAGACAATGTCGTAGCCGACACCTTATCTCGTGTGGACGAACTTCAAATGCCAGTAAGTTCAGACAGGATAGCGGAATCACAACTCTCCGATCCTGAATTGCAAAAATTGATAATGGAAGAGTCCTCATTACGTTTGGAGAAGATACAGGTACCTAGGAGTCGTACATACTTGTACTGCGACGTCAGCACAGCGTCCCCCAGACCATTCGTTTCTAAAATGTTACGGAAACAAGTTTTCGACAGTTTACACTCTCTCAGTCATCCTGGCATATCTGCAACTGCTCAATTAGTAGCGGAACGGTTTGTTTGGCCGGGTATCAGGAAAGACTGTAGAGAATGGGCACGAGCTTGTCTCGCATGTCAACGTACTAAAGTAAGTCGGCATGTTTCCGCTCCTTTGGGATCATTTAACTTGCCTCGTGCCAGATTTACTGAGATCCATATTGACCTTGTAGGTCCACTACCCTTGTCTCAAGGCTTTAAGTACTGTTTAACAGCAGTCGATCGATTTACAAGATGGCCAGAAGTCATACCTATCGTCGACATCACTGCTGAAACAGTAGCGAAGGCTTTAGTGACAGGATGGATATCTCGCTTTGGATGCCCTAACAGCATTGTGACAGACAGAGGTCGTCAATTTGAGTCGTCTTTGTTTGAGCAATTATCTAAAATTGCTGGTTTCCAGCACAAACGTACAACAGCGTACCATCCAGCATGTAATGGTCTTGTGGAACGCTTTCATAGGCTTAAAGCTTCTATTATTTGCCATTCCAGCGAACGTTGGACCGAAACCTTGCCGTGGGTACTTCTCGGTGTGAGGAGTGCATTTAAAAATGATCTCCAGGCGTCGTCAGCTGAATTAATTTACGGTGAGCCACTTAGACTCCCTGGAGAATTTTTCGCACCCAGTACTGTTGGTACTACTGACCCAACGGAATTTATTGCCCGTATTCGTGCTTTTGCACAGAAATTACAGCCTATACCAGCCTCTCGCCACACTCATGGTAAAATATTTATATTCAAAGACCTTGCGACCACTGATCACGTATTCCTACGAGATGACGCATCACGTGGATCCCAACCAGCTTACACAGGCCCTCATAAAGTTATAGAAAAGGGAGATAAATATTTCAAAATTTTATTAAAAGGCAAAGCGGTCACTGTTTCCATAGACCGTCTTAAGCCTGCATACATATTAGCTGACAAAGTTGACCCTAATACACCTTCTAATAATACTGAAAATTATCACACTCGATCTGGTCGCTGCGTCAGATTTCCAGATTATTATCGCCCTTGACGGTCTCTGGAGGGGAGTGATGTAGCGTACCTACATGAAGAAATATAGAGTATAGAGGATAAGAAATAAAAAAAGTAAAACTGTCAATCTGACTTACTCACTGATTTTACTCCTTCTATTTTTTGTGGAACATTGTGAAAATTTTGTAAATCACAATATACGATATTACATAATATATAAAAGCAATCTTATTTCTACAATATTACTACTCAGTTACCCACCGCTAAACACAGGTGCCTGTCCACTAAGAGTGACGACAACAAGAAAGTAATGTATGTGTGCAGCTATATAGTGGCTGATGTTAATCTTGCTGGACTTGGCAAACACTTGCAGACAGTAAGTCTCGTACAACCTCTTACTACAATGTAGTGTGAGCAGAGACATCGCTATGAGCGCTGCGGTTACTGACACTGGAAGGAAAATGACATGTATTAAATACTCTACTGTTTAAATAAATCTACACAGTATTAAAGGAGAGTCGCTGGAAAGCGTCTGTATAAAATCACTAATCTTAAGCACGACTCAAAGAAAGTTAAATGCAGTTTTCAGTATTAAGATATTTTGGTATAATACATTAGGTACTTATTTAGTTATGACTATGTTGATATGTATTTAAATGAAAAATGTAGAAAACGTGATATCTTGAAGATGATATATTTAGCACTACATATTTAGCAAACACACACACACACACACACACACACACAAACTTTCACATTTGTAACATTACTAGATTAATAAAAACATTTATTTTGTTATAATTGCGTTGCCACACCTTATTAGTTATTTACAAATTTAAAGTATTTAATTCGACGAGTAGCGGACAGAAGCAGCTTATAATTATGATTTATAGTGATTGGTCAACGGACACCCGTAATTGTTGTGGTTATAAATTTAGTAGGTAAGTAGGCACTCAAGTTAATAGGCACATGGACTTTTTGTAAGCGACTTCAAAAAAAAGGAGGTTTTTCAACTCGACGGTTCATAATATATTTGTTGTGTGTTCGCCGATAACTTCGTCGTTTATAAATCGTTTTTGATGTTTCTTTTTTGTTGGAAAGGAGATATCCTAAGAGTGGTACCATAACACGGAAAGCAGGATCTGATGATGGCATACTAGAGAAATCGAGGGGAACCTTTCAAAATCCTAGTGGCAACTAGTGCGTTTGTTATTTTATTTATTAATTATTTTAAAGCACTATTACCTATTTATTAAAGGTCTGGATTCAATCTGATGATGGAGCTAAAAGACAGTCGAAGGAACTCCTCAACGATTTACAGCAATTACCTGGACTTAATTCATATCTATTGATGAGACCTTTGCACCCATAGCTAATCTCAGTAACTACCTACCAGTCGTATTTGAATTATATATTTTTGCGTATGATAGCCCAGATCTTGTAGAAGGTTATATGGCTATGTTAAATCACGCTACTGGCGACGAGCAGCAGAGCAGTAACTAAAGACGCGGGTAAAACCGCGCTGCGAGCTGGTTATTTATAAAAATGGCAGAAACATCATTTCTGTTGTATGGGGGCTCCCTTAAATATTTATTTTATTCTGTTTTTTAGTGTTTGTTTTTATAGCGGCAACAGAAATACATCATCTGTGAAAATTTAAACTGTCTGACTATTACGGTTCATTCATGCCTTCTTTCCTCGTGACACCACCAAATGATAGGAATAACATAATTCCCCGTAGTACCACTGGGCGTGTCATGGAGATTAAGATGATTCCCCGTGGTTCCACTGGGGGTGTTATGGGGAATAGGAGATTCCCCATGACACCACTGAGGGTATCATTTGGTGGTGTCACGGGGAAAAAGGCATTCATGAGATACAGCCTGACCGACGGACAGTGGATTCTTAGTAATAGGGTCCCGTTTTACCCTTTGGTTACGGAACCCTAAAAAACATTGTACACCTTGAACGCCATATACGGTGCAATGCAATCCTATTATTAGGTGGCAATCGGTTAACGACGTGACGTTGACTTTAAATAATATGTCCAGTAGGTAGTACATAATGTAATGCAAATACGTCTGTATTTACCAATGGTAAAAACGCATAAGACGATTTATTCCTCTTCGGCAATGTATACCTTGTGTTCAGTGACATAAAGTTTAAAATTGCAATAGTATTTTTTATTTTGTATCATTTATCAACTGAAGAGTTGTACTGCAATATGTAGGTAGGTACTCGTGCTTCTACAAAATGTGAACTGAATACGAATGTTTCTAATGACAAGGTGTACATGTTAAGTTTGTGTGGCTAGGCCTGTATATCTTAAACCTCGTTAGGCCTATATGAGCCTAATTTAGTGTCATATTTCGTGGTTTTCAATTTTTATCATATAATCGAAGCTATTATTTTTTAAATATGTTCTGCTAACACTTCAGAATTAGATGTAAGCTGTATAAAAAGTAAGTAACCATAATGGTTACAATTATTTTACTATGAACATAACGCAAAGCAAGTTTCATATAATACTACTTTGCCACTCTTATGTGTGAACGCTCTTATGCGCTGTAAAGTGGCTCATAAAGCTGCCTAGTGTGGAGGCCACCATTCTAGCAGTTTCACACGATAGCATTAATTGGATATATTCGTAACTGCCCCATCAAGCTTCCTATCAATGGGGCAGACAGGAAATTTAATTCCTTTCTGGGGCAGAAAGGAACTAAATTTCCTGTTCCTGCTTGATGGGGCAGTTGGTAATATATCATTAATTGAAATTATATCCACCATTTTTAAACTCCACTGACTGCTTACGATCGGGCAGTTTATTTTAGCAGCCATAATAAAATTTAAAAAGCAAGACAAACAGCTCGTTTAATAAATGATGCTCATTATTAAGCATCATTTATTAAGCTGCTTAAAATATTATAATAAAGTTTGCGGTTTTTGTAATGCGCTTAACTATGCTCTCATCAAATATTTATTAATTTATGATTTGTTCACACCTTTGGTATTATTTATATGTTTAACGTTGATTTACAACACCTTCAAATAATTAAAATGTCAATTGCAATTTATGAATTATTAAGGTATAGGGGTATAGTTAATTTACAATGTGTTACTATGCCAAAAATGTCATATGAAATAAACTCTCTCAAAAGTCATGTTTTAAGCGAATTAAGCTATACGTACAATGGATGGTATCAAATCTTCACAGATGGCTCTAAGAGCTCCAATGCTGGAGCAGCTTTTTATGACCCATTTGCTAAGGAGACGGCTTGTTTTAAGATTGTTTCCGAAGTATCCATTATGACAGCTGAATTGTTAGCAATATCAGAAGCGCTGTCTCACATTGGCACTATACAACACAATAATATTGTGATATTCACGGACAGTAAGAGTGCGCTTCAGCATTTGGCTCGGTGTGCCTCTGGGTACAGAAGTATAGCGATCGCCTTTACTATACTCAGTAAAATTTATACACTTCTCTCAAGTAATGTTAACTTGATTTTACAGTGGGTACCGTCCCATATTAGTCTGCATGGGAACGAGGAGGCTGATAGGCTGGCCAATCTAGCAGTTTTATTAGGCGTAGAGATATACATTAAACCAACATACACTGAAATTCATTCAAAATTTAAAAACTATTGTTATGAGGAGTGGAGAAGTTGTTTTAATAATATATCAAAAGTCAAAGGATTGTAGTATAAAACTATGCAAAGCGAGCCCTCTCGAATCCCTTGGTTTAGCAGCCTTAAAGTTAGTCTTAGTATTTTGGGGTCTGCTTTCAGAATCCGTTCAGGTCACATGCCGCTAAGAGCCTTTGCATTTTTGATGAAAAAGGTAGATTCGCCAAATTGCTTAACTTGTGCAAAATTAGAAGATGTTTATCATCGCTTAGCGGAATGTGTCAGGAATGAGCCAGAGCGAAGGGCTTTAATAGATACTTTATTTATAAGTAAGTTAGATGTAGGCATTTTCAATTCTATACTGTCTAAACCATTAACGCCTGAGGCGATAATGGTTTACTCCCTAGTTAGTGTTTGATGTATTAAGTTTAGGTTACGATGGAACTGATATAACTACTTGTTAAAGTTCCTTATAATAAATAAAAAAAAAAATGTATAGGACCCAAAAATGGTGTTTTTTTTATAAAACTACTTAAATAGGGACTAGAATCTCACTGCAGTAAGATGCAATTACATTACATACACAACAAGCCGAGGGCGCAGCGTGGTCAGACAACTCGCAAGGTGGAGTGAGGGTCTGATAAGAGTGGCGGATAACCCATGGACGAGGTCTGCTCACTACTCAAGACCGACCAAGGTGGTGAAAATTAAATGGATGATGGTGCCACAATCAGCGTCAAAGTTACAGTCACAATCACAGTCACAGTCACACACAGCCACAGTCAAAGTTACACTAAAATCCCTATTCAAATTTTAATTACTTTATCAGGTAAAATCATTTTTCGTACACCGACTTTACAGACCACCAATTTTATTTTCAACTAGCTGCGTTCTGGTACCCGCACAGAAATTGGTATAACTCGGAAGCCAGAGCAATTTTCGGGATAAATAGTAGCCTATGTCCGGCACCGAATCTATTTACATACCAATTTTCATCGAAATCGGTTTAGCCGTTTAGGCGCCGAGTGGTAACAAAAACACACACACAAATACCTACACATACATACATTCATACATACATACGGATCATTCCACTTAGAACCATACTTAAGAAAAAGAAATTATCACTGGAACCAAAATGGATTTAGTAGGTATATGGTCTTAAGTGGAATGATCCATACATACACACAAACTTTCACATTTATAATATTAATAGGATAATGTGTATCATGTTTTGCTGCATTTATACATTCATAATACATAATGTTCTTTACATAACATAAACTACAATTAAGTTTTCGTTAGTAGAATACTAACAGGTAGCTTAGCTTGCCATATTTTTCTGAATTTCACTAAATTGAAATTCAATCACCGATATGTGGTGCCCTGAGACAGCAAGTCTACCTTACCGTAGACTAGGAAAACTTTAAAAAAAAGTTTATACTGTCAGTGTAAGTTGGTAAATAAGTAAATAAATAAATAAGAAATGGTTCTCATTTCCTATGCACCACAGAGTATGAAGACTTATGCGCAGCACTGGGATGGCACAAGCTATCAATAAATTAAAATTTAATTGACATAGCAATATCGATAAAATGTTTTAAAAGTTTCATAGAAGGTCTTAACAGGAATGTAGTAATGAAAGGATATCCTGTCTACATTCAATATTGTACATTTAAAGTAGAGCAACTACAACAAGTTAAATATTAAATTTTAAATTCAAAGTTAACTTACCCGAGGGCTCATTAGCCTGCAGCAGCACCTTCAGCACAACATGAACGGGAAAACTCACAGTAACATCAAAAAAATATACAGCCAACATGTAGGTTAACATCGAAATATTCAAGAACGACGAAAATACATAGAAATGTTTGTAAAACTCCTTTGGTACTTCTACGGCTTGAAGATAGCTCGCTTCCGTACCTTGATACGCGAAACTCCCATATCTGAAGCTTCTAATAATAAAAGCGGGCACATAGCTTTCATAATTATTAATAATAATACCGATAAAGATAACCACGAACGCAGAGTTCAGATAAATAAAGTCTATTAAATTAATTTCTAAGTCTTTCATTGTAGTACAGAGTTTAAGGCAGTTGTGACTGCAAATACTTCCAAGACAAGAATACAAGATCTAACAGCACTTCCAATCATTTTATTTTGAGTTTTGTCCAAGTAATACATTTCGAGATTCGAGATAAATAGTAATACTCCGTAGTAGGAGTACGGTTAAGACGACGTGATAGTTATCTTTGCATTCACTGAAAAGAGACAAAGGTATGGCAACAACATATAAAAAAACGAGACAGAGCGATAATATTTTTTGTTCCTTTATTGCCTGTCGGTTTTTCTAGGTGGCTATAAGTTATCTAAACAAAATTAGACAGCTTGTTGTATTTTAATGGTGAAGTTTGTGTTATGAAGTGTAATTCTCCTTTTTATTTGTGTATTGTGTGTCCGGATTTTGGAAGTATTTCATAGATATACAAAAATTTATTACAAAGAAGTAATAAATCATGATACGTTGTAGTGTTTTGGGATGCAAAAGTGATTGTGAAAAGAAACTACCGGAATCGTCCTTTCATTCGTAAGAACATTGATTTTTTTTTAATATGATGCGTTTAATTTAAGGTAACTTTAATTTTATAAATAAAAACATTGAGTTTAGTACAAAGATTTACCGATTTATATAGATTTCATAAGAAAATTAATTTGCTTTGGTGTTTTGAATATCTTTTTGGGAAAGAGCCCACATTATTGGGTAATATTTATTTATTTAGACAACCAGTAGTTGTTACATTATTTCTTACATATAATATAAAGTCATTTTAAATAATTTTAATGCTCAACATTTTCAACGTGTCACTCACACGTTGCACAAAATGAGCGGTTACATGCAAAAAAAAAAAGATACTCATCACCTACTTATTAGTAATTATGCTGTTATAGTTATCGGTTCATTATCGTTCAGTTATCGGTTTAGCCGTTTAGGCGGTCGATGAGTGGTAACATACATCCACACACACAAATTTTCGCATTTATAATATTAGTAGTATTATAGTACTAGTAATATTATGTATATTATTTTGTCATAAATTTGAGACATGTGCTATTTTTGCCTCGTGGCATTGCTAGCTAGCACGTCTATAAATACATTATAAATAATAGACATAGAGGTATATACCGTTTATATAACAAATTTACTACTTATCAGGGTAAAATTATTTTAGGGAGTGTAACCCTGATTTTTCCAATACCTACATTATCTGTTTCTCTCTGCGACATACTTACTAGCAGTCTACACCTTACTCAGTATACGTGTAAAATATTATAAAGTAAAAAAAGAAAGTACATCATAAATGGGGCAGATGTAAAATTTAATTCCTTTCTGGAAATTGTTAATGGGGCAGATAAGAATTTTAATTCCCACCTGCCCCATTGTGATTATTTTATTTATAGGGCCGTTTGCTTGTCCCATTATTATATATAAATTTCCAAAGATTCAAATCACGAATACAAAGGTAATATAGCAAATAAGTAACAAAAAAATTAAACTTAATTTAGCGAATCAAAACTGATTTATTGACAGTTTAAAATAATCACTAAGGTAAAATCAACAATACATTACAGAAAGTTATTTTTGAGTATTTCGGAAACTATGAATAAATTATTCGTGTTAACTTTTTTGGCTAATATAAAATAAAAATTAAATTAAAAATGCTTAGAAACAAAAAACTTGCAACAAGCCTTTACCTTGGTAAAGTCATGATAATATAAATACCTGTATGCACTACAATATTAATATTTTTTTATCATAGTAATAATCATATTATTATGATATACAATAATCTTAGGATAGAAACTAAATTATTGTCTTTACTACAACATTAATGGCTCTTTTATTACAGTTATCATCATAGAATTTACATTTCTCAACTACACACAACGCCATCTAGATCCAAAGTAAGCATATTATAGCTTGTGTTACCGAGTTCTAGAATGCGGATATGCGGACATATTATACATAGAAGCACCCAGCCCAATGCGAATAGATATGTTTATGCACACAAATATTTGTACTGAGCGGTCATCGAACCCGCGACCTCTGCGTAGCAGTCCGTACATTGTACCACAGAACCACAAAGGCAGTCACAATAATTCTTATATGTCTTGATTCTTATAATATGTCTTTACTACAACATTAATGGTTCTTTTATCACAATTATCATCATATAACTTACAATTATTCTTATAATGTCTTTACTACAACATTAATGATTATTTTATCACACGATAAGAATGTAAAATCAACAATACATTACAGAGTTAAGAATTATTGTAAATTATGTGATGATAACTGTGATAAAAGAACCATTAATGCTATAGTGAAGACCTGTATAATATCAAGACATATACAGGGTGAGTTTGAATTCATTAGCATCCTTTTAACCTGTTATTCTATACATAGTACCAAGAACTTATGAACTATGAAATTCAGTATTACTGACATAAAAAAACACATCTAAAAATTGGTTGAAAATAAGTAAATTATTAACAATTAAAATCGAAAAACAAATAATTTTAAAATAAAAAAAATCGCACAAAAAGTACAATAAATAAAGAAAAGTATCGAGACGTTTATGCGCTAAAATTATTACCTACGCATTTTACTATCAAGGGCGGCCGGAGTGACTCGGACAGCTACAGCTGACTGCCATGTAGTGGCGCTGTACCGTTACGGTCACACTTGAAAGTAGTGAAATTCGTAACTGATAGAAAATAAAAATTTGCACCCTGACCAGCACGCACTCACCTAACGCACACGCACACCGCGGCCGCGTCTCGGGTCGCTGGCGCAACCTATCAGGAAGCAGAAGCGCGCCTGGCGGTATTTATTTCGTTTCAATAGAACTGCGAAGTAGCCTACATCTGAGGTGCCGCGCGCCGCTACACGGCTCGCGCGGTGCATTTATTCAATAATAGGTTAATCAATGAATGCCGCGCGTAGGTAATACTATCATCTTGTTGGTATATAGAGGCGAAACGTAGATGATTTGCGCTCAATAATAATTAACCATTATTAAAATGTAATATTTTTTTAGTATGTTTTAATTTTTATTTGTTTGTTTTAGACTTTATTTACGTAGATGAATAGAATGAATAGAATGTTTTAAAGCGTTTTTTCAATTATTATTTTGATAACATTAATGTACAATTTTATAGTCCATAAGAACTTGGTACTATGTATTGAATCACAGGTTAAAAGGATGCTAATGAATTCACTCATCCTGTATAAGAATTACACATATACTTATACCCAAAAATAACTTTTTGTAATGTATTGTTGATTTTACTGTCTTATCTTAGTGATTATTTTATAAAATTGTGAATAAATTAGTTTTGATTTGCTAAATTAAGTTTAATTTTTTTCTTACTTATTTATTATGTTATTCGTGATTTGGATCTTTAAAAACTATATAATATAAGGATGGGACCAGCAAACGATCCCATAATTAAAATAATCTCAATGGGGCAGGTGGGAATTAAAATTCTTATTTGCCCCATTAAAATTTTTGATGGGGAGCTTGATGTGGCAGTTGGCAATATATTTTTTCCACTTTTTAACTAAGAAGGGTAAGAACTCTGATACAATAAAACTTCTCTGAGATGTTTATTAAAAACGGTTCAGTGGTTTAGACGTGAAAGTGTAACAGACACAGTTACTTTTGCATATAGTAAGTACTCTATACAGATATGCAAAATCCCGGAATAGCAAAGTCCCAAATTCACAGGAGGACAGATTAGCATCTTAAAGCCAGAAGTACAGACGCACACAGAGAACAAAATCAAATTAATCTTAACCAAAGCTTAAAATTAACAATTTTATTTTTTTAACTTTATGTCATAGACTACCTATAAATTCGCTTTAAGTATTTTCTTTTTTTTTTAACTTTATGTCTTAGACTCATGTCTCATAAATTCGCTTTAAGTATTTTCTTTTTTTTTTAACTTTATGTCTTAGACTCATGTCTCATAAATTCGCTGACTAAAGTTGAGCCATGTGTACAACTGGATAGAAACTTCTTCTTAATGTAACAAAATTAGGACATAAAAACAATGTTAGTCATTATCTCAAATATCTAAATACTTTCTTATCTAATTTATCTTTCAGTACTGTGTATGATGAATCATGTTGTGCTACATTGATTTCGCATCTATACATTCATGTTCTTTACTTAACATAAACAACAGTTATGTTGCTTTTCTTTAATAGAACACTAACAGGTACTTTAGCTTGTCATATTTTCTCACTAAATTGAAGTTCAATTATCTATCACCACTACGTTGAGGTGCCCTGAGACATGAAATCTACCTTGTAGTAGACTAGGATAAAGATGGTGGAATAAGGTAGACGCAATAAATAAGAAATGGTCCACATTTGATAAATAAATTAAACTTTAATTGACGTAGCAATATTGATAAAATGTTCTAAAAGTTTCTTAAAGGTCTTAACTGGTATAGTAATGAAAGGATATTCTGTCTACATTCAATATTGTACCTTTAAAGTAGAGCAACTACAAGTTAAATAAAAAATTTAAATTCAAAGTTAACTTACCGGAGGGTTCATTTGCCTGCAGCAGCACCTTTAGCACAACATGAACGGGAAAACTCACAGTAACATTAAAAAAATATACAGCCAACATGTAGGTTAACATGGAAATACTAAAGAACGACGAAAATAAATAAAAATGTTTGAAATACTCCTTTGGTACTTCTACGGCTTGAACATAGCTCGCTTCCGTACCTTGATACGCGAAACTTCCATATCTGTAGCTTTTAATTATAAAAGCGGGAACATATCTTTCATAATTTGTTATAATAACACCGGTAAAGATTGCAGCGAACGCAAGGTTCAGAAAAATGAAGTCTATAATGTTAATTTGTAAGTCGTCCATGTTACTGTGAGTTGTAGAACAGAACTAACAGATGCAGTTGTGACTCCAAATACTTCTGAGACAAGAAGGAATGCAAGATCTAACGGCACTTCCAATCATTTTACTTTCGGTTTCGTCCTACATTTCGAGATAAATATCAAACAAACTACATTCACATTCCACTCGGAGTTTTGACAGCTGTGATACCAGTCAATCAAAATCAAAAATCCTATTTTTATTAATATTAATCATACTCTAAATTACCTAAAAAAATAATTTTGGTAAATTTTACCAAGCTGCACTCGGTTTTGTTTCAAATTTGTAAAATACATGAAAGATTGTATTGATCCTAATCTGTTTATGGATAAACATTTTTTTAATTATTTTTAAAAGACCTTGAAAGAACCTATGAAATTATTTTGATTGATTCAAATTTTTGATTTTTGCTCTGTGGCAACTCCAAAGTAAAAACGTCAAAATGACAACTATCACATGTCAAGTTAAATCAAATCAAGCTTTGAAACAAAGTCTTTTTAGGCTTTGTGAAATTCTTTTTAGGCTTTAATTGTGAAATGCTATAAAGAAAAGAAGAAAGCACAATTAGTGCAATTATTAAATAAGTGGGCTCACCTCGACGTATAAGCCTTGCTATCAAGAAAATCAACAGTTATCATTACACCTACCCTGCTGTTACAAGTTGCATCGCTGTCCAGCAGATGGCGGTGTTTGCATTGAACGTTAAACAATTAAGTTTTAAAATAAAAAGAAAACCAACCCTAAATTAAACACAAACTGAGAGAATAAACTAAGTAAGTATCGTGTTTTGTACTGAGTGCTAAAGCCTGCTCCTTTCCATTAGGTACTTAATTTTGAAGGGTAATAACCCTGATACAATAAAACTTCTCGGAAACGTTTATGAAAATTTGGTTCAGTGGTTTAGACTCTATTATCAAATATTTACTAAAGGAATAAATAAAAATTAATGCCATCAGAAGTACTCAACAGAACAGGTGGGAATAGGCGGAAATAATGGTAGGACTGGATGGAATAAACCAACAGACAAACAGAGCTACTTTCGCATTCACTATATTATTATAAGTATTATTAGAGAAGGAGAAAAAGAAAGAGGACACTAGGTATCGTGGGTGTCTGTACTCGGTGCAGAAGCCTGATACAATGAAACTTCTTTGAGACGTTTATGAAAATCTGCGGTCTTAAACACCGGTATTGCATTTTGATCATCGCTGACCCGTGGAAGAACTACTTAGTTGTCTTAGAGGTCCAAACAGTTGAACCGAGTGGTTCAACTGTTTGGATAGTCTTCAACTGCTCTGTTCCGAATCCAATAACAACATGTGTTATAGTTATCACTATATATATTTTGATTTAATCAGAAGGCTTTTAAGTAGATACTACTGGGCTATCATACGCAAAAATAATTTAAATCCGAATGGTAGTTCCAGAGATAAGCGCGTTCAAACAAACAGAAACACTTCCGCTTTATATAATAGTATAGATTTGATTTGACATACCACAATAATTAAAATCATATTACATAAGGGATCACAGAGTAGATTGTCTTGAAATTCTTTGAAATGTCCTTGTAGGTGTTGTGAGCTCTTATTGAAGCAAACACCTGAAAATAATAACGTTGAGGACCTAAAAAATTTACCAATTGCATTGATAACCACCTTCTTTTTGAAGTCGGTTAATAAATAGGTAGGTACCTAGTAATTGTGTTTAATAGTTATCATCTAATACAACCGTAATTAAAAAAGAAAGATGGGAAGAGAATGCTTGGAAGAAGGTTGAATGTAATGGAACATCAGGATGTAGATGTTCTTAAATTTTATGACTAAGTAGTCTTGCAACCTTATTCAATAGTCTTCATGAGGCAAAGTTCAACGACGATGCATAATGTCATCAAATACTGTAGGTATGTGAAACTGAAATGGATTCGTCTACTTATTGTGTACTAGTTATTCTATAAGCTGGTTGATTGTAATCGCGGTATATCGTCTTGCCATATGATAATCTTCTTTCACACTAGTTTGTTGAACGTAAGCGTTCGAAGGACTCATTCGCTGCGCCAGTGTTTCATGTATCGTATCTCTATATTCGACTGAACACTGTGCTAGTGTTACGTAAATGTATTTTTTTTAGAAGGGAAATGCAGGGAAACGAGACAGCCAATCGTACGGCGACGCTGGAAAACGCTAGTGTGAAAGCCTTAAAATGCTGTCACGTCGTAACAGTGGCTACATAAAAAATCTAACAACGTCAGAGCTGGATTTCTTTGTTTATCAATATTTTACCTCATCGACAAAAACCCATAATAACAGAAGAGCGTAAGTTTTCGTCCGCATCAGGAGTGCTACAGCCGTGTAAATCAGTATTTCGGTCATTCTGTGCGGGTTAGATATGTAATCGAAAAGTCTGCCACTAGGAATGACGTCCTTGTCCTTTCCCGTCGATCTTGCGTTGTTGTATACTTTAATCAGTATTTTATTAGACTGTTGCTGTTCGTAGGAAGCCCAGGTGAACAGAATTAAACAAGGTACGATTGCTGTTAATGAATGAGTGTCGAACCAGCGTATGTCCGTTCTATCTGTAGTAACTACAAATAAAATAATAAATATTATTTAGAATATCATTACGGTAGTAGATCCACGCTGATTTCTTACGGTAGTAGATCCACGCTGATTTCAGCATGAATGGGCCGGACCGTCCGGGGAAGTACTACCCTCTCATAGAAGATCGACTTAAGAGTAGTAGTATCCGTACTACTGCGTTTCGTTCGGTGAGTGAGAGCGCCGGAGGCCCAATTTCCCCCCTTTCCTCTTTCCTCACGTCCCTCATTTGCTTCCCCTAACCCCATTCCCAGCCGCCATAGTGGAGGCCACCATACCAGCAGTTTAAAACGATAGCTTTTGGTATAGTGGCCGCTACTTCTGGATTCCACTGACTGCTTACCATCAGGCGGGGTGGAGTCACTTTGGTAGGCTATAGGTACTATAAAAAAAAAAATATATTTTTAAAAAATCGAAGTTAATAGTAGAACTTACTTAGATTTCTAATTAGGCAAATCTTTTGGATTGTAGTCTTTATCTAAGCCAGTTTTTCAGTTCCGGAAACGAATTTAACATACCTACTTGACTAGTGGTTACCGTTTTGAAATTACAATCTTAGCCACTGTCACAGGTTACCTACAATACGTGACCACAGGAGTTAGACACGGTAGCTTTTGGGATGAGGTCCACCAGTTTTAGGCAGATTATAGCCACTTCGGTTCGGCAAATGTTAAAAGAAATTAGCTCATCGATACACCCTTGCGATGTCGGGACAAGTTAAATAAATGAAAACTGCTGACTACTTACTGCAAAACAGAGGAATAGCACCTAAAATTGCAAGTACACAAATGGTATAAAATACTTTAGCCAAAGTAAACTGCAAAACATTAACATTATTGTATTTAGTGTACACTTCCAAGAATAACGTATCGTGAAGACGTCTTGAGCATTGAGTGCCGATCATCATCATTGCTGTTAATGCTGCTAACACTGAAACTAGAATAGGACAAAGTTAACACAAAGTATTATTAGTACCAAGAATCTCTCAGTGGCTGCGCGGACTCCGATCTACAATTTGCGACTACTCCATATCTTTCCTTTCTAGCAACTAAAGTAAAATTTGATAATACGAGAGTACAGGGTTTCCGAAGACGATGTCAGGGAGAGAACGATGTTGGAAATAGAACGATATGAGGTAAGAACTGACTCCACCAACATATAGGACGCATTTATTTATTTATTTAAGCTTCTTACACACAGAATGTATAACGGCGGACTTAATGCCAACGGCATTCTCTACCAGTCAACCGGGTAATGCAGAGTTGAACCACAGTAGGTGCATGATAGCAGATAGTAAATGTAGTAAAATTGTTAATACTAATATTGAATATTTTACTAAATAAGACCATAACAATACACATACGTACGTATAAATATAATGATAAACATACATAAAAATCATACATATAGTACTAGTACTACATTATTACACATAAATATATATGTATATATATATATATATATATATAAAACAATAAATGTAAACTATTGGGTTGATTTTGCCAATTTATCAATGAGAAGTGTCCGAACCTTTATCTTAAACGTGCTTCGGTTAGTTGCCATCCTGATTTCCAGAGGCATTCCAGAGTAATATTGATTGGACAGGAAAAGAGGAGTGGATGAAACCGGTTTTATGAGAAGGACAGGCAAGGAGGAGATTGTTGGAGGAGCGAAGAGGCCTTTCGTGTAAAGAGCAGAGGTATTTAAATTGGGAGGACAAATATGTGTGTATAATCGGGAAAAAGGTTATCGGTTTATTCAAGCGACTTGGCCAAGTACACCACATTCTAAAATCATTGAATACATTTTTGTCAGTCGGCAGAAAATATTAAAGAACCTAAACCTTCCAAAAATTCCAAAAAATATGAACTTACCAGGTTTTTGATGGCTCATTACTATGCTAAAAACAAATCGGACGAGCCTGTGTATATTTACATTAAAGAAATAAACACCTATCATGTAAAACACAGAGCCCCAGCTTAAAACGTACGCATAGATATAAATGCGCCAGAAATAAGACTTCGGTACAATGTTGTCAAAGTTTCTGACGGTATTTCTTCGATTTGTTTGGAGTATCCGAGTCTTACTCTTACAAAAGCCAAGCACGAATACTAGAAAAATAATTGCGAATAACGTGTAATCAATAAAACTGTAGTTTTTGAAGATCATTTTGTAGTTCATGTCTTTGTAGGTACTTGGTACTTCTGTTTTTTCGCCTTTCTTCTGTGGTTATTGATATCAATTGATGAGTTCAGTTGTATACTCCGGTTGCATTTCTTTTTTAAATATTTTATTGTTCTATATGCATGATTTTAGTAATTTTTCTTCAGTTGAACTTGGGAACACAAATAATTTCGTAGATTAATTTTTTTTTATTTCCGAGTGGCAGAGAAGCAAACAGCCCACGTGATGGTAGTGGTAACTGTCGCTCATGGACGACTCAGAATCCCTGGCATTGCTCCTGCTATGCCAGGGACTCTGCGAAGCCGCTGCCTACCGTAAAGGGAGTGGGGTAGGACAATTTTGGACCTCCGGCACTCTCACTCACAACGAAACACAATAGTACGGATACTATTACTCTTACGTCGATCTATTAGAGTGTAGTACTTCTCCGGTCGATCCAGCCCATTTATGCTAAAACCAGCGTGGATCTTCTAACGTGAAAAGTTACTGTACTTCATTTTCTTTTACTTGTTAATTTATTTATTCAATATTTCGAGTTTACAGTTCTTCACTTAGAACCATGATGTCATTGCTTTGACGTTGTTCTTCTGAAGCTTCTTGTTGATGTCAGTTGATGAATCCTTTTTTTTTAAAGTTATTTTTTTGCTAAAAGGTTCATATTCTGTCTATGGTTATTACAATATTATTATCGTACTCTGTTCACTGACGTCAGCGATACTAATAAAGCGTGGTAATACGCGTGTTAGACAAGTAGGTACTGGGATGTATGAGATATGAAGATAATGTTTTGTAGATAGGTACTTACCTACTTAAATATAAACAAAAGGGACTCAATGGAATTTTAAGCATTTGAATGAGCCTTCGTATGGTTTCAACCTGTCAGTGTTTCAGAATTCAGAACATACATGTCGAACTTTAAAATTTCTGCTTTTTACACAGACTTGTTACAAAATTAAATAGAAAGTTTGTAAATCGTTGCAGCTTTTGGTCGATAGTCCCTAAGTAGGTACCATATTTTAAACAGAAAAAAAACAGGTAAAAACACTAAAATCTCCTATTAGCTGTGACATTATTTCAGACAAAATAGGTACTTACGTCTACTAGACATAAGTCTTTCCTAAATTTGAATGGTTTGGTCAATTATTGACCTCCTCAGATCATCAGTTAATCTTGGATTTATATCGGTCAATCTGTTGCTAGCTTTCTTTTGCGTTAAGTTACGTATTTGGTTACTGCTTTGCTCCCGTTGCTAGTAGCGTGATGTTGCATGTGATGTTAAAGCCGACTGGTTGTTTTAGAGATTAATGCGTGCAAACACACAAACTGTTCCGCTTTATATAATCGTATATATTAAAATTTATTTTTTTTCCGTCTTTTACTCACAAATATAGCTAGCAATTTAACTTTCACCTGTATAAATATATAAAAAGGAATTCAATTATATAAAAAAAAGCTTTATGAAAGTTATAATAAGGTCTCCATCACGATAATACGTTTAGTCACATGCCCATACAGCCTATTATACTCAGCCAAAACATTTCACGGCCCAGTACACAGGGTAATGTAAACCCGAAACTTATTGAATAGGTAATCAGGGTACCAATAGAAACCTGTCATACCCAACGTGTGTCAAGGTGTACGCAATGATATCTATATTTCTATAGCTACTATTATATAAAGCGAAAGACTTTGTTTGTTTCAACGCGCTTATCTGTGGAACTACAGAACGAATTTAAATAATTCTTTTTGCGTGTGATAGCCCAGTTCTCGAGGAATGTTTTATGCTATGTAACATGACGTTACTGGTGACGTGAGCAGAGCAGTAACCAATGACGCGGGTGAAACCGCGCTTCGGGAAATTAGTAAATAATATTAAAAATTGAATACTTTTTTTTTATTATATTACAGCCTACCAAAGTGACTCCACCCCGCCTGATGGTAAGCAGTCAGTGGAATCCAGAAGTGGCGGCCACTATACCAAAAGCGATCGTCTTAAACTGCTGGTATGGTGACCTCTACTATGGCGGCTGGGAATGGGGTTAGGGGAAGGGAATGAGGGAGGTGAGGAAAGAGGAAAGGGAGGAAATTAGGCCTCCGGCGCTCTCACTCACCGAACGAAACGCAGTAGTACGAATACTACTACTCTTAAGTCGATCTTCTATGAGAGGGTAGTACTTCCCCGGACGATCCTGCCCAACCATGCTAAAATCAGCGTGGATCTACTACCGTAAAATATACACGTAGTAAAAGTCGATGTTGTCCTAAATTTTAATGATTAGGACCAATTTTAAGTTTTTATCCAGGAGGTCAATTGCACCTCTTTTATAGTGGAATCTTGAGTCTAACCAAACGATTCAGTACTTTATATTTCTGTAATTCTTTGCCAGAGCATGGTGTTCCCGAAATTAAAACAAGCTATGTTGAAAAAAGCATTTTATAAAGTCCTAGTGGAGGCCACAAAGCTAGCAGTTTGATACGATGGCATTGATGAGCACCACATACAGATCTCACTCACTGATTGCTGACACATACGTAGGCGACAGGAAAATTGTTAAAAATATGGCGGGCGGCAGTGATCCGGAAGCCTGAGATGATGAATATGAAGGTATATTATTATAACCACAGATTACCTTTAACCTTAGTTAAATAGGATTAAATAACATTTTTTTCGTTTTAAACAAAATTAAATCTATATCTTTATATATAAAAATGAATCCCTATTTTCCTTGGTCATGGCATCACGCGTGAACGGCTAGATTAATTTAGTTAATTCTTTTTTTGTTGTGTTTGTAATTGTCAGGAGAAGGTTCTGTTGAAAGAAAAACTAAGAAAATTGCGCGGTGATTTGGAAAGTATAAGAATACTTAACCACCATATTAAATTTAAACCGCTAAACCGATTTCGATAAAAATTGGTATGTAGATAGATTTGGTCTCGGGACATAGGTTACTTTTTATCCCGAAATTCGCTCTGATTCCCGAGTTACATTAATTAAAGACATAGCAATTTTCGCGCGGGCAAAGCCGCAGGGCGCAGCTAGTAATTTTATATTTATGACGATAAATGTTTAATAGATGGACACCAGATGGACACTGTCAAGGACTTAGGTATAATACTTGACTCCAAACTAACTTTTGTTCCTCACATAGATTCTGTTATAAAGAAAGCATCAAAGATGCTAGGTTTTCTTATTAGAAATATTAAATCATTCCGATTACCTAAAACCAAAATTGTACTATATAATAGCCTTGTCAGGAGTATACTAGAGTACTGCGTCGTTGCTTGGCGTCCTCACTACGCTACACATAGCCTAAGAATTGAGCGAATCCAAAAGCGGTTCTTATATCATCTAGCCTACTCCAAGGGTGTGGCTAAAAAACAACCAAGCTACTTGAAACGCCTCAAATATTTCAAAATTGACTCATTAGACAAACGTAGGAATTCATCTGACCTTCTATTTTTATTTAAGTTATTAAATAACAATATTAATTGTCCGGAATTGTTATTAAAACTTAAATTCAATATTCCCCACAGATATCCCAGAAAACCAATTTTGCCCCTGCATCCTCCTTTTCGAAAGACAGTTTTAGGTTCCAACTCGCCCGTTCCACGGCTAAGTAAGTTATACAATCATTACAGTAAACGAATAGATATATTTGGAACGATACTTCAAAGATACAAGAGCCAAATCCATAATCTCACTATCGATTAACCATCTGCTAACTACTATCCTATACAGAAATTGTTTTAATTAGTGCCATTGTTTCCTCGCTATTTTTCAATTTTATTGTTATTGCTTAAATAATACTAAATTATATGCATGTGGTGTTTACCTACCTAAGTTGTGCACTTAGTTTGAGATAATACTTTGTTTTGTATTTAGTGAATGTTTTGGTGTAATAACTACTGGTAAACCTTATAAATAAAAATAAAAATAAAATACAAAATAAAAAATTGTAAGGGAATTTTTTTTTTATTTATATTCTGTCAAATAAGACAATCTTAGTGTTTTTATTTTATGCAAAGATAACAGACGACAAAATAGAGACATTGAGGTGAATGTTTCAACAACCGTACACTTGTTTTTTATATCAATACTTAAAGCGTAATCTTGCTTTTATGCTGTGCTAAGTATAATAATAATAAGAAACGTTTGTTAAATCGTTATGGGATTTCTATCGAGAAAGGGTTCTTCTTAAACGTATGTACGAAGAAGGGGAATTTGCCTATAAGCCACTATTATTATGTTCATGACATCAGAACAATAACCTACAAAATATTTCTTGGGAAATTTGTTGTTGGTTTTGCCATTAAAAACTTATACGATATCTAGGCTAAGCCTCTACTGGTAGCTAAGCTTCGATACCTACAAGCCCCAACTCTACAAACTCTAAATCTTGGTTATAAAGTATACTTTTCAGTTTTATGTTTGTAGATCTAACTATTACGTGGCATGCAACGGTAGTAGAACCACGCTGGTTTTAGCATAAATGGGCAGATTATAATGCGAGTAGGTACATAACATATTATAGGATGAAAAGCAATATATATTATTAAAAACAAAAAACAACCCAAAGAAAGAAACCCAATTTATTTCGCACCGAAGCTACATTTCAATATTATATACATACCCTATATCACTCCCACAATTACTACGAATCTAAGAACACCTCATAAGTAAAAATCAATCAATCCATTTAGACTGTATAGCGTGCTAAAGAAATAGGCACACAACGCTCGAAAAACATTACCCTCCTTGACTTCGACAGTCGGGGAAAGCATTACCTTTCTTGTCTTAGGCAAAAAACGCGAGAATTTCAACAATTTGTAAACATGTCGCCAAACTTATTAGTGTCCACATGCATAGCCGGGCCGAGTCGCTAGTTTATTATAGTTATGCAATTGAATAGTATGTTATGTATTTAGGCATTCTATATTATTAAAATTTTCACACTTGTTGCAAAATGTCAAGACTACATAATCAACAATTTAACCACCTGTCAGAATGAAATGAAATGGTCCGCTATTAAATTTTGAAAACGTATTTTTTTTTCATCATCAAAATACCTAATTAATTTTCGAATTACCATCGTGTACTGCTAGACTTAACACTTATCTAAGTATCGCCACCTTGACCAGTTGCGAGCCATTCTCATTCATCGATTGCCATCAGTCCTGTATTGTTACATTACTAAACTTCAGTATTTTGTTTTATTTTAAAGTACCATTTCTACAGCATATTTTATCGACTAATGCAGACCCCTAGGATCACGTACACTCTGAAAGATCGTCATATCATCCAAAAGACGTCCACTGCTGTAAAAATCTTATTCATTAGCGTACGTGTGAAGTAGTTTACATTATCTACTATATTATATGACCCTAGTCGTATATAGGTGTGAAGATCAGTTCATTCGATGATAGAACTGGCCGTTGGCACCATAACAAACAACGAAGGCATTACTTTATCTGTTACTTACAGTGGATCTCATTATCGAACTCAATAGTTGGCAACTGAAAAACTAAATTCAAAAATTCTCCACGAACTGCCAGCATTTAGTTCGCTAACCGATTGTTTCCATACACTGCTATTGTTCCGATAGTGCGCTGAAACAATTCCTAATCGATTACTAATCAATACCACTCGAATAGTTCAATTATCGGTCACTATTAATCATTTCGCTCTTTCGTTCGGCAATCTTTTCACGAGCAACAATGAGTACTCATCGCAAATGGGAACTTGGGCCTTTGTTCCGGTTCTGTGGCCGACGCATACCGATAATTAATTAATAATTAAGGGCCACTCCATTATCCTTTAATGAAGGAGTTTCATTTCTTTAATGTTACGGTCCATTGTGATGTATGGCCTAACCGTATTGTTTCTGGTAAGGACGTTCTTCAAATGGTGAGTAAAAAGATTTGGGGAAATTTTATTGCGTTTGTGGGGGAATAAATTAGCTTTAATTTAGTCCGTGTATGTGTATAAGCAGAATATTTTAAATTAATTGTTTTTAAATTGAGTAGCGTGAATGCCTGACTGAATCTAGACATAAATTTACATGTGTCACATTCTGTTTCTGCTGTAGAATTGCCATAGCTCATTAAAAGAGTGCTTTTTCGGGTGAACTTTTTATTCGTCGGCGCGACCTTGATTTCTTTATATTGAGAATCTGATAGGCTGATCACTTTATAACAACTAGCAAGGGTTTCTATTATTTTCTACGTCAATTTAAAAGTAAAGAATAAAAATTTAATCAGATTAATCCAAAGCAACGCTCACCTTTTTTGACGCCATACTTCGATTTAAAAGTTCAATTCGATCTCTCTGAATAAAAACACCGCTACAAAAGTGCCTTATCTAATGTCCATCACATCAAACGATTGGCAATGTAAGCACGAACCATTGAAATTAGTGCACGCCTCACGAGAGAATGGAAACACAATTTCCATTGAAACGTTTCACACTGATACCTGGCAGCTCCAGTTTTCTTCGTAACGCTTTTGTCCGACTGTACAAAGCAGAAAATACAGAGAACCCAATCAGGAATCTGTCTAAATGTCCGAGTATTGGACGGGTGAGGGTTAGCACAACCAATTTTCAAATATCCCCGAATATACAATTGCTTGGGAAAAGAAACTTGAATATTATAATATCTTTTTTTTGAGATAGTTAAATTGTCAATCATGTACCTATCCAAGTCAGATCCAATCACAATTGTTTACTGTTTTTTGATGTAACTACGAGTACATTATTCCTCAGACATATATTTTGTAACAGTAGTTTGTGGGAAATAAAACGATAAATTATTTATTTATTTTATAAATTGATTTTTAGTAAATTATAAAATGTAGATGAATATAGAATTTATTAAATGTGGATTTCGTGAACACATTCCATATTTAAAATCAAATAAATAGTACAATTTGTGTACCTAAAATAATTTTATATGAACATTGCATTTTATACTGATGCGATTCGTATATTGACGGCAAGCCCTACATTTATGGGAGAATATATACCTGGTAACCCAGCGTTACACGCTGCGTAAGTAACAATTTCTTTTCGCGTTTCGACGCAAATTGGACAGAGCTAGGCATTCGATTAGGTTCATGCAAATCAAACTATTCGACTATTCAAAGTATAATTAACAAAATTTATTATTAAAATAAAATCTTTAAGGGTTTACTGAATTAAAGTATTGGAGCTTTACTCGTTTTTAAAAAGCTAATTTAATTGAGTTCCAATATATATGTCACAGGTTTTTCATAAAATTAGGTTTTTCATGAAAAACCGCAAGATGATACATTTTAAACTTCAATTTCATCATAAACCAGTAACAATCTAGATTTTTGATTGAAAATCTGAGCTAGTTTGGGTTTATGATAGAGTACTTGTCAAAATCACGGGTTCGCCTTTTTTTATGACAAATAAATCAATTTAAATAAAATAAAAAACAATCCATCATCATTTGCAACTTAGTAGAAAGAAAACAATTTTTTATTTACTTAACAAAATTTTACGTGCAATCAATTTTCTCCACCTTCAATCCAATTAAAAAATGAAATGTTTCAATTTCACGTACTTATATTAATCTGATTTTGATAAGCCGCGAAAATGAAATTTCGAAACTATTAATTACGAAAAACAAAATTAAAAAAAGAATTAAAATGTAATAGAGAATCGTTTACTACGTGCTTGCTTTTTTTATAAATCTGCTAGTATACTTTCTTCTTCTTCTCCTTTTTTTTGGCAACAGAGCCGACGATTGTGTCAGCTATTTCTGCCAGCGTCAAGTTTAGAATAATATTCTTGTTGATTATATTAATGGTATATTACAATGATAAAAAATAGCTTTATTTATTATAACAGTTTCTTGACTTGTGACATCTAGAGTTGCATTGACATTATTTTTCTTAAAACCTTGGCTTCCAAATAAACACATCTTTGAAGCAATTTCACGCAAACTCAGTTCATTTGTCGATACAAGTTCGTTAAAGGCAGTAGTAGCAGCGGCGTGCACAGAGTTTTTTGACAGAGTAGGCATTATAGATTTTTGACAGGGTAGGCATTATTTAATTAGGAAATTGTTAAGGTAGGCACTTCATATAGGCAGTCTGCCTATATGAAGTGCACGCCACTGAGTAGTAGATATTTGATAGTTAAAAAGCGGAGAAAGTTCCTAAGTCCTTGTCAACGGAAATGTGTATAAGATTGATCATAAGCCCAAACTAGTTCAGGTTTTTGATCAAAAATCTGGGTTGTTACAGGTTTATGATAAAATTGAGTTTAAAATGTGTCATCTTCCGGTTTTCATCAAAAATCTATGGTTTTGATCAAAAACCTAATTTTATGAAAAACCTGCGACATATAGATAATTAAAATTTTAGAGTGACATAAAACGTGACGTTTATAAGTAAGGAAAACTTATTTAGGTTGATGTGTGATGCCTAGCTGTTCTGCTAATCGCTGTTTAGATATAAAAAACGAAAACAATTTGCAACGTGACACCATAATATACACCAATAAGGTAGCAGACTTGTTACCAGACTCTCCTTTAGGAGCACTGGAGTACTATTTTAGATACTGTTGTTCACTTGTTCTGACTGCGGACTTCTAAGGTTGGAGTAGTATTACAATGGGGTTACTTCAATTCGTGATAGAAACATTCTGAACGACGACAACCTGACTTATCTGGTAATAAGTAGTTGTAGTTTAACCTCAGAACAAGGACTAAAGCAAAAAATAAATGTTTTAGTCCTTGTTTAGAGTTAAAAACATAATAATATAATATTCGTTCATCAAAAAAAAAATACAATCAAACGTATGACCGTCTTGATGGTGAGTGGTATAATTGCATTAAGTAAATGAAATATTACTTAGGCCGCTATTACACTATCATAGAAATATGATCATAGATGTGTGAGTCATTTTTAAATGAAGAACATAAGACGGTTTATTGTGATTCATATTGTCTGTTCGCGCCTAGAACACAGGACGCGAGAAAGGGATGCAAGATCCCTTCCAGTCGACCACGCGCGACGCGCACCGCAGCGCCCTCTGTCGCCACTGTCGCTACTCTCTCAACTCGTTACTCTCGCCAGTCATTGTTAAATTGTATAACGTTCGCACAAAGTTTGAATTTATGTAAATTACGTATAAAGAACTGAAGTATAGTATTTATTGAAACATTTCTCGAGTATCAATTATCTCCAATAAACAAACCCGTACACACAAGGAAGGACACCGCAGAGGCGCAAACATGCAATGCATGATCATAGATATGGGATCCTTTTGACAGCTAGCGTACAAATAGGATTATATTCAACACATTAGCGTAGTCTATAAGTAAATACAATGTGCTAGTGTGTTGCTATGATCCTATTTGTACTCTAGCTGTCAAAAAGGATCCTGTAACTAGACTGTGACACTGCGTAAACGTAGCCCCCATAGCAACGGAAAACACGGCTTGGTGGTATATGACGTTTATAAGATCAATAGGTGTACTATGTAAAAATGAAGAACGTCATCTTATATCTATGATCATAGAATTTGACAGATATGAAAGCATATTTATATGATTTAATTAAGATAATGTAATATCGGCCTTACACGTTACTTAATTAAAGAGATTTGATTTTATATCGTGAGGATCGAAGATATTGCAATAAACCTGCCTTCAGCAAACCCATATGGTTTTCCTCACACAAACCTTATCTAAAATCGATTTCTTAAGTTATTCAATCTACGATCCTATAACAGAATATACGCACAAGAATAGCACTAATATTTTTATGTGGCAATTTATTGCAATTTTAACAGCACCGATAGCGATATGCACAATTTTATGGCAACATTACGTTCATCTATGATCGATGATATGACAGTTATTCGATATCAGAATCGATTACGAGATACTATTCTCATCGACTTGTTCTCGATTTATGAGCATAGATTTCTGTGGGAAAGTGTTGAATAAATTTGAAAATATTTTTACTTACGATTGCAGGTTATGATCTTTAGTTAAGATTTGTATAGAAGGAATGCTTAACACCTATTCGTATTTTGGCATAATGCTTTATAGGCTCTTAATTTAAACTTAATACACCTACCTCATCATTGCCACAATTTGGCCACAACAATTTGTTTCTTTTGACCTACAGACTGAAAAACATCAGGCTATTATTATCCTACCCATATTTTTTTTTAATAGACCGTACCTTTTTCATATCAGCAATTAGCTTCCCGCGGCGTGGTTTCACCCGCGTCTTTGCTTACTGCTCTGTTTCGGTCGTCAGTATCGTGATGTTATAAACGCCTATAACCTTCCTCAAGAACTGGGCTGTCATACGCAAAAAGAATTATTCAAATTTGACTAGTAGTTCCAGAGATTAGCACGTTTAAACAAGCAAACAAACTCTTACACTTTGTGTAATAGTACTAACTTTCCGCGGCGCAGTTTCACCCGCATCTTTACTTACTGCTCTGCTTCGGTCGCCAGTAGCGTGATGTTAAATAGCCTATAACCTTCCTTAAAAACTGGGCTATCATACGCAAAAAGAATTATTACAGTACAACACTTCCTGACTTCACCACATGACATAATCGCCATATGTTTGCTCCCCTAGCATCTAGAGAACACGCAATAAGTATCGAGTACCGATCTTTACTCGACGAGGGTTCAAATATCCTATATTTTGAAGGTTGAAGGGTATGTCAGAAACGGTGACATAACTTTGATAAGTGATAAAAAATCTCCCGCAGTCCATCTTTTGTTTTCACGGAAGATGGTTGTCATTTAATTTCATCCACATTTTTTCAATTTTATAATATAATAATAATAATAATATTCTACCACATTCACACAACGCCATCTAGCCCCAAATTAAGCAATTATATTTGCTTGTGTTATGGGTACTAAACAACTGATATACTACTTATATACATTTTTTTTTGTAAATACATACATATTATAGATAAATTACACCCAGACACAGAACAAACAATCATGCTCATCACACAAAGATTTGTCCTGGGTGGGAATCGAACCCACGACCTCCGGCTTAGCAGTCAGGGTCACTAACCACTAGACCAACAGGCCAGTCAATTTTATCATTGTAATATACCATTAATATCATCAACAAGAATATTATTCTACACTTGACGCTGGCAGAAATAGCTGACACAATCGTCGGCTCTGTTGCCAAAAAGAAGGAGAAGAAGAAGAAGAAGAAAAAATCTCCCTCGCATCGCTTCGGTATCAAAAGTTTCATTCGTTCTCACAACAAACGCCCACATGAAATAAGATTGCTTTAATACCTACACGTCCTAAAGTGAATTTACTAAAAAATATGGTAAACAAATTGAATTAACACATGAACGCTAAATATTACAAAATGTCAGCCAATTAACCTAAAGTCAGTTCGCTGACGTAGGGTAGGGCCATGAGAAGAACTGAGGCCCTAGACAAGTGGCAAAGATTTCTATTCTATTCATAGAATAGATACAAAAATGTATGAGATTGACATAGGCGTTGGCGTTAGCTTATGTCAATCCAATACATTTTTTAATCTATTCTATGAATAGAATAGAAATCTATGCCACTTGTCTCGGGCCTCTGAGTAGAAACTCAGGCCACTCTTTTTAATCGCGAGATCATTAAATTTTTTTGTAAGTTACAACAGTTACAATTTCAAGTAGTATGCAAAGTGACGCAGGCACACTTAACTCTAAAGGTAAGTAATTACAGCTTTATATGTTGTGAACAAAAAATATAAAGTAAAAAATCAAATGTTTTCTATTTATAATATTAGTTTAAATAATAACATAGGTTAACTCCTACCAGTCCTACCCACCCTCTCTTCGTAAGTAGATGTCGTTAGAGGAATGGTTACAGAGGTTACAGAGACATACCCTTTAGAGAGAGACTTAAGTTCAGCAGAAGACGCCTGCAAGTTGCATCGATGGCACTGCCATGCTGAGGACTCGGGTTCGGTCCCCGAGTTGGGTAATCTAATATAGAACTCGAACTTCTTAGTAATAGCCCGGAGTCTGGAATTGTCAGAAATACGCATCCTCTGTTATGGAACCCAACATAGTTACATGGTAATAAGCCTCTGCCTATCCTTTTGAGAAAAAGGCGTGATATTATACTCTTCGTGATATTCAAATACTAGCTCTGAATGATTTCTTTTCACAAACGTTTTCTATTACAAGTTGCGGTGTTATAATGTTACGATTGGCCGTTATTCTGATCACGTCTGACTCTTGGTTGGAAAAGGCGACTATATTGAATTGAGGTTCGTGTCAGCAGTGGCAAATCACACCAGATCTATAATATCACGAAGTTTAAACTTAACCAGTATTATTTGTGGTTATATTCTACTTAGATAATATACTTTATGGCTCCTCTACACGATGGGCCATCGCGATGGTATGCTATGATGGGCCAGCGTGTGGGGCATAGTGGTGTCGGATGGCTTATGGTGCATGTGAAGGTCGTGGGATGTCGGTGTCGGTTTTTCGGCCGCACATCAAAGGCGAGAATAAAAAAAAGAAAGGACGAGATAACAATTAAATCTTGCCATCGTGTAGTTGCGTTTGAACCTTCGTATGGCCAATTCGCTGGTCCAGCGCTGGGCCATCGTGTAAAGAAGGTATTACCTTTTTTTATGAAGTCTTTCAATCAACTATTTATTTTTTCATCATTTGTTCAAATTGTTTATTATTAGTACCTGCTGCTAAAATCTGCTTAAGCGGTGGCGACGCAAGAATCGCCTCATACAGACACACAGAGAATGAAGAAAAATGTATGGGATTGACATAAGCTAACGCCAAAGCATATGTCAATCCTATACATTTTTTTATCTATTCTATGAATAGAATAGAAATCTATGACACTGGTCTAGGGCCTCTCTATTATGTATGAGGTTATGAAATCAGAATCTAAAATAATGGTAGTAGACAGAAGACGTTTACCTACTATTGGACATAATTCTCTTCAAAGGAAGAGGCTATACTAAGTAATTAATTCACACTTAAGCGGATTATTGACCAGCAGTAAGGTAATATAGTAAGCGTGCAACGCATCGATGAATACAACGATTCTGAGCGAGTTAGGACTTGTCTATCAGATCAGAATTAGTTGAAGGCCCAAATAAAGGATAAAGATTTCTCCCAACAAAAAAGCTTGCATACATGCATTGTCATTTCTGAAGTGAACATAAGCACAAGATTAAGTTTAGTGACATTGTGGATAAAATTTTATTAATTTTTGCCTACACACGTTAGGTGCCTCTGTAGACCAGGGGCCGTGTATCTTTGATACGGCTGAAACGACGGTAGCTACGGCCCCTGTCGTCTACTACTTGGAAAGTTTTCCTCCCCAAGGTGTAAACAGTACGCCGTATATCGAACGTCGAATATTAAACTCGTATACACATAATCAAAGCTACATTTCACCAGAATATTCGCACCCTGTACCAAAAATAAAGGAAATGCGTCCTACGTGCCTCTAATACGGACTCTAAGTTGCATCCAAAGTTACGCTCGTGTGACTTCGTCAACGCTCGGGAGTTTCCGCGCCATTCCACTCACGTGGTATGACGTCACACGTTGGATCTAAGCTACATTGGAATTGGACTGAGACGTCCCTGGATTATATCTCTAGGCGGCACAATGGAATTGCCCGTGCTGTTAAAGTCTCCTTCATTCAAAACACTTTATGAACAAAAACCATTAATTTAAACCGAAGACAAAATGAGACAAAAAGTCAACGCAACGTACAGAAAATTCTAGAATTGGTTTTCATTGCAATATTTCTCCGTGTAGTCTACAAAAGTGAATTAGGGTTGCTGAAACAGTATAATTGCGGATCACTAAATATATCTATACTATTATAACGCGGCAGAGTTTGTGTTTTTGGTGGTTTGTTTGTTTAAACGCGCTAATCTCTGGAACTACCAGGCAGATTTGAAAAATTCTTTTTCATTCTTTTTGCGTATGATAGCCCGGTTCTGTAGGAAGATTATAAGCTATGTATCATCACGCTACTGGCGACGGGAGTAGAGCAGTGAGCAAAGACGCAGGTGAAACCTCGGAAAAAAGTTATATAGTAAGACTGAAGAGTTTTTTTTTTTGCCTTTAGTGACAGACGAGCCAGCCCACCTGATGGTAAGTGGCAATTGTCGCTCATGAACTTCTTCATTGCCAGCTTTACGAAGCCGCTGCCTAACGTGATAAATTAAGAATTTGGTTTGTTTGTTTAAACTTGCTAGTCTCTAGTACTACTATTCGAATCTTATTTTCTTCGTAGTTTAGTTTTGCATTTGATAGCCAATTTAGCTTAGCTTTTTAATTATTACAACTTAAAGTCATAATATTTACTTTACTGGTTTACCTTATATATTATTAGGTACTGATTTATGGTAAAGAAAATCATTGTGAGAAAACCTGGACTAATTCCGTACTTATATAGTTTGAAATTGCTCAATGCTCAATGCCTTCTTTGTGTAGTGGGAATTTAATAGACTAGCACGAAAGTAAATAACAAAATACATCAGTTTATTTATTTATTCATTATTTGCCAATTCTGTCCCACTCCTTAGCAAAGTTCCTTCCTTCATCCATTCCACTTATCGCAGTCTTGCGCTCCTCATTCCAATTTCCCAAAAAATTGTCCAGATCGTCCCACCAGCTCTTAAATATATCAGTTACATTTTAAAACCCTGATACAGTCAGTGCCGGTTTTATTTTTTTATAGTAAACAATACCTCTTCATTAATAGCCGATGGCTACGCATGAAATATCGAACAAAAATACCTGTATTTTATAAACCTTTGAACATTTAACTGTTTTGAGAATATTTTAATCTCTAACCGGAAAAATATTTTGCGCCTTTGTTCAGAATTTTATTTGATTTGTGACAGCTGTTTTTCGGTTTTGGTTTAGTTACGAAAAATTTATAGATTTGCTAAGGTAAGCGTATCGAGGTCAATCAGTTTATGGTGGCCTGTAGCTGTGTTGCTGTGTTGAGAAGGTAGGTATTTCTTAGTTGTAATTCGAACAGCTATAATAATATATAAAGTGAAATTGTTTGTTTGTTTGTTTGTTTGTTTGAACGTGCGAATATCAGGAACTACCGGTCGGATTTCAATAATTCTTTTTGCGTTTGATAGCTCAGTTCTTGTGGAGGGTTATAGGTTATGTAACATTACGCTACTAGCGACGGAAGCAGAGCAGTAAGCAAAGACGCGGGTGAAACCTCGCTGCGAAAGGCTAGTATAGAATGAGATTATTAACTTCTCCATGAAATCCCCCTTTAAAAATATAATCCGTCTCAGTGCGTAGAAGTAATTAGTTAACTCGTTTACGCTAAAAGATATAAATTCAGGTGGTGTTGCCAGAGTTTAATTCAAAATATGCACCGTCATCTCATAAAAAGAAAGAAAAGAAAGAAAGAAAAAGCATTTATTTGTGCAAAAAACACGACGCACATAGAAAATAAAACACAATTTAAAAATAAAATAAAAGAAAATGCATAAAATATCTTATTTCTAAATACTTAATAAATAATGATAACAAAGAAATTATGCAGATCATTCTTAATTTTAGTTAAAACTAAACTGTGGTAACACTCACAATAATAATGTCTTTTTGAACGTATCAAAGCTGTCAAAAAGAGTATACCCCCGCTATGAAATTATAAAATTAAAGTTTTGAGTGCAAAGTTTTATTTTTCTATGTTTTAGTAACTATAAGTTGATCGTAGTGAATACGAATATCAAATAGCTTCAAGACCGTAAAATTGCGTTGCGATGTCAATACTGGTAAGTGGTTTATAATAGTGTATAAGGAGGTGTAATATATTTATCGTGTGATCTACAATCTATACTATAAAAAGCGAAAGTTTGTTTGTTTGTTTGTACTCGCTAATCTGTGGAACTACCAGTCAGATTAAAAAGTTATGTTTGCGTTTGATAGTCTACTTACCTAGTCTTACGGTAGTAGATCCACGCTGATTTCAGCATGAATGGGCCGGATCGTCCGGAGAAGTACACACATAGAAGATCGACATAAGAGTAGTAGTATCCGTACTACTGCGTTTCGTTCAGTGAGTGAGAGCGCCGAATGCTCAATTTCCCCCTTTTCCTCTTTCCTCACCTCCCTCATTCCCTTCCCCTAACCCCATTCCCAGCCGCCATAGTGGAGGCCATCATACCAGCAGTTTAAGACGATGGCTTTTGGTATAGTGGCCGCCACTTCTGGATTCCACTGACTGCTTACCATCAGGTGGGGTGGAGTCACTTTGATAGGCTATAATATATAAAAAAAAAACTTCTTAAGGAAGGCTATACAACATCATGCTAGGAGCGACGGAAGCAGAGCAGTAACCAAAGGGTGAACAATTGTCTTAACCTCAGCCAGTCAATAAGTCTCAGGATCGTATTTGACAACTCATGCAATTGTCGGTTTTTGAACCTAGTTCTGAAATCACTATACACAGTTGCTATCGAAAACTAATACAGTTTTGTTTCGAACAAACTGTAAAACTTTTTCTGAAAAGCACTCAATACGTACCTTTTTTTTCGCATTCGTAAGATCTCTTAAGTTATACCGTAAACTTATACCATATCAGTCAAAAATGCCCGAGTGGTATGCTATAAGGATGTCGAGTGTCAACATTATTATCATATCAGGCAAAAGAAGTGATCGTGCTTAACTTAACATAGGCCTTCCTCAATTTTTGCCACCTTAGCCGTTCGTGAGCCATGTCCATCGGTTGCCCGAGCGTCAACATTATTTAATCAAGTTACGTTTAATATGGAAGTAAGAGTACGTAATATCAATCTACATTAATGCCGAGTATAAATGAGATTCATTGTATAAATCTGGATGGATACGAATTTAATTTCTGGTCGCCAATCGACGTTTTGAACTGAAATGCACCGGTCCTATCATTGGTGGAAATTTGCATGAATAATTTTAGAGCATACTCACTGTTTTACTGGACGATTCCATTTTCCCTGGACGTACCCGCAAATTGTCACCCAAAATGGGGTGATGGAGGGGTATGGGGTAAGTCGATGCTAGGAAGACTAGGGTGGGATTTTTTACGGGATTCCACGTTAGGGCTTTCGGCAATTTAGCTAATTGCAGTTCATTTTCACTTCATTTTATTCGCATAAAGATTTATGTAGGATCAAAGGTTTGAGGATTTGGCTTTTGTGAATGATGAATATTTGTACGTATTTAAATAATTAACATTTTTTGCACATGTTTCAATTTGTATATCATTATGGAAGAGCTTGATTAGATTTTAAAAAGGATTGGGTTTTTAATCTACGTATTATATAAAGCGGGAGAGTTTGTTTGTTTGAATGCGCTAATCTTTGGAACTACCAGTTGTATTTGAAAAATCTTTTTGCGTATTATAGCCCAGTTCTTGAGGAAGGTTACAGGCTATGTAACATAACGCTACTGGAGACGGAAACAGAGCATTAACCAAAGACGCGAATGAAACCGCGCTGCGGGAAGCTAGTATTCAATAATTTTAATTAGATGTTTTATTTTTGAATAGTTTCTGACGGTCAGCAAACACTCTTAGAGATAATAAAGACGTATGATAAGATGTAATGACCGCTTGCTTCTTTTTAATAAAACTTAAGTAGAAAATATACGAGCACAACACAACGAACAATACCAATTTTCTATGTATACTTTTTTATTTCTTTTATTTAAAGATTACTCCCGCACTAGGGAGCAAGTCCTGTGTCGCGGGGAACTTTACAAACATACAATTAACGGACATAAAGTTTTCTTCCGTGTGGAGATCGAATCTACAACCTCGTGTACAGCAATCGTAGTATAGTAAGCAGAATTTGCCTACAACAGTGATGCCACTCTGCTTTATAATCAGCAGATGTGTGGACACCATCCCAAATACTGGTATGGAGGTATCACATCATATACCTCCAACCAAAGGGAGGATCCTCCGACCAGGCTAGGTGATCAGGCCTGGCGGGGTACTGCCTAACAGTTGTTAGTCGGTTTACAAATTCTAAATATAGTGAGCTGGTGTGAGAATGTTGATATCGCGAGTCAGGCCTCCATACATCTTGTATAGAAGTGGACTGAAGTTGTTGATAGCGCCATCTTTGTTTTCTATGCTGTAAACTCGTAGTAGTCGTCTTCGCTTGTGATTTTATTGTGTGGGTTATTATGGCAAGATAGATGACTCCACACTAGTGGAATGTGGCCATACGTGTGGCCTACGATGGAGTTTGATATTGCCCGTGACAGATGATGCTGTTTCCCAGTGCGAGTGTTTTGTTTCCCAGTCTTTATATAAGACACAAATATCACAGTACTTTACTTTCGTGAAGATATATTTAAAATCCGTGACAGTACACATTTGTGTCACGAGCGCTACGTACTTACTTCCATACCCTTGTTAATCAAGTTTCTTCGCGAAAATTAGCAACAATTCGTTTTACTTATATGTTAGCGCCTTTATTATTACAGAGGTAATTTAATCCGACGTACACGTAACATTAATGCTGTGTGCCTATACGAATATTAATAATAGATGTTGCTAGGTGCGAATATAGTAACTGGTTGAATATTCTTCACAATTGTGTTATAAGGTACCTAAGTAATCAGTAGACATCAGAATCGCACGTTTCTTATCTAACTTGTAAAAATAGAAAACTCTGTATTAACTTGTAAGTACCTATTTATTGTAGCCCAAAATAACTTTAACCCCGATGTCAGTAGAGTGCTCTACTCTGCTAGCATATCGTCGCAATAGGATCTTTGAACAGAATCATTTTTAGTAAAATATAGCTTTATTATTTTTTGTTTATTTTATTGCCTCTGTGGTTTAGTGGTATTGTGTACGGATTACCACGCAGATGTCTCGGGTTCGATCTCCAATCCCTGGGTCGGGTAAAGTGACTGACGAAAAATTTACAGTTTTAGCTCGGAGTCTGAAATTGTGCCCTATAAAAAATGGCAATAGGCTCGCCCCCTGTTACATAGGACCTAAAATAAAAAAAAACCTGTGGCACTCGGGGACTGCCGCGGAAAAGCATTTTTTACCAACTTATGCAATTATAATTATTTATTATTTTTTTATTTATGCAGTATTTTTTTCTTTGGTATTAATTCAAGTTTCACTTTTTGAGCGTGGTGACCGATAAGAAAACAATTTTTTTTCTATTATTATATAAATGAGAAGTTAATATCGTTTAAAATATTTTTATTATCTTACAATACATGTAGGTTATTCAGGATTTTTTATCATCTTATTAAACATTGTTACGCCGAAAAAGAAGAAAACTGGGACATTACATTATATTGATGCATTATTACACGTTATTAAAATTTTAGTTTCATTTCTATATTACTACCAGATAAAATTTATCGCAAATTTGACAAAATATTTGGTTTATGTGTGGTAAACATTAGCGTCACTAGTGTTTATCCTGAGAAATAAATTTTATGGTAGGCGGAGTGGGGGAGGTGTTAGGTTTTATTTTCGTTACGGAATTTCTTGATTCGGTCGCCGCGCTCAAATCCCGCAATAAAAGCTATGCAATAGCTTAAAATAGCACTAAGTGAATGGTTAAACACCGCCGCCTAAGCTTCGGTGATAAAAGTTGTGAAGCTATGTATGAAGCTAAACAAGACAATCACAGTCTAGGTAACTGATGTTTAAAAACTGTAGTAGGAACTATTTACTGTTATGGCCGTGGCCTTCAGTACGTTAAACGTTATGTATACAAATTGACCACTCTAATTTAAGCAAGAATTCTCCTAAATTGATATGTTTTACTATTTTCGTAATATAAAACATGATTACAAAAATATTCGTCCGCAAGTTTGCTGAAAAACAACGTAATAGTTAATCGTCGAAATGTCATACCCTCGTCAAAACAAAGGGACATTTCCTACAAACGTTCTTACGATTTCTTTATATCGATATTATGTTTCCTTCTGTCAATCCCTTAGGCGTTAGGATATCCGAACAACCGATGTAATGTTGAAATGTGTAAAAGCAATTTAAGTCTACTACTGATGTAAAGCTGTAGTATTTGTTAGTTTCATTATAATTATGTAGATTAAGGGAACTACATCTTCGTCTACAAGCGGTGGGTAGGAACATTAATTAACAAAAGATAGGTAGAAATTAAAACTAACTTTATCGTATTGTGTTAGATATAGGTATGGTAACCAAAGCTTCCTCGTAGAGTACCTATTTGGTAACAAGAGTAATATTGATCCTTAAAACGTCACTTCAGCGATTAGGTACAATTTTAGAACAGACATTAAAACTAAGTTACGGTAAGCTCAAATTCTTCCATAAACACGTATAATAGCATACATTGTCAAAACAAATAACACTTTAAAATTTTAAAACAAGCGAACAAATATGAAATAAAACTCGACTTATTTAACTGACCTAGCTTTCCGCGGCGCGGTTTCACCTGCGTCTTTGCTTACTGCTCTACTCCCGTCACCAGTAGCGTGATGTTACATAACCTATAACCTTCCTCGAGAACTGGGCTAGTTAGTATAGTTTTTAAAATCCGACTGGTACTTCCAGAGATTTGCGCGCTCAAACAAACAAACGAACAAACTCTTGCGCTTTAAATATTAAAATATTTATTTATATGGCAACCGCAACGAAAATCCTTTTCATGAAATGAGATAGCAAAAGTATTACTCAAACTCATGCAACAGTTGAAATAAAACACCTCAAGAAACGATGTTGGAACCGCGACCAACTAAACTTGAATGGATTACAACTTACGAGAAATATTCGACAAACTGTCTCCAAACATTCAAAATACCGCGTCATCTGATTCAATATACCGTCTTAGTTCACCTCAAATTGTAGCCCAAACTCAAATATTTGTCCAAACATTCACTATTGGACAATGCTAAGTAAGCGCCAAGAATCTACGTTGTCTGTGTGCGGCTTTAAAAACAGCGTCACTTTTTTTACACTGAATACTTTGAGAGTGTTGTCAGATATTTTTTTTTGGCTTTTAATCTTTGTCATTAAAACCCGAATAACAAACTTAATTACTATAAATGACATATATAACAAAAGAAGCAGTAGTATACTCAACGTTGGAAGTCAAGAATTGTATAGCTTTACTCTTAAAATCTATTAAAAATTTATTCAAAAAAACAATAGGTTATGACAAATTAACAAATTAATTCAATATTTTATATCATCACTAGATATCTGCCCTCGCTTTGCTTCGGAATCAAAAGCTTCATTCGGTCTTACAACAAATGCCTACGAAAATTATCATAGCAATAGTGACGTATTGCATCACACAGACACAAAGGCGCTTAAAATATTGAAATTTTCAAAATTACTGAAAAAATATGTTAAACATAATAAAATATAGGTGTATAATAAATCTTGCACTAAAAGTGAAAGAATTTTTTTAATTGGTTACGTAGATCCTGGGTTAAATCAAAACGAAAAAACATACAAAAATCAAATCTTTTTCTTTATAATATAGTTTCGATTAGCCTGAAGAAGTGCACTACAAGACATAGTCTCGGCAGAAAGTAATTGTCTCATGATTGACGGCTGTAAATTTAAACGATGCTGCTATTACGTGGTATTCCCATAATCGCCTTTTATGAAACTCGCGGATAGTGATGGCGTAGTAAACTGAAAAAAAATACTTATAGAATGTAATAGATTTAACATAAAAGCCTCTGTTTTATTGGCCACCCACTACGTAAGTTCAAACATAGACGCTGGCTTCGTTCTAAATCACACGGAAGCCCGTTTGAGCTGCTGCCAACCTTACTGAACTAAATCGGATTTAAGCCTTTTGAACGTTAACGAATTTTAAATATGGGTAGTTAGCTCGATGATTACCAAAGAGGATTTGGCAAAGATATATAGATTTGTTCCGGTAACTTTTAACTGTAACTATGATTAATCTCTGCGATCTTTGGCTACCTCGGTGCTTCAGTGGTACTGTGTACCGACTATTACGTCTTGGGCACGATGCCCGGGTCGAGTAAAGTGATATATTGTGCCGTAAAAACTTATTTCTTTATCTTTTATTAATACATCAATACAAAGCACAATAAGTAAGAAAGCACGGACACAAGTATGTCATTGCTTGAACTATTTATATATAACTAGAAAATTAGTCCGTTTAAGAGATCAAACAATAACACAGAATGCAAGACAAAATTTAAACACATACAGTGACCCTTTTCGGTATAATACTTTTTTGACTTTCAAATGACAACAGAGTCAACCACATCTGCTGTGAAATCCAACGAATCAGAAATTTAATAAAAGATAAAGACCAAATAATAATATAAAAAAATCGCTTTTTTTGTCTATTCCGCTAACTTTTTCTAAACCACGCCACGGTAAAGATATTGATACAGTTGCCACAATCGATGAAAGCATTTTTTTTCGTATAGTTTTTATATAATACGTGAATATTATAGTAGAGGAAAGCCACGAGTTGCAACGATTTTTATCATGCTGTAAAAACATTAGTGCGTGCGAAGCAAGGCCAGGTCGCCAGTATAATACAGACAAAAAACAAATATCAGAAGTACAATATCCAAAAGATATAAGAATAATCGAATTCGTGGCGAAAAAGTTTTTGAGATCCGAGTTAGGGTTCGAAATAAAAATATGCAAATATAAAAGCCGATAGACATTGGGTTTCCGAAATCAAAGGTCATACCGGCATAAAAAAACTTACTGTATGTTATACTTATATGAATAAATTTATTTAGTTTAGTTTAGACCACGATTTTGGTTTTCCTGTAATAATTGTTCAAATTTATAACGGCTTATAGTCCTTTATAAAGTACACAGTACTATTGCGGTATTGCTAAGTCCTTTTTAAAAGACAGAATCGAGATAGCAGGACGAAAATATAAAAAAAATACAGTACAATGAATTAATAGATTTGTATCAATATTTCAAAGTCCTTGGGTAAGGTATTCGGGTAGCAGGTGATAATGATTTTCCACTAAACATCGGCAGAGGTTTACCTCACGTATTTTATGGTTTAACCTCTGTTTTAGTAGCTCTTTGCTGTTCCACGGTTTAGTAATTACACTCTTTTTTAGTTTAGATATAACGTAACGACATATCGTTCTTTTCCAGTCAATAATAATAATAATATAATAATAATATTCTACCACATTCACACAGCGCCATCTAGCCCTAAATTAAGCAATTATATTTGCTTGTGTTATGGGTACTAAACAACTGATATACTACTTATATACTTTTTTTTTTTTTGTAAATACATACATATTATAGATAAATTACACCCAGACACAGAACAAACAATCATGCTCATCACACAAAGGTTTGTCCTGGGTGGGAATCGAACCCACGACCTCCGGCTTAGCAGTCAGGGTCACTAACCACTAGACCAACAGGCCAGTCAATAAAAAGTCACACAAACAAGCACTTCATGATTTTATATTAGTTCACAGAACGAATGATTTTCTTTGTACAAGTGCTGTGCTTTGGCTGAGTAAGTTTTACTGTACAACTTTCTGCCAAAGTTTAAGTAAAATAAAACGTAAGTATTTGATAGTGGTACATAAATCTCCGACTCCAACAGCGTATACAATAGTAAATATTTTTAGTATGAATATAAAGTTATTGTCATGTTGTTTTCATGTTATCTCATTTTACTTGTAAGATGTAAAAGAAAATAGAAATAGCCCAACACTAACAATGTGTTCTCTTGGACTTTATTTATTGTTGGGTCCTCGTGCACTTCAATTCATTAATAGAACCCACGAGTAAAACACGTACATTTTTCCTCTTACCGAATGACGCCAAATGTCTTATTTACGGGACCGCGGGGTGAAATTCACTGCCGTGTTGTCACAGTGTCGTGTTATAGAAAGAGTAATGTTGAGGTTTTAGAAACATTCTTAAGAGATTGCAAGATGGTGCCAAATTACTAAAATTGGTGCTAAATAAATATACACCATCTAGATTTTATTATGTTCCTGCTAGTGTATAATTGCCCAAGGTCCTATAAAAGCACCACATTCTTAAATATTTCATGTTCTTGATTTGAATTATTAAATCGGTAACAATTTCATTACTATCTCTGTCTAATTATTTATTTTTATTTTATTTTATTAGGTGTACAAACAGTTTACATTCATCTTACAGCTAACTAGATTTAATGACAAATATTCTTAGTCTAGAATAATAATAATAAATAATACCAGCCTGTTTACTGTCCCACTGCAGGGCAAAGGCCTCTTCTCATATAGAGAAGGCAAGAGCATTAATCACCACGCTTGCTCAAGGCGGATTGGCAATTTCAGACTTTTAAGCCCAGGTTTCCTCACGATGTTTTCCTTCACCGTCAGTCAGAAATGTCCAAGATCAACTTAGAAAGTACATATGATTTGAAAAATCACATTGGTACTTGCCCGGATTCGAACCCACTACATCGTGTTTACGAAGTGGGTACCTTATCCACTGGACCATTTCGACAGTAGTCTAGAATGTAAACCTATAATAGTACACACAACATGCATAAGGTTGGTAAGCACAAACATCACTATAATACAAAGCTATGTTGTCGTGCAGATCAATAGATAAATTAAAATTTTGAAAACAGTTGCAGTTAGTGCTTTTACATTATCAGCATTAACGTTATTAATGAATATAGAAAATTAAAAGAGAAAAAAAAAACTTAATGCAGTCTATGTATCCAAAAATATACCTTCGAAAAGAAATGTAATTAGGGTTACACAAATCAATATTAGCAGTTATGTTCGCATCTCTACCAGCGGAAGTAACTAAGTTCATGTTAAGCACGACACATATGGGTAAGAGGATTATAGAAATAGGTGTTGTTTGTATAAACGTTTAATACGAAGGGTTTTGGACGTCTTGGATTGGGTTTAGCATTAAAGTCTAGACATGATTATAAATACAGCAAGTTATTAAAGACGTAGAGTCTTTAATAACTTGCTGTATTTATAATCATGTCCTCATCTTTCTATTATGTGCTAGCTGTTCTCATATAAACTGTGTCTTTATATTCGGTATACAATACCGAGCTTCAGTCCCGGTCTAATGTCTGATTACCAACAGATATCGATTTTAGCTCATGCAACTTGTAATTAAAATGAAGAGACCAGAATACGTTCGAAATGAATTGAAAAATAGCTTTGTGCAGAATACTAGAATACCTATTACGAATATTTTTTTTAATATGTGTGCAAATGGCGACAGTTGGACGTTACTTCACAGACACATTCATCAATCATACTCATTTTAGTAAGCAAAACTTCCTTTTATACTGATTTATTACTTTTTAAATGAACAATTTAGGTAGGTACTTAAGTAACTGTTATTTTTTCTAGAAAAATAATATTTCGACACTAGGAAAGAAAAATGGCGTTTCGGTTTTTTGTGTCCTTTATTGAGGTCCTACACTATTGTAAGAACACTCCGATTTACGTTAATATGGCCTATGGATGGGCGTACCGTGTCCCTCTGAATATCGATAAGTTCTATTTGAAAGTAAAACTAGTTTTCTTATAATTAATTGATGTTAGAAAGAAATTATAAGCTTAACTTATAATTAAGCTGTAACTCTAGAGTCTTACGGCCGTGTAAAAAATATATTTTGATGCGAATGAAGTCACGACAAAAAGTATAAAGGTAAAAGGTTGAATAATTTAAAAGAAGCCAGTATTAAACTGCGTCTTTCAAAAAATTGTATGCACCTATTAAAGCGCTTGCAATTAATGACGTGTCGGTTTAATAGCGTACTCTCTGTTTAATTAGTAATATTATGAGGACATGGTAGCTCGCTATTTCGAATTAATTATATTTTAAACATCAACATCATGTGATGATGTTGGTGATCGTCATATCGACAGCCTGAACACGGGTAACCTTGCTTCCCGTGTCTTTATGTTACCTTACTCGTCTTTTACGATAACCATGGTAAGAAATGAGATGGTACCGTATACTAGATCGGAGGATCTAACGGTATAAAAATACCAAAACATGTTGCTTCTCTGAAGTGAAGTAAAGAAGGATTTTCTACGGTAGTAGATCCACGCTGGTTTCAGCATGAATGGGCCGGATCATCTTGGGATGTACTATCCTCTCATAGAAGATCGACGTAAGAGTAGTAGTATCCGTACTACTGCGTTTCGTTCGGTGAGTGAGACTGCCGTAGCCCCAATTTCCCCCCTTTCCTCTTTCCTCATCTCCCTCATTCCCTTCCCCTAACACCATTCCCAGCCGCCATAGTGGAGGCCACCATACCAGTAGTTTAAGACGATGGCTTTTAATATTGTGTCCACCACTTCTGGATTCCACTGACTGCTTACCATCAGGCCGGATGGAGTCACTTTGCTAGGCTAATATATAAAAAAAAGGACGGTCGTTGGGCCCGAAAGGTATTAGAGTGGCGACCACGAACCGAAAGACGCAACGTGGGCAGACCCCTCACAGGGTGGACCGACGACCTTATAAGGGTGGCGGGCAACTGATGGATGAGAGCGGCGAACGACCAGCCAAGGTGGCGAAAATTGAGGGAGGCTTATGTCCAGTAATGGACTAAGCAACTGTAATAGCGAAAGAAAGTTGAACAACAGTTCAAAGGGGTTGTCTCAACTATATTAAATGCAAGAAGCAAACTCGAATACCTACTACTACTATTTGGATCAATACAAATTTGTTCTTTAACAAACATATCCCAATGATCCCTTCACATACCATGAAACCCCAAGTCCGCCTGAAGTACTCTTGATAAGACTGAAACATTAACCTTACTAATATCGTCGCCCTAAACAATTGTAAACTATAATATAACTTGGCTATCACTTGTTTGTTTACTTACACCCATAACCGGCCCTGAACTGTGAAGGGCTTTAATGTCAATGATGTTTAATTGAATCTGTAATATTTGTAAACTATTACGGCGTTATAACGGGAGGTATAGGCAGCTGTATTGCATCTGTCTCATATACTATAGGTGCTATTTGAAGGTTATGAAAATATTTTTGTATAGGTTTTCTTGTCAACGAAGAAGCAAATATCTTTTATGTCAAAAAATGAAACATAAGTGTATGTAAATAAATGTAACACAGCAAGTAAGCGTCACTTCGTAATATCCGATGGTAATAGTAATATCAGTGAAAGGCTTCTTGTCGCACATACACTTCCTCCAAGTTTAAGAAATGTGTTAGGTTTAGCAGTCTCCGGTTCTTGCAAGTGTCACCCCCACCACCTAGCTATGTTCTTCACTATTAATACTGCATTGCAAACGTCATGGTAATCAGCAGGCATGTTTTAAGCGTCATTATAACATTTGCCATAAACGTTGCAAGTAAAGTATATAAATAAATTCAAAACTATTTAATTATAAATGAGAACTTTTTATCCATTAATCTGGCAAGTAATGTTTCATTTGTAAGTCAGCTACAAAGTGAATTTTAATGCATCTTTTCTGTTCCGTGCCCGGTTTGTTGTGAACAAGAAGTTTCCAAACCTTTTTTTGTTTCTTACCGTTCGCAATCAGAGTCTGGCGAGCGATAAGTAGCCCCGCCATCTTGGGAATTAACTTTGTTTGTTGCCAAAAACTTGAGGAATACTATTTTGCAAACTAAATACAATAAAAACGGTAGTAAGTGAAGTTTAACTTTGTCGATTTATTTTGGATCATAGTTTAATTTTCGGATCTCGGTTTGAATTTTGTGAAGAAATGCTCCGTATCTAGCGGGAATATTAAGACAATGGAAGTATCTAATTATTCATTATTCCTATTACAATTACTTCACTATATAATAATAAAATATACTAGCTGTGCCCGCGACTTCGTCCGCGTGGAAAACCGTTTTGTACGATAGTAGATCCACGCCGATTTCAGCATGAAACGGCCGAATCGACCGGGGAAGTACTATCCTCTCATGGAAGATCAACGTAAGAGTAGTAGTTGTGTACTATTTCGTTTCGTGCGGTGAGTGAGAGCAAAAGCAAAAAGGGCCCAATTTCTTCCTTTTTTTTTTCCTGACTTCCCTCAATTCCTTCACCACCCCATTCCCTTCACGGTAGGCAGCGGCTTTGTTATAATAGAAGTACATATAGTGAAGTATATAGAATTCACTTTACAAACGAAATCCTTCAACCGAATGATGGCGTTACTCCTAAATAAATCACATGAAAAAAGTAGGTAAATCAATAAACTACCGCCAGTGCTATCGGTAATTTGCCGAACGCAAGGAGACGACTACTAGAAATTATTATCTAACAGATGACGTGTTTGGGCTTGGTCCTTATAACCACAATGGTTAAAAAGAAAACATGAAAAACCATTGAAATAGCTAGCGGTATGTTCGTGCAACGTTAACTAAAATATCTACTTGATATATCCGAAATCAAAATTACACGTCTTACATTGTGTAGTGAAAGCACGTAGTTGCCGTAACGATTTGTGTCAATTTCAGGTGCATACGACATTGCTGTAACACAAATAGAAAAATTAGGTACTGTGTTATTTTTAAGATAGACATGTGAAAAGTAGATTTTACTTGAAAGTTGCTATGGGGCTTTATTATCATCGTCCTCCTGCATTTATGAAGACCACTAGATGTCAGGAATATACGCGTTTTAGCATCTCCTTCACTCAAAACGCAACATCTCTGCGTTTACCCCCGTAATAGACTTCCATTCATTTTTTTTTATCTACTCGTGTTTATAACTTCTTTTACAATGTTACCTTTTTTTTTTCGTGAGAAATGCATTACGCATACGCACCCGCCCGGGCAAGGCGGGGGTTATGATGGACTCTCCGACCGCACTCAAAGCGCGGCCGGCATACCAACTAAAACCCACGGTGTTCCTCCAGACGGCCAGAGTGTCGGGGTCACGGAAGACGTTCACGCATTCATCCGCGACCCCGACGGGCCACAGCGCAACGCAAGCGGGCCCCGTCCGATTTGAAGGACCTAGTCCCCCCTCCCTCGAGAGGCGTGTGCGGAACACGCACACTGCCATCCCGGGCCCGTGCTGTTCGGGTGGCGACTGCCCGACCCCCGCCCGCAGGCCACCTCCTAACTCGGCCGCAGAGGATAGACACTCCTCTTCCCCTGCGGCCCCACCGCGTCCGCAATCTGGCGGTTACGGCCCCGCCGAGGCCGCGGAAGGTATGGCGAGTGGCGCACCGTGATACCGGCACTCCTCTCCCGCCGCGGCCCCGTCACTCCTCAGCCGTAGTGTCGTTGAAGCAACACCGCAGCCCGACCCAGTTGCGGTGCCGCCCATACAGCACCGCAACCCTCCTGAGCTGCTCCATCGTGGGCTTACCACCAAAGCCCAGAGGAGCGGCGCCTCCTTGGGGTTCTTCTTGGTTCACCGTGGTTCTTGGTAACCACGGTTACTAAGCCCCCCGCCGCGACAAGGCGAGAATCCCGGTTGAGGGGTTTACAATGTTACCTTAGCATTTGTCACTACATGTCCTATTAACTGCTGCGGTCACTGAATCCACTTCTTACATGCTTTCGTTACATTCATTCTTGTTTTATTACATATCAATATAATCTCGCAACATCTAAACATACCTAACCTGCAAGCTAAAAAGACTACAGTAGCAATGTATTCATTCATTCAGATTCACTTTAATATCTTGGCGTTTAGAATATCATTCTAAAACTTGCAATTGTGTAATTATAGTTGGATCGATGTAGCGACAATTTTGCCCAACTTCGGCATTACTTACGAGTATCGTAAAAGGAACAAGTAAGTTAGCAGTATTGGGTGTTATCACACTAAATGCGAACAGATATATTATACCAGAAAGTGTAGTGAAAGTATCTATTTATACCTGTGCTTATACACCAAACATGAATGATCAATATACCACCAATAAGAGAAGTTATTAGTGCGATTGAGATTTGGTTATATTAATCACGTGCTAGCGATGTTAGTGGCACATCACCTAATCAACCTAAAAAGTTCTATTCTGGGACTTAGAACATAGCCGAATTCGATGAATGATAGTGATACTGTATAAAAATTCGTTGTGTGATTTAGGATTTAGTGGCGTAATAGACAGATATTATTTAGAGATTCTTGTTTTAATATCTACCATATAGCTCATCGCTTTCTAAACAGTGTTTACTTTAACCCCGCTCAAGGGACGTGGAAAAACTGTTACGGTAACTTAACCACTAAAACAACTCTGTTTCCGCGGGTTTGCCTCCAACTTCTTATTTTAACCGAATCGATGAAATTGTTCGCTCCTAGAGGAATGGTGTTAACTACAAAAGTAGTTGAAGTAAAAGTTATTTTATATTTGTAGTGTTTCTTATGAGATTTAAGGAAATTACTCGACGACAAGTTTTAATTTCGTAAACCTTTTTGTTATGTTTGTTGTATTGATTTCCTTGTTTCTTTACGATTGTAAGTATCGACTGGTGTTACTAAATGTTTGTTAATAACCGTATATGAGAATTTTTGACTTCGTTTTAAAACCGTGAAGACAATAAGGCACAATAGGTGCCGCTTTTGTCTCAAATCAAATTCAACCTTTGTGTACTACACTGCCAAATCTCATTGCACGTAGAAAATAATAAACATAATAATATAGCACATATTTATTCTCTCTGCTTATTGCCTATGTCTTCTGCCTGTTTGACATTATCAGGCAGCACGTCCTCAGATGTATCTGGCACTAAAGTGATTAACAACACAGTTCCTAATGACAATACTCCCATCATCAAAGTTGGTAGACCAGTCCAATATTTAAGCTGTAATAAAAAAGAAACAATCTTTGGCAATTTTGCAAAGACGACGAAAAAATGATATAAAGTATTGAGGCAGTGTCGGTTTTAATTTAGACTATAGAATAACTACATTTTACACGTCGGGTCGTAAGCAGTCAGTGAATTCAGTAGGGCCACCACTACTCATCATTCAAAGAGCTAAACTACAAGTATGGTGGCCTCCACTGTGGCGGCTTAGTGAGATGCTTTTTCACGCCCCGCTTAAAAGACCCAGGATCAAAATTAGATGGGAACACACTGGTGAAGAGTTCCAAGCTTTCCATTAGTTGCTTCTTACGACACTCACGAGAAGATGGGAGATCACAAAGCCAGACTAACTAACCAATAGTTCCAAGAGATATTTAGGTTCATAAACAAAAGCTGGTTGATTCATTGATAAATAAACACTGACCAATGAAGGAGTTTGTGAGGCCACTACGATTCCAAGTCGTCCGATAGAAGAACACAGTCCAAGCATAGTACTTCTTGTATGTGTTGGAAATAGCTCTGTTGTATATAGGTACGATATTCTCAGACTAGCAGTTGAAGTCACATTGCCGCACATATACAATAGTATATGTAGCCATTTGTAATCTGTTGATGAATAATTAGATATAAGACGATTCTTCCTTTTATTTTATAAACACATAAGTTACGGACAAAGAGTATATCCAGACTCCCGAAACAAGTATTTATAGATTACATAATTCATTCAAAGTATAGAAGTCAATGTTTGTTCTACGTGAGTTCGACAAATAGATGTGCGATGACGAGAATCGGCATAACAACATGATGTAATTCAAGGTTAAATCCTACTAATATTATGAATGCATCAGTTTGTATGTGTGTGTGTGTGTGTGTGTGTGTGTGTGTGTGTGTGTGTGTGTGTGTGTGTGTGTGTGTGTGTGTGTGTGTGTGGTTTGTTACCACTGAGCGCCTAAACGCCTGAACCGATTTCGATGAAAATTGGTATGTAGATAGATTCGGTGCTGGAGACGGACATAGGCTACTTTTGGTTCCCGAGGGATACAACGAACCATATTACGCGTAGATAAAACCGCGTCGCGGAAAGCTAGTCTAAACTAATATTATATAGAGAAAAATTTGTTATTTTGTATTGTTGTTTGTTTGCTACGATTTAACTTAAAATCTACATTACTGATTTTAAAAATCTTTTAGTTTTAGAGCCCAATTCTCGAGAAAGGTTATAGGCTATATAACATCACGCTACTGGCGACGGAAGCAGAGCAGTAATCAAAAACTCGGATGAAACCGCACCGCGGTAAGCTAGTTATAAAGTAAAAAAGGAATAATTATTAGATATACATATATAAAGAATTAAATTAAACTAATTTAATCCATTTACCTTTTGGAACAAATGCCTGTGACGTAAAGAATACTCCGTTTAATGTCAAAGCAAACATCAAGGGTCCTTTTCGCCTGAACTTTGTCAGTACATAAAACAAGATGATCCCTGTTGCACCTCCACCCAATGCTACAAGGCCGAAATTAAGATATTTATTCCCTTCCAATGATACAGAGTTGATGAGCAGCGCATACGTACTGAACAAAGAAGTAAACCACATAGTGAAACAGATTAACAATCTTTTTAACAGTTTCATTGATGATAATGTCTCTTTGATAGAGCTTAATAAACTCAAACTCGGCGAATCCTCACAACTCAAATTTACAATTCGAGATTCATTCATAACCATATTGTTTGTTTTAAGTGCTTTTCTTATAATTTTCTCTGCTTCAACCCTCTTTCCTTTAGTCAACAACCATCGTAGACTCTCATCCATCCAAAATGCGTATAATATGAAGAAAAGAGCAGGTACGTAAAGTGCTAATAATAAATTTCTCCAGCCACGTACCAAGTATGCAATGAGAGGTAAGACGATATGTCCAGCCATTATACAAAAAGATAATATCATGATTAGTTTGGAACGATCACTCTTTGTGATCATTTCTACAGCTGAAAAAAAAATTGATAAGATGTACAGAAAATAATAATAACATCTGGACTTGCAAGGGGAGACTAGTTATTGAGTATTAAGTACATCAAAAAAAAATTAATACGAAATTTTATTATTTGAGACAGTTGTTAAGGATTACCACTCACCCCCAGTTTCCTTTATCTTTGCTTTTAACTACCAAATTGGTACTTTACATGGGATTTAACAGGTGATTAGTTAATTTTTCGTTGATCAGTCTTTCAGAAACTGGGGGTTAGCCATTTGATACACAACGACAATTATTAAATACCATTTTACGAGAAAAATTTAAGGAGAGGAATAGAAAGATTGAGGGGAAGTATCTTACAACATTTAAAAATACCCTTAAAGTGAAGTCTTATCGAGAGAGGTCAAACAGAAATCAATAGATGGAAAATAGTGGTGGATGAATCAATCAGGAAGAGCTTTCTTTTAAAAAAGAAGTACTGGACTTACCAAGAGTAAACAAAGTTGCGTAACTATCTCCTAATAAAGCTTCAACGATTTCAAATGTTATGTATGCCCAATACGAATGAAGCATGCTCTTAGCTATACCAATCACTCCTCGAGCGACTATATGAAATATTACCAACTTCTGCCTGCCAAATCTAGAACAGAGCAACATTTTAGATTCAGTGAAAGATTGAAGCATCTTGAGAATCTAGAGTTGTTAGAAATAATTAAGATCTGAAATTGCATTATAATTATCAGTTTACAAAAAAGTTGGAAAAGATATTAAGTTAATAATAAGATTATTGAATGGTTTTAAAAACATCCAGATTGAAACCTAATGGTATTATAGAAATACAAGAAACATACTTATCTGCCAGAGGGCTCATCAACAGTAGCCCGAACAAGGTGCCTATGCTTTGCATTGTGCCCACAAGTGTCCCCTTCCAGTCTTCACATCCTAGGTCAAACTGTTATAAGAACAAATTGTCAATAAGATCATAATATATAAATAATAATAATAATATATAAACAATCAAAATAAGTTGAGATGCCTAACTGTCATGACTAACCCCAACGAAAAATTTAACTAATCACCTGTTAAATCTTATGTGAAATACCTTTTGGGTTGATATAAACATGAATAATTAGTTTAATTAGTTACTTTTGGATTTCAGTGCCTGCACAAAAAAAGAATGTAGTTCTATAAAATCGAGTCGTCTACTCAAAGGGTTTGTCCAAAGTCCTGTATATTATATTTGAGGCCTGATCAGCCATCTATTACTTGTGGTATAAGCCCTGTTACTGCTATTTTAATCATCTGTGCTTAAAGCTGCTGGCTGCCAGCATTTTCAAACAAATCCCATTGGTGATGGTTTGTAGTTTTACCAACGGACCTCCTACAGTTAAGTCAATAGTGATAATGATGATGACATAACGTACAACAGAATTTGGACTTACTTCAGCAACGAAGCTGTTAGGGTTTTCATAGACCCATTCGGTGCAATCAGCTGCAGAAGCAACATTGAAATTGTTTTCTGTACACGTGCCATTCTGATCCAATAAGTCATACTTGAGGCATTTGTAATCTATAGTAGAGTTTTTATCTAATGTGGTAAATTCTGTGAGTTCACATTTCTCGTACTTACACCTAGAAAAATGAATTATTTTTGTATTAGGTTGATAACGAAGTTTGTATTGGCAAGAGCCCGTTTGGAATTCGATAGGGAAGTTTACTATTCATAAAACCAAAATGTTAAACTTTTGACAGTTTTAAACCAAGACTTGGCAAGATCCCTATAGAATCCTATAAATATTGTTTTTGTTTATGTCGAATCAATAGGTCATTGGTAATCAGTATTAAATTTATAAACGAAATTTGTATTAACTAAATCAGTGACTGTTTAACAAGGTAGAATGGAATTTCCATTCATGAGTTTTTAGGATGAATTGTTCCTAGATACGAGTACGTTAAAATTTTTCGATAAGACCGAAAACTTTTTAACCTGTATGTTAAAAGACAGATTTTTGCCAACAAAACTTCAGACATTAAATACGATCTTAATTGCAACAAAATAACTGAAAACAATTCTGAGAAAACCTATTGAAATAATAAGTTGCTAAAAAGTAAATTACAATATAATTAGTAAAAAAGTACGAAGAATTTTATTATACATACCTGTAATCGACATTTTCTACAGTAAATATGTAGTTAATAGGCTGTGTTGAGGTAGCTATAAAAGCTATGCTAATCAGAAAAAACAATTGTAGATGATAACGCCCAGATAATTTTAATTCACTCAACAATCTTTCTAAGCTATTCTCTGCATCTGCTTCCTTAATTTTTCTATTTTCACTATCAAATTCATTTATAGTATTTAATTTATATTCAGTGTTGTTTATATCATTCTTAAATTTCATTTTCGTATTTGATCTAAGTTGACAACATCAATATTTTTGAGTTAATTATAATTTTAGGTAATTTAATAGTTACAATTATTATTGCAGTTGAAAAGAATTCTGTTATTATTGGTAAGCAATATCACCAGATTGGAGTTTTGGCACCTTACTAAACAATATAACCATCACACATGACCACGTTAAACAACAAATAAGAGAAGTTTTAAAAATAATTGTTTGAATGTAACTGGTGAGTTAGTTTTTTTCTAAACAAAAATAATTTTATTAATGCATACTGATAATAGTGTTGACGACAATGACCTAGTTCAAAAATAAAGGCCTGCGTGGTTCCTTACAAAAATGCCGTTACATGGCATCTCTGTCTACCCCTTTAGGAAAAAAGGGATGCTATGCTGCTCGTAGCTGTTCTTTTCCTCTCTTTTGACCAATTCAAAATCACATTGACAAATTCTCAACTTCGATTGTATCAAGCCTAATAGCAAAGTTATTATCTAACTTGTGGGTATCAATAGTTTGAAGGCTGAAATACGTTATTCTAAAAACGTGTTTTAAATATTTTGTAGACCTTGAATCACATAGATTGTATGTGTTTGACAATACTATATTTACGTAAGGTTTTTGCCACATAATTTATTATGAAACAATTGTTTGTTCACGAGGTCATGTTGCTAATAGACGATATATTTGAATGTAGTAGATTTAATGAGCAGGATCATTGGGAGAAGTAACTATGGTTTCATAGAATATTGACGGATAGTAATAGTATTCAAACGATTCGTTTGAGCGACGGATGAGGGTAGCTCACGACCGGTCGATTGATGAGGTAGTGAAAATTGGGGCAGGGTTATGTCCAGCAGTGGACATCTTTCGGTTGATATGATGTTTTTTTTTGTTTTAGCCTACCAAAGTGACTCCTCTCTGCCTGATGGTAAGCAGTCAGTGGAATCTAGAAGTGGTACACCATTCCAAAAGCCAGACTACTGGTATGGTGGCCTCCACTATAGCGGCTTAGTGAGATGCTTTATCATGTCACGCTTAAAGGATCCAGGATCATAATTAGATGCGAACACATGCGCAAAAAATTCCAGGCCTTATTTGATAAAGTACATGATGATATTCGTTTGATGAGTGACTGAATTTTGACTGAAACAAACTTAATGTCTTCCACTGCATTTGAAATGGTCGCTGAAGAGAATCGAGTGTCATTCATTACTGCCATGACAGTCAGCACGTCTTTACTATTAATGGCATTTATAGCCTGGGCTCTACCTTCACGAAGGAATTGCTTTCAAGCAGCTTACTGCACTGATTTAACTCTACCATGTCTTACAGGTGGCAATTAATCACAGAACGAAAGTAACAACTGTTGTAAAAATGCAAGTAAAACTTATAATATACCCATCAGTTAAGTTAAACAGTCATTTAAATTAATGAATTAAAAATAGACAGGTTAAGTCTTAAAACAGCAAACGACAATATAAAAATTAAATATATTTAAATCACATGAAAATAGTAAGAATAAATACCGTTGAATGTAAAGAAGTTATAGAAAAAGGAATGGAATGACAGAAATTATAGAAAATAGCAAATTCTTATGAGTTTACTCTTATTCTGGCATAAATTTGTCGAAGTTCACCCAGAGCACCCGTTCGAAGAGCACCTGCACGAATAGCACCTAGCCTAGTCCACGTTAAGCACCTACTAATATTTTTGACAGAGCACCTGCCAAAAATATATTGATTGTTTCTCACTTATCTTCAAAAATGCACTTTAGTGCCTCTTAATGATACATTTTGTAATATTAATTATAATGGACATAATGGACCTAGAGGTGGAAACACTCGAACATTATGTTACGTTTATCAAATAAACCGTATTATAATTTTAGATCACGATACATGCGAACTATTACCTTTATCGTACTAATTATATAAACTGACAAACACTGTTAATTAGCATTACGTAATAGTTAACACATGAAAGGAGTTAATTACATTTTCTGAATAGTTAAGATCGTAACATAGATAATAGATAGATGATTTTGCTAATATGCCTACGCGAATTCCATACTTGTTTTATGCCCATAATTTCACGTTGATTGCCTTTTAACACTGCGATTTTTTTTGTTAAATTTACATACAGTGCAAATATTTGTGTGCATGAACATGTCTATTTGCATTGGTCTTAGTGTTTCTTCGTATAATAAGTATGTATTTATAAAAAGAAACTATTTAAATATGTATATCCGCATTCTAGAACTCATAACACAAGCTATATATTATATGCTTACTTTGGGTCTAGATGGCATTATGTGTAGTTGTTGAGATATTATATTATAGTCACGTAGTTTTTCAAAAAGAGTAAGATTTACACTCAAGTTTGAAGTTAGTTATAAGAAGCAAATTTAGGTATTTCACGTACTGCTAAAATACGTATAATAATGTATTCCAAAACCTGGCACAGACAGACATGCATGAAGCATGAATTTTAATAGAATTAGTATAGAAAATAATATAAAGAATACTAGGCACGATCGTCAGTACCCCGTTCCCGTTATGTCTGTGTCGTGATATATTCTCTTTCAAATATATTTTGTATGAAACGATATTCTGTATAAAAACCCGCCACGAAAGCAAAGGTCTTTAAAACTGAAGATTTCTAGTCTGCAATTCATTTAGAATTTCAAATGATAATTTCATTTTTAAATAAATGCTTATAACAATTAGAAATTCAAATGATTCAACTGGCTGGGTTTATTATGAGAAAAGTTTGAGCGTTGAACAGTTCTTGACACCTAACACAAATACAATCGTCGGACTAAGGTTTGCTAGCACTGCACTTACTAAGTTCACTTGTTAAAATTGAGCTGGTTTGTTTAACTTTGTTGTTAAAGTGTTTGTTATCTACTTATTATATTCACGAAAGATGGTAATAAAAGAACAGTGTGTTCAAAATAAACCATAACAACACTTCATAAATATGTATTTTTAATGGTAGTAAATCAACGCTGAATTCAGCAAGAATGGGCCGGATCGACCGGGTAGTACTAATCTCATAGAAGATGTAATAGTAATAGTATCCATACTATTGCGCTTCGCTTTACCGGAGACCCAATTTCCCCCTTTCCCTCTTTGCTTAACTTCCTCATTCCCTTTACCTACATCATTCCCAGCCTCCATAGTGGAGGCCACCCTACCAGCAGTAGTTTGAGATGGCTTTTGGTATGGTTGCCACCGCTTTTGGGTTCCACTGACTGCTTACCATCAGGCGAAGTGGAGTCACTTTGATAGGTAATATCCACTCTTTCCTTTTTGCTCACCTCTCTCAATTCCTTCATCTGTTCCACTTCTTTTATGGTAAGCAGCGGCTTCGCAGAGTCAGAGACTCTGAGTCAACCATGAGGAACAGTTACCACTTACCATCACGTGGGCTGTTTGCTCGTCTGTCACTACTGGCAATAAAAAAAATGTCTTACAACATACAACTCAACTAAAATTATTATGTTGAATATCTCATTCGTTTATTTTTCCACTGCAGAGTAAAGGCTTTTTCTTATACCTAGTAGAGAAGGCAAGAATGAATGAAGGCATTGATCACCACGCTTGCGTCAGGCGCATTGGAGTCAAAATTAATTAAAGGCCAGATTTCTGAACGCTGTTTTCCGACCACAAATTTAATTTCACAGGACATGTCTGGCTACTACGAAATAGTTTAATTAGTTATTTTATTAGATTTATAATGTTTTGTGTCATGGTTTTGTCAACATTATTATTATACGTTTTTTTTTTATATAAGGTAGATATACTTACTACAATTTATTATGCTGACAGGTCCCTGTGTGTACTGTGTTAATCACCATCGTTTCATTTGTAGCGCCTACATAACAACTCAAATTTAATCATGCTATTGCTTGTTGTTAAATAATAGCCGTTTGGTAATTTGTAATCTGTACTCTACATTGTAGCTTTATATATTTAATGTAACAATAAACACATATTTTGTACAATAATTGCAGAATTATTCTTCAAAGATATCTTATCTATTTTATTACCCCTTCAAAATATTCTTCAAAGATCCAAAACATAGCTACTTGAATAGAACACATATCCAATCTTTCTAGAGATATTTGCCTTTATCCTTTGCCTACATAAAATAACCGAAACTCATTATAGAAGTAAAAGAAAATCCGTACAATTTCCTTCGCGGCTATCGAAGCAAGACTGATAAAAGAACAGAGCAATTCAATTCTCAATACAAAACCGCTTTATACGTACCAAAGATGAGACGGGTCGTTGTAAAGGGCACTATGTCGACGATGACGCGGGTTACTGAACGGTACGCCTCGGCTGATACCACTACTACTGGTTGTTGACTTGGAAAAATATTCTGTCAACTCACTTTAATATCACTCTATTGTACACAGATCTTTTGAAGATTTCGATATCCAACATTTCCTAAACATTCTACAACACTTTTTTTTATTTTTAACCTGTTTCACTAACTGTTACGTTACGTTTAGAAATATCTATAGTCTAAGTAGATGGATATAGATAAACGTAACATAAAAAATCGTTTAATAGTACATTAAGACGTAATGAGTAGAATATATTCCATGTAAGCCTAAGTACCTAAGTTAAGACGTTTTATTTCAGAATACTTTAATGTTTTCAGATACATCGACGTGTTAGATATTCATTTAATTCAATTGAAAACTGATTCATTCTAAGATTTCCATCTTCGAATAAATCACTTTTGGGACTTGGCAAAGTTGTCACAACATTGTCGTTGAAATTAAAACAGCCCGGTTTAGGAAGCAACTAATCTTAGGTAATGTTGTATTTCTGCTAGTTATTTATAGTGTTTAGTAGTAATACTGTTTTGGCAGCGTTAGGTATTCTATCTGGGGCTGCAGTGTTGGAAGTAGCAAACGGATACTGCAAGGTGCAGTTCACTGTGTTCATGAGAGAAGCTAATTACTTACCATTAGATGAACCAGTTTTTAGGTTTCCGTACCTCAAGAGACAAAACGGGACCCGTAAAGGATCACTACGTTGTTTGTCTGTCTGTCAAAACCTTTTTCTTAATAACGTCTTGAGGTATCAAGCTGAAATTCATATCGAAATCTTGTCTGCGACCTCTTAAAGCTGAGAAAATCAAAGTTTTGTGTCATCGTAATCAAATTTATGTCCATTCATTTTATTTATGTATATTACGTTAATACGATTTTGTTATATAATTAATTACAATAGTCAGTTTATTCATAATGCTTGTGACTGTAGTTTATCCAAATCAGTAGCACATAAAGTAGTCACATAATGTATTCATATTTCTACATCGTTCTATAATAAAACTTCAACTCTTTAAAAACAAACTCATTTCTGGCTAGAAACGAATTAAATATCTTAATAAAATTTTTGGCACATAGTAGGGGATCATGATAACTGTACAGGAAATAAGGGCTCGCCCGGGGCTCTATACTGCCTCCGAAAACATTCGGCTTGATTGGCTCCGTAGGCTTGTGTGACCACATATCAACTTTGATAGGAGATGTCAGGAAAAAAAAGTTATACTTCATCATAATGCTGTATGAAAAATACAAAAGTAATATGTATAACTATGTTTTTTGGAATTATTTAAATTATACAAGTGGTTACAAATTTACTGTTCGTTTTTATACACGTTTATGTGAGGGAAAAATAATTATTAGCTATGTTTGGAATAAAACAAAGCCTACACGTCATAGAGATATAGTTCGTTTTACAGTTTTGGGAAAAAACCCACTTTTAGGTTACAATATCTATTAAATTACCTTAGCTCCAAAGTGCGGACAGGTTCCAGGAATTTAGAGTAACTATGGCATAATATATAAGATTACAAGAGTGCTCAACGAGCTTTGTTCGGTGAGATTTCACACTTATCTGAAGTAGTCCATCAGTGGAGCTACGAGTGTATTCTTCACTATTCATTTCTGCAGGTAGTCATGCAGGTGTTTACGTCAGCGAACTGGCTGTGGGTTAATTGGCGGACATTTTGTAATTCTTAACGTTCATAAGTGTTCATTTAATTAACCTAAATGAACTAAACATCTTCTGATTTTTTTTTTATTTATCTCTGTCATTATTATATGTAGGTTTATTGTTCGTGTAGTACTATACTTAGTTTTCCTGTTGATTATTAGCGGTTTCAGAGTTTCTAAATAATGCATAGAAAGTAGTATGATGGAGCAGGATGGAAGCAGTCTATGCTTTGATCGTACTGTGAAAGTGTGTGCGATTGCTCTGAAAAAAGTTGTGGGTTCCATTTAGAGCCACGGAACAAAGTTTTGCGTGATTGCGTTAGTTACCCTGTGTTACAGTTCACCAGGTGCTTATTATACTTATGCGTTTGCAAACATAATACAACAAACATAATTTCTAAATATAGTTTAGTTTCAATTCAATTGCACCAATATCTACTAACTAGGTAGGTACCAAAAAAATCAGCTTCAAATCTAAAAAATGACAATGAATTTTATATTTTATCCCTATAGACATATGTTTCAAAATGTCTCATCGTTTTATAGATCACATTTAAAAATACAGGAGGTTAGTTTGGTAAGTATCGGCTTGAGACCTCCATATGCGTCGAATAGTGTTATGTTCCTCGTTGGCTTTTATGTGCTAAACAGTATATAGTGTATATTTTCCTGTCTGTTTATCCACAAACTTTTTAACCAAACAACAGATTTTGATATGGTTTTCACTTTTAATTATAGCATTTTTGCCCGACTGCCGAAGTCAAGGAGGCCAATGTTTTTCGAGCGTACAACGTATGTATGTATGGGGGTCGCTCTAGAGCCTAGAGAGCTTGATGGATTTTAGCTTAAGAGGTGTCATTAAATTCGTATTGATTGTGGAAGTGATATAGGGCATAAATAACTTGGTTCAATGTAGCGTCGGCACAAAAAAAGGTTTATTTCTTTTCAGTTTGTTTTAGGCAGATGGGCTTTTTGTTTTTATTGATATATTTTGCTTGTTCTGCGAAGTTTTATAAGTATAATACACGCGTATTTTACTAGAGACAAGCTGAGAATTTCAATGATTTATAATAATGGAGTAAAAAGTATAAAAGTATCCGCGCGACGCAGAAGCGGGTTGCTAGTATATATTCTGAGTTTTGAGTTCTCATTCTACTATGTTATCGGTTCATAATAAAATATTATGGTTACGAGCTCGTTGCCATGGGTGTGTCTTTGCTGCTTATAAGCTGAAGAATAAGGTGAAGAAATCGAACCAATATTGGTTTTTGTAATGTTTATGTTTTATTTTTGTTGCTTTTGTGTTCAATAAAAGCAAGGTGTCTACGTTTTTATTGATTCTGGTTTCCTGATATTGTTAACACACCGAACTAGTCTAAGTATATATGTTTTGTTAGTATGTAATATCATATTCTTCTTTGTTTACATTAAATAAATAAAAAAGTACGTGGATTGTCTGTTTTACGTAAATATTATACGATACGGCACCTAAATACTCGTCAACATCTATCGGCTATTGTTATAGCTATTGGTATTTCAAAATCTTATTGAAGTGAAACTTCTGATGCGACTTCCAACGAAGTAGCGTTAAGCGTTTAACGCTACCATGGAGGGGGTTTGAAAGCACACAAAGGTAGAAAGTAGGAAAGAGAAGGAGAATTGTAGGCAATGTTAATAAAATTTGTTCCACATTATGAAGTTTCACTTCTTCTGCGCGGAAGGACTCCACGCTTTTTTATACTAAAATAGATTCGTAGAGCACATCTATACCTACACAAGTACAATTGCTATTAGGTTCGTTCTACGACAGAATCTGCAGATTGGTTCGCATTCACTTGTACTAATGAGAGGATAATTGAACGGCTCATTCGCAATCTAATTGCTGGGGCGATTAAACTTCATTATGATGCAGCACCCTCACTTGTGGCTTTAATAAAAACTAATGAGATTTATGCTAATTAGTTTGTTAACGAAATAGAATGACTAAAGGAAATACATTTACATGACTCGAGTAATTTTAAAATGCTTTTGATTTATGATTGTAGCAGTGTTCCATGGCTACATTACAATTCCTACTATAATTACAAACGTGAAAGTTTGTGTGTGTGTATGTGTGTGTGCGTGCGTGCGTGCGTGCGTGCGTGCGTGCGTGCGTGCGTGCGTGTTTGTGTGTGTGTGTGTCTCAGCGCCTAAACAGTTGAACCAATTTTGATGATAAATAAAAATAAATTAAAATTGCTATTTTTTTAGATTAGGTGCCGAAAATCGGTCTGGTTCCCAAGTTACCTACATTAATTAAACACATACCATTTTCCATGCAGGCGAAGCTGCAGGACGCAGCTAGTACAATATAAATATATTGGCGGACTGAATGCCTTACACATTCTCTAGCAGTCTACTTTAGGGTGCTGCAAAGATGTGACGAAGTAGGTGTATAGTAGGTGTATTTTCCGAACCGACTTTTGGTCCACACTGTCTGCTAACCATAACATAAGTTTATTCGGTTCGGGTAAAGTGATGCTGGGTTTTTCTGTCATGAAATTCTTAGTATTAGCTCGACGTTTGAAATTGTATCCATTAAATGACAGCAATGTCTCCGGTAACTTATAACCTAAAACAGCTTGCGTAATGTGGATATTAAACACCTCTGCTTACTCCTTAGGTGAAAAAGCTGATAAGGTTTTTTTTTATATTAGCCTACCACAGTGACTCCACCCCGCCTGATAATAAGCAGTCAGTAGAATCCAGAAGTGGTGGCTACTATACCAAAAGCCATCACATTAAACTGCTGATATGGTGGCCTCAACTATGGGGGCTGGAAGGGTAGGGGTAGGGAATGAGGGAGGTGAGGAAAGAGGAAAGGGGGAAATTGCTCCTTAGGCGCTCTCACTCACCGAACGATACGCAGTAGTATGGATATTACTACTCTTACGTCGATCTTCTATGAGAAGGTAGTACTTTCCCGGTCGATCCGGCCCATTCATGCTGAAACCAGCGTGGATCTACTACCGTAATTAAATAAATTACCGTACAAGTCAATTTTAAGGTTTAATGACTTACTGTTGTATTCCAAAAACAAAAACTGTTGTTTACTGTATTGCTACTGAAACACGAAACTGTCGTAAATAGAATGTAATGTGTGTAATAATGAGTGGTTTGCCCTAACAGTTATCCAGTTAACCAATCTAGGAAGTGCAGCCTCTTCTCATATAGAGAAGGCGTATGAGCGTTGATCGCCACACTTGCTCAATGCAGATTAGCGATTCCAGACCTTTTGTTTAAGTCCAGGTTCCCTCACGATGTTTTCCTTCACCGTCACTCAGTAATGTCCAGATAAACTTCAAACTTTAACTGACATCGATCTGAATGCGCTAAATGCTCATTTTGCCAGGTCACCAATCACTATAGACAGCAATGTTAAATCTTCTACATTACGACATCTCTCATCTCTTTCTTTGCCGATAAATACTTCTTTCTCTTTCTACGCAGTCGCGGAATATTATAGAGATATTAAGAAATCCCTTCAATCTATCACTACTAAAGCAGCGGGTGATGACGGGCTTCAAATTCAAATGTTTCGACTTATTTTGGACGATATTGTGCCCGTCATTACCCATATCGTTAATTTCTCCTTGTGTATGAGTTTTTTTCCTACGCCTTGGAAAAAAGCTTATGTATTGCCTCTCCCCAAAACCACTACTCCTACTTCGTTTTCCCAGTTTCGCCCCATATCCATTTTACCAGTCCTATCTAAAGTCCTTGAGAGCATTGTCCATAAACAACTGTCCCACTACCTATCCTCTAATAGCCTGCTAAGTCCGTTCCAGTCTGGTTTTCGTCCTGGCCATAGTACTACCACTGCACTTGTCAAAATTACTGATGACATTCGACTGGCCATGGAGAATAAGCATGTAACAGTACTGGTACTATTAGACTTCAGCAGCGCTTTTAACTCAGTTGATCATGACATACTTCTAGGCATCCTATCCTCTCTTAATGTCTCAACATCTGCGATTGCGTGGTTCAATTCCTATCTTCGGGGCCGTTCGCAGTCTGTCCACTCTGTGGAGAATTCCTCCGTATGGTGTGATTTGACTGCGGGCGTTCCTCAAGGTGGCGTTCTTTCTCCTCTTCTTTTCTCCGTTTTTATTAACGCCATCACGAAAGTCATTACTTCACATTATCATCTATATGCAGACGACTTGCAGCTGTATCGGCATTCTACAGTTGCAGAGTTGACTGAGGCTATTGCTTCCATCAATAATGATCTTGCCAAAATATGCACGTGGGCTCAATCTTTTGGATTACTGGTCAACCCGACAAAGTCTCAAGCTCTCATTATTGGTGGCAGGTATATGCTTAACTCTGTAGATGCTCAGTCTCTTCCTCAAATTGTTTATGATTCTGTCCCTATATTGCTTTCTAAAGCTGCGAAGAACCTCGGTGTGCTTATGGACACTCATCTCTCGTGGGACAACCACATTGCAGAGGTAAGCAGGAGGGTGTACTGCTCTTTTCAAACACTCAAACATTTGCAAAAATTCTTACCATTTCCTACTAAAGTTACTCTTGCACAATCCCTTCTTCTACCACTTTTAGACTATGCTGATGTCTGTTTTCTTGACGCTAAGGAGGAACATCTTAATAAGCTCGAGCGGCTGCAGAATTTGGCGATCCGCTTCATTTTCGGTCTACGGAAATATGATCACGTCTCCCAATTCCGTGAGACATTGAAGTGGTTACCGATCTGGCAGCGTCGAGATACTCACATTCTTTCTCTTCTTTTCTCCATCCTTCGTAATCCTAATTCTCCGTCTTACTTACGTGAACGCTTTGAGTACCTTGTTCCTAGGGGTAAACCCTGTCGCTCTACTTCTTCGCTTTTACTTAAAATGCCTCTTCACAACTCTAGTCGTTATGACGAATCTTTTACTGTACAGGCAGTAAGGCTATGGAATTCTCTTCCTCATGCCATACGTGACAGTCCTTCTATTGAAATTTTCAAGAAAAGAACAAGAGAACATTTTTTATCTATCGTATATAAGTAAACATTATATATCTATGTATTTATACCTAATTGTAAACATGTATATTATTATATGTACGTATATTTAACTATATATAATTATCATTAATTATACTATTTATGTATTCTTAGAATGTATGTTTATAATAGCAAGTATACAGTGTTGTATACCATAAATAGCTATGTTATCGTTTAGGTTAAGTCTTTCTCTGTTATTTTCTTCTTACTTATTTGTACACTTCATTATTCTCTCACTAATATTACTTCCTCTACCACTCTAAGGTTTGCTGTTAGAGAACTCAGCTCTGAGTTAAGCTTGCCTTTGTACATGATTTCTATATATGTATCTTCGCTCCTATGTATATTTCTGTGTGTGCAATAAAAAAAAATAAAATAAATAAATAATAAACTTAGAAAGTGCTTATGATTTGAAAAAGTCACGTTGGTTTTTTTTATTTAACCCACTACCGCATGTTTATGAAGCGGGTGCTGACTATTATAACTTAATTAAATAATTACAATAAATTTTAATTAATTGCAATAATATATCAACGTGAAGTAGATACTAAACTATTTAGTTCAAGACCTTATAGCTTCTACTTGAGGGCATTTTAGCCTGGCATATCATTCTAGATAGAACATAAGAGGGTTGAAAGAGTTTTTCAAAAAAATTTCTTTTCCACAGACTAGACAGACAGTCTTACACAGACTGCCTCTGTGGTTCGGTTCAGGTTCGATCTCTGGGTCGGGTAAAGTGATATTGGGTTTTTCTGTCCCGGAGTCTGGAATTGTGCCTGGTAAATGGCAATAGACTCGCCCCCTGTTACAAGGGACTTGAAAAAATTTAAAATGGCATAAAGTGGGTGGTTAGATACCTCTGCCTACCCCTTCGGGTATAAAAGGTTTGAAGCTATATGTATGTCTTCCTTTCCATTATAACTTTATCCAACTTATTTTACGCGTTTGCAATAACACTAACAATAATATAAGTCCATTTCAAATGTAATGGCTAAGCTTAAGTCCTGTTTCAATTTAACTAATTCGTCTAAACGTGTTTTACCGAAAAAGCCTGGCTGTAAAAGTTATATAGAGACTATCGATAATAAAATAACAAATACAATTTCAAATGTTCGCAATGTCTCTATAAAAATGTTATGTATACTAAAGAATAGGAACGTTAAATATACAAAAGAAAGTGTAGGGTGATATAAGGTCTATACTGGTTTTACTGCTATATCGTAAAAGTTACCTCCTCAGGTACAGAAGCCGCCTCAGGATGCCCCATGCCAATAAAACAGGTAAATATATGTTTCTTTATTTGATCATCGTTTCATATATTTTTTAGTGCTTTATAAATGTTGTTTTGTTGTTGCGTTGTATTTGTGTAAGCATATGTTTAAGGAAGACATACGATACGTTGAGATGTGTAGGTGTATCCATTACTAGCTTGCCGGAGCGCGGTTTTACCCGTGTTGAGTTACATCTTTGGTCACTGCTCCGCTCCCGTCGCTTCCAGCGTGATGTTATTTAGCATATAACCTTCCGCAAGAACTGGGCTATGAAACGCAAAAATAATTATTTAAATCAAAGTAGCACGTTTAAACAAAAAAACAATCAATTTTGCTTTATATAATACTACTAGCTTCCTGCAGCGCGGTTTTAACCGCGTATTTGGTTACTGCTCTGCTCCCGTTGCTAGTAGCGTGATGTTACATAGCCTATAACCTTCTCCAAAAGAAATATTCAAATCCGACTGGTAGTTCTAGAGTTTAGCGCGAATAAACTAACAAACAAACTCTTACGCTTTAAATAATAATGTAGATATGATAAGATTTCGGAAATTATTAAAATTAGAAGAGAACACTGTAGAGCGATTTGAATGGAGTTTAAGAAATGAGAGTAATATGGCTTTGAAAATTAAGTTCTTTTGGCGTTCTTTGGTATAAAGTTAACAGTGGACTGCGCCAGGCACGCTGATCACGTGAGTGCCTGTTTAATAATAACATTTTCAACAAAAAATGTAATTATCTGGCGTTTAAAAAGAGTGGCTTGAGTTTCTTGCCAGTTCTTCTCACGGCTCTACCTCGTCAGCGAACTGGCTGTAGATTAATTGGCTGACATTATTTTAATTTGGAAGTTCATAAGTGTTAATTCAGTTAACCCAATAGAATAAATGATTTTAACTTTGTAGCAATAGCAGCAGACTACGCTGTATTTATTTAGCATTACGTAAATAATGGTAACAAAACTCAATCACAGTGAAATCTAAAGAGTTTCGGACCAAACGGTTCAACACTTCATATTTTTGTCTCTCAATTGGCCTGGAACTCTTTACCAGTGCATGTGTTCTCATCTAATTATGGTCCTGGGTCTTTTAAGCGGGGCGTGAAAACGCATCTCACTAAGCCGCTATAGTGGAGGCCACCATACCAGTAGTTTGGCTTTTGGAATGGTGTCCACCACTTCTGGATTCTGCTGACCGCTTACCATCAGGCAGAGTATTTTTTTAATTATATTAGTCTACCTTGGTAGACTAATATATTAAAAAAATCAAGCCATTATCGACCATAAAATAAAAGAGAATGAGGAAGGTGAATAATAATATGGAGAAGGCTAAGCTATTAATTCATTAAACGCTACCAAAAACAACATATATTATGAATTATAACTGATATGTAAACAAAATAGTAGAGCTAGTATCTATTATAAATTTATTTATTCACGTTCAAACGTAATTGTCGTGTCACAATTTCTAGTAGCATGGACGCAGGCAATACACTTTACTACGATGCTTACATATAACAAGTATTTAAAATAGTATTTTGGGACTAATATTATAGTTAACGATTCATAAAAATTATGTCGACAATACCTCCATAAATTTTATTCGGCTCGTGTCTGCTGTTTAACTGTTTTTAACCCAGCACCTAAATAAATAATACTTTTTTAGGTTTTCTAATAAACTAAATCAACTAGTAAATCCTCCTAGCCATAGCTTCACAAAGTATGTAAAGTTTGGTTTATTTAAAAGTGAAATTTGTTTCGATACTATGTATATGAGAGCGCCAGGTGTAACCATCACGGTACCCAATATTGAAATTCAAATTTTTATTTTTGCATATGTAAAATGAAAATACAACCAGCAAGATAATTACGAAGCCATATTGGAAAATATTTTATTTATTTTATGTATTTGAGAATACAAAGTCAAAATGGTCCAGTGGATAAGGCACCCGCTTCGTAAACACGAGGTAGTGGGTTCGAATCCGGGCTAGTACCAATCTGATATTTCAAATCATATGTACTTTCTAAGTTTATCTTGGACATTTCTGACTAACGGTGAAGGAAAACATCGTGAGGAAACCTGGACTTAAATGTCTGAAATTGCCAATCCGCCTTGAGCAAGCGTGGTGATTAATGCTCATATCTTCTCTTTATGAGAAGAGGCCTTTGCCCTGCAGTGAGACAGTAAACAGGCTGGTATTATTATTATATTATTATTTGAGAATGACTGGGTATAAACAAACATATAAAGTAGTAGTAGCCTAGTGGTTAAGGTTTTATCTATACACTATATAAACGGTTCGTGGGTTCGAAATCGAGCAAAGTATCAATGTGACTTTTTTGTTTTCTAAGTTTCTCTTGGTCATTACCCCTTTTGATCGAGTTACCTTAAACGCAAGATGCCAATGAAGGCGTTATACCTAAACATTACATTTGTCTAAAAAGCTGTTTGCTCTAAATGAGAGATGCCGATGAAGCAGTATGCCTGAAATACAAGATGACTGAGAAGCAGTTTGCCTGAAATACAAGATGACTGAAGAGATGAGAAGCTGTAAATTTAATATGTGGATAGGCTGGTAATTATTGAAAAATCAATAAAATGAAGAGAGTTATCGACTATATGGCCTATTTCATTGTAAAATATAAGACCAAGCTCTATTTTTTCATTTGGCTCTCACAATAATTTTTGAAGGAAATTGACGAACGTCGAATTTAGTGGCACGTGTTCTTTATTTATTTATTTATCAACTTTATACATACAATATGTAATGGCGGACTTAATGCCTGACCCTACACAATAACACAACAGTGTGTCAACAATTAACTACACTCGGTGTCTCTTTCAGTCGTTATTCTTGACGAAATCTAGTGAAAGGGATAAATCACTGGTAACTTCTATCTTCGATTTTCAAAGTAGGCCCCCAGGAGTCATGTATGTAGTCAATGTAACAACTACAAAATGTTAAATATTATTTACATATAATTTATAATCAGCTGTCCACAAAACGCTATCTCAGGTACACACGAAAACATTTAAAAATTTTCACAAATTTAGGCACTTTGCTTTGTATGCATTTAACCACTTAGGCATTTTGTTTTTGTAGACATTTAACTTCTTAGGCAATTTGATTTGTAGACATTTAACTAATTAGGCAATGTGCTTTGTAGGCATTGACTTTAAGCAATCTGCTATTAAGTCAATTTCACATTTCAGGCATACTGCTTCATCGGCATCTTTCATTTAGGGTAAACAGCTTTTTAGGCAAATTTCATATTTAGGTATAACGCCTACATTGGCATCTTGCGTTTAAGGTAACTCGATCAAAAGGGGTCATTACTTACGGTATAGGAACACATGATGATAAAATTTTGATAAAAAAATATACTTAAAAGGGGTCTTATAAGCCGAAGATCGATCTGCTTACCTAGGGAGACAAAACACATTTAAGGCGCGAACGAAGCCTTGTAGAGTAGCTAGTAGAATATTATGTAGACAGTTAAAGATAATATGTTGGTACTTTTATATATGTATATCTATTATTTACTTTATAATATACAAATATATGAATAGTGGACTAGACCATGATAATGTCCAATAGAGAGTTGTCGAGCCATGTGGGAGACCTTTGCCCAACAGTGGAATGGAACAGATTAAAAAAAAATACTTGTCTTAGTGGACCTATCAGAGTTTGCCCTGTAGTATACATAAAGCACCTGGATTGATGCACCTAGGTGAATTAAATACACTAATAGTATACTTTATTTACTTTGTGTACCTAGTAGGTGCATCAAGATCACTAAAAATTGTAAAATAAAATAATTGGTAACAAAAAGAAAACCAACTTCAATTGTATAGAATACTTATATAATCACTAGCTGTGCCCGCGACTTCGTCCGCGTGGAATAGTGATTTTGGGCAGCATTTTGTGGATATATCTTTTGGTTTGTTTTGAATTATAAACATCTTCGTTTAGGTGAATAAGAAAAATCTTTACAGTAAATGCTTTTCTATATACGATATTAGACTATCGATACGCTACGATATTAGACGATGGCTATACAGCCATAGGGGGTCAAAGCCATACAGGCTGCTAGGATTACTTACACGTGACAAATCCACATAAAGCTGACCATGCGAAAAACAGCTAATATTTAGATCCACACTCACAACATTTAGTGTCTGACCTTAGGCTTTATTAATTGTCATCGCGAAACATAGGCTCACTGGAAACTGACTTCGTTTAAAACTAAACGGGAAATTGTTTGGAATGAGAGGAATCCGAGGAATAAAAACGCTATAAGGTTTTTTTTTATATATTAGCTTGACAAAGTGACACTACTCTGCCTGATGGTAAGCAGTCAGTGGAATCCAGAAGTGGTGGACACCATTCCAAAAGAAAAACTACTGGTATGGTGGCCTCCACTATGGCGGCTTAGTGAGATGCTTTTTCACGCCCCGCTTTAAAGACCCAGGATTAAAGTTAGATGGAAACTCATGCGCTGGCAAAGAGTTATAGGCTTTATTGAGCGACAAAGGTATGAAGTGCTCAACCGTTTGTTTCGAGACCCTTTAGATTGCGCTGTGAAAGAGTAGCACTTCAGTCCTGCACGTGTCGTTCTGGATAAAAAGGGAGGGGGGTAGGAATAATTTAAAGAGCTCTTGAGAAGACTCTTCGTGGTAAAGGCGATAGAAGGCGGCCATTGAGGAGGCGATGTCTCTTCGCAGCTGTAAATGCTCAAGTGGCCTTCGGGCTTCCGATGATAAAGACTGCTCGCAAAGGGCCCCCAAAGGCCAAAGGTACTCTGTCGAAAATGGTCGCCGGGTCCCACTAAGAGTGGTAATTTTTTTTTTTTTTTACTACTAATTTGACTCCACCCCGCCTGATGGTAAGTAGTCAGTGGAATCCAAAGGTGGTGGCCACCATACCAAAAGCCATCGTTTTAAACTGCTGGTATGGTGGCCTCCACTATAGCGGCTGGGAATGGGGTGGGAAAGGGGAGTGAGGGAAGTGAGGAAAGAGGAAAGGGGGAAATTGGGTCCCCGGCACTCTCACTCACCGAACGAAACGCAGTAGTACGAATACTACTACTCTTACGTCGATCTTCTATGAGAGGGTAGTACTTCCCTGGTCGATCCGACCCATTCATGCTGAAACCAGCGTAAATCGACTACTACTATTTCGTAATTCACTTTAATTCCACCTATTTCGTAATGAGACGTGTTAACAAACATGTTTTCATCACAAAAAATAAAAATAAATAAGTCCAGAAAAATATAAATCTAACTTTTATTTACATTTTAACTGATAAAGCATTTACATTTTAATAAAGAAATAAGACGTGTTAACCTAACTTAAAAACACACTAACCTAAGCTAAATACATACCACATGTATGACGTGATTGTTTAAATTGGCATAACTTTTTTATTTATGAACCGATTGACATGAAACAAACACTAAATGTTAAGTGAAGCTTACCACAATGTATCAGTGAAAACCATATTTAAATCGGATAAGCCGTTTTTGAGATTAGCGTGAACAAACGCACAGACAAACAGACAAACAGACAAAAATTGTAACAATCATTGTTTTGGGTTCTATTTGCGTTTATAAAGATCCCAATAACATTTTTTCTAAAATATCTTCAATGTACAGACAGCGACCGGTTACATTTTTATTATATGTATAGATTTCTGATTAACTAAATCAAAAAATTAATTACTTTGTGCTAAGTAAATTTATTTTTTACTTTTTAATTTTCTTCCTGGTTGGTGTCGGTTTTCTTTTTGTTAAAAATTATTTTTGTTTTATATACTTATCAAGAATGATTGCAAGCTTTTACGTATTATTGTTCTTCTGAATATTTAGTTAATCATTTTATTTTACACACAAATGGAAAAGGTTTAGTTCTGTTGTTTGTATTAAATACTTGCATCTTGCGTTTTGAATAAAAATATTGAAAGACAATGATATATGCTATTTTTATAGTTATTTTATTAGTTTAGTTACATTGGCGGCAATAGAGCAAATTTAAGGAACGCTATACATAAGTATATTGCGACTTCCCGAATAGTGAATTATGACAGTTACCCAGAATCCTGAAATATACATAAATAATATAAATATGTACTTACCTAAGTATCTACTTAAATTAAAAAGTGACCGCAAGTAGTTTGTATGCATTCAAATGTATTTGCGTCTTTTTATTCTCATTGGATGAATAAAACTAAAATCAATGGTATTTATCACACAAATTCTAAAATATCTATAAATGCTGAAAGTGTATTAAATGTACCCACTTATAGTTTACTTAATTCACCTAGGTGCATCAATATAAGTGCTTTAAGTACACTACGGGACACTTCAGTGAACTTAATGCACCTACACAGGTGCACAAAGTTTACTTAAAATATCTATGAAATTTATTCTAATGCTGAAAGTGTATTAAATGTACTTATAGTGTACTTAATTCATCTAGGTGAATCAATCCAGGTGCTTTATGTATACTACAGGAAATACACTTATGCTACACTAGCCTCTCACAGCGCGTTAAGTTTCATGTTCTCTGTTCCCGTCGCCAGTAACACTTACATAGTCTTAAACCTTCTTTAAGAACTGGGTTATTAAACGCAAAACAAAAGAATTACTCAAATCTGACTAGTAGTTCCAGAGATTAAAGCGTACAAAGAAACAAACAAACTTTTCCGCTTATATTAGTGCTAGCTTTCAGCAGCGCGGTTTTACCCGCGTCTTTGATTACTGCTCTGCTCCCGTTACCAGTAGCGTGATGTTACCTATAACCTTCCTAGAGAACTGGGCTATTATACGCAAAAAAAGTTTTTCAAATCCGACTAAGTAGTTGCAGAGATTAGCGCGTTCAAACAAACAAACTCTTCCGCTTTATATAATAGTATAAATAGATAGAAAACATAGTTCATGAAATCACCCGTAGTATCACCAAATTCTGCTTCGATCTATTCCGGTAATACCCCAAAAGGCTAATGCACGTCCAGCCACAACGTATTAAGACTGTCTAAAATCCATTTTCCATTGCAGAGGGAGCGATAATTAAATTGGACGGCTGGTGCAAAGCTTGCGTTATTTTATTAGCATTTAGTCATACCCTTGCCTTAAAGCTATATCACACTGTACGTGGCCGTAAAGCAATATCCCCATTGAATCGATTATGTAAGTCTGCGACGTCACATGTGTAATTAGGCGCTAGTATATTAATTAAATTACATTCAATATACGGAGTAAAAACGTGGTCTCTAACTGTTATGTTTGTGTCTAGGAACACCAAAATCAAAGTTCGAAAGGCTCAAAGTCACTCAGAGAGCGATGGAGATTAAAAATGTTTCTCTGCAAATCTATACTATTACATAATGCGGAAGAATTTGTTTATTTGTTTGAACGCGCTAATCTCTGAAACTACCACCGGATTTGAAATTCTTTTTGCGTATGATAGCCCAGTTCTTGGGGAAGGTTATAGGCTATGTAACATCACGCTACTGGCGACGGGAGCAAAGCAGTAATCAAAGATGTAGGTAAAACGCGCCACGGAAACCTAGTCATATGATAAATGACGTAAGCTGCAAAAAAAGTCAAAGCGGCTGACAGAATTGACATAGAAAATTATTAATAGAACTGATGACCGTTGAAACAAAAAAGTTCTGGTGTGGCGACCACGAACAACGTAATTTCTTTAAGATTATTTTTTTGCTACAGTATGTTTTATAATCAATTTCGACACATAACAATATAATTCAACATGTTTAAAAGTGTTCAAAGCTGTGAAATAACAAAGCACTGACATTCTCAAACTTCACCCTTATTAGAGGTAGATTTAGTCATCATTTTCACATGCTCCTGGCCCCACGTCACAAGTTGACTGTGTCGAAACTGCTAGTCCTTGTTCTGAGGTCGAAACTTTTTAGAGTTATTTGCGTATTATGATTTAGAACTACCTAAATCAAAATGTCCAATTTGTCCACAAATAATAATCAAGATACCAAACAGTTGACGATATGCCACATATTTACGAGTTATTCCGGTCTGATCCCCAGATCTGATCCCCCAGGGATCGGTTTATTTTAATTTTATTTTCTATTCCGTTCTAATCCCCCGTGCAGGGGATCAGAAACAAAAGAGAAATTTATATAAATATTTAATGCCGGTCTGATCCCCTAGATATCTTTGACAGATTTTTGAGATAGTTATGTACAAAATACATACAATAACTTCACGCCTGCTTTACGAGTCTAATCTTTTCAATAGAACATGCATTAAACAGATTAATAACATCAATTAAAAAACTGGTTTTACTCTCTTATGCGGCGCCCTAATTGGCAGCGATCGTACGATGGCGCGATGCGGTCTCGTCGTGCGATGATAATATACGTGTAAAAATTACTGTGCTTGTGCGATGGCAATACGACACTTGTAAACAAATCTGTATATTTGAAGTCGTCGCACGACGAGAACGTATCGTGTCATTATACTATCGCTGCTTATTAGAACGCCGCCTTAGACTATTAAATCCCTCTGCAGAGCCAAAGTATGGAGGACAAGCAGGTTTTGGCAAACGCTAGTCGCTACAAAAAGTATGCTCGATGTCCGTCAGGGCCTGCCCCGTTAACGTCCGTTCTGTGTCCTTTTCCGTTAAATTTAACAAGAGCGAAGGCATCTAACTGATAGTTATATCAAACCACACGTCAATAGTTAAATTGCATAATCAATCAAAAAGATAAGCTTATTTAAATGTATACAACAGGCGACCATTTTGCATACTGCAATAATGGATAAAAGTTTTAATTCGAATTTATAGTATCAAGCTCTATATGGACGGCGTAAAACGAATGACTTGTTTTATTATTCACGCAATTTTATTAATATACTAGTTTCTCGCAGCGCGGTTTGAGTTAAGTTACAACTTTGGTTACTGCTCTTCACCCGTCGCTAGCAGCTTGATTATACATAATCTATAACCTTCCTCAAGAACTGGGTTAAAAGAAAAATTATTTAAATCCGACTGGTAGTTTTAGAGATTAGCGCGTTCAAACAAACAAATAAACAAACGAACGAAGTGAAACGAATGGCCTGTTTATTGTTCACGCAATTTTATTACTTAATGTGTTCTCGATGATACGGGGATAAAAATATTTCACGCCTTGAATTTATTAAATTATTTTTATTTGGTTTGGTATAAATGTGCTGTATTGTAATTTCAAGCCGTGGTTATTAATGGCGTTTTGACTACAATATAAAAAAACCGAATTTATAGTAGTATTAGAACCACCTGTCCTAAAGGTGAATAAAATAATGTATGAAATAAACTTTATTTTTCCAACACAATAATTTCTTACATTATTTAACACTAAGACATGACCGTGTTAATAGCTTCCACATTGTTACACAGTACTAAACCATGGACTAAAACTAAGATAATAACTAAAAATGTATATAAAATATAACTAAAAAGTAACAAAAAAGAAAGATGGCGGTTAAACGATGTATGAACGCCTTTAATCATAGCAACGCTTACGGCCTGTCAAAGTGGAGACGCTTGGAGGAGGTATATGTTTAGTAGATGACGTCTCTTGGATGATGACGATGATATTTATCGATGTAAATAAACTAATAGGAGCCTAATCAGACATATAAAACCATTAACATGAATCAATGCATATAACGATTTATTTTTATGCTATCTATACTATTATATAAAGCGGAAGAGTTTTTTGTTTGTTTATTAGTTTGTTGTTTGTTTATAAAAAATTTTTAACCGACTTCAAAAAAAGGAGGAGGTTTCTCTATTCGACGGTGCATGTATCGCCGCCCTCACCGAATAATATCGTAATCGAAAAATCTAAATTTTACAGGAAAAATAAAATACGGTTTATGGGTCGTAACTTTTTACCTGGTTTACTTAGAGTAATCATTTATATACCGTAAGATAGCTAATTTTTTCTTCAATAATTTTATGTAATTTAAAAAAAATATATTTATACCTAGTTTAAGTTATAAGCGAAACTGTATATTACCGAAATTGAAATAGAATCTTCATCCGTAAAACAACAATACGATTTTATTCGGGTTAACTATCGATACTCCTCTATACAGTAATAGTTAAATGCGATCTTATTGACTGTTTTGCAGAAATGTTAACTGACTCAGTAATGAATTCTTACAATAATATTCGGCGATAAAACAAAGTAAGATAATAATTGTAAAATTTATTAACGTTATTATTCCATGTTATACAAAACAAGTTTCACTATTGTAAAAATATATTGCCGTGTAATCCGTATTGGAATATAGAAAGTAATAATTAATCAAAATCCTAAAATAAAACGAGTTTTTCGTTTTTTCAAAGGTATTTTAATCAATGCATTAAAAAACAACAAACGAAAAATAATTATCGATTTAACATTAAACGATTGAGGTTTATTAATATTTCAGAACCATCTAGGCATCATTTAGGTCTGACCCATCAACATCGTTGGAGTTTGGCTGTTCTGAATTGCCGAAACAACGAAAAATAATTATCGATTTAACATTAAACGATTGAGGTTTATTAATATTTCAGAACCATCTAGGCATCATTTAGGTCTGACCCATCAACATCGTTGGAGTTTGGCTGTTCTGAATTGCCGAAACACACAAGAGAGTTGTACTTAGCCACGGTAATGTTTAGGTATAGCTTCACTAACACACAATCCAAGTAAATCATTATACAGAAGCTTAGGTATAGGATAGGTTCGTGATAAATCTGTGTCAAGTTATCAACGGTTGTAACTTCCACAAGATTTTTCGGGTCTGCGCCCACGTTTTGATTTTGCAGGATCCGGGTCAGTGTCTAAGTCGAAATATTCATCCTCAAAATTATATCTTAACTGTAAGATGCGTAGTTTTTCATGAGATACTTTAATTTCCATAATTTTGACCACGCAATTTTTCAGCCTTGTGTAGCCTTGAGCTAGTTTTTTCCAGAGATGAGACATTTTAAATCATAAAAGTCGCTTTGCTCCATTTCTTTTACATAATATTTCTCACCTTTTACTTTTGCATTTAATATAACGCCGTAAGACTTGATCAGGTGTAAATAGTATTATATTCTTCATAGCGCGTTCAACACACGAATGCATGCTGTCACCCTCACTTTGGCTATGGCCAATCTAAAAAAACGATGAGATATGCTATGCTATCCAGACCGTAAATTTAAAGCATAAAGTTACATGGCAAAAATAAATCTATTTATATTCTGCCTAGACCCATCAGAATAAAATGATATATGTTTAATGCCTCTTTGTGTTTCCTGTTGTATAAATTGTAATGAGGAGCTTTCAATTTCATTTGATCCTCTTTTTGCAATAGAAAGGTCCCAGACATAGCAGTATCCTGACTTATTAAGTGCGTTAAAAATTGTAAAATTATAAATGGGATATTTGCGCTTATAGTGGAAAATACCTACCTCAGATTGAGGCACATTAAGGACCTTTTCTAGATCAATTTTTGAATCTTATTTTTTGTACCCGAATAAGATTGTGATAATAGTTTGCTGTAAAATATGAGACACTGAGAAGTTAGTAATAACCTATTAAGATGATATTCGTTATAAAACTACGTTTTTATTTTGACGCGAACAGTACGGGTAAAGTCATTACAAAACAACTATCTCGAAAAGTACTCGTACGAATATTCTGAAAAAAATTCACAAGGTGTAATCAACTCTCTAGAACAATAATTCCTAATAAAAGCACTTCTATAGTAATAGTCGATTACGATACTATTCGATGAGGGCGGCGATATATATTTCTTTTTTGTGTGTTCGCGGATAACTTCGTCGTTTATGAACCGATTTTGATGATTCTTTTTTTGTTGGAAAGGATATATTCCAAGGGTAGTACCATGATAAGGAAACCAGGATCTGATGATGGCATCCCAGAGAAATTGAGGGAAACTTTCGAAAGTCGTACTGACGACTAGTGCATTTGTTATTTTTTTCATTAATTATTAAAAGGCACTACTATTTAGTGAAGGTTCGGCGTCGATCTTATGATGGAGCACAAAAGAGGGAACTCCTCAATGATTTACAGCAATTACTTGGCGTTTGGACTTAATTCATTTCTAATGATGAGAACTTAAGAGAACTATAAGTGCCATTACAGGTGACCATAGACTGTCGAGTAAATTCCTCAACAGCATCGGGCTTTCTTCTAACGGTTCGATTTGCCAAAATGTTTATTGTGTACAAAATAATACCTAAGTAAGATTTAGATATTCCCATTACTAAAAATTGTAAAATAAAATAATTTTTAACAAAAAGAAAACCGACTTCAAACTGGAAGGAAACTAAAATAAACTAAATTTTTATAGCACAAAGTAATTCGTATTTTGATTTAGTTAATCAGATATAATTAAATAAGTATTTTATAATTTTCAAGTTGGTAGCTTTCCGCAAAGCTAGCAATAATACCCCTAAGAATTGAACCCGGAACCATGGCGGCTAATGTAGCATCCCACGTAGCAATATAAAATCTCGTAGCACTGCCTACGCTACGTTTACAACTATTCTGTGCTACGAAATTAAACTAAATACAACGAAATTACTATCATACTATGTTAGCATACTCGAAATTAGTTCCGACCCTTTTCAACTTATTAAAAGAATCTCGTCCGTACCTATTATTCTAAAAATAAAGAAAATCCGAAACATACATACCTAGAGCACTAAATATATAAATAAAATAAATAAAGAGACTATACATATTTTATATTTTTCATACTGGTATTTGTGATAATATATATTTTGCTGAAAAGTGCTAATGATAATGCCATTACATATTTTGTTACTCTCTTTAATTTATTTATTACTGTAAACCTTTTTTATTTTGAACATACACATCAAAAATCATTACGTTTTTTTTCCTTTGACAGTTGAATATTAAATTTAGAAAGCTGTTATTGAGCAAAAGTTTACTATTAGTGTATTTAATTCACCTAGGTGCATCAATCCAATTGCTTTAAGTATACTACAGGGTGTATTTACATAAATTTTTAGACGCAGCGTAGGCAGACTGCTCACAATAGGGAGCGACAACTTTATAAGGGTGGGCAACCGATGGATTATATAAGGTAAGTGTTATAGTCCACCTGATCGTCAGCAGTTACCCGTAGCCTTTGGTTACTGTATTCGCTAAATATTGTAGAAATAATATCTACTAATAAAACGCAACCAAGTCTTTGTTACTGTATTACTGTGAGAGATGAGGACAGACAAACATAAGGCAGGGAAGCGATAGAATATAGGTATCTAATGGATGGGCGCTGGCAGGATTATTTTCAGGGAGTTGCATTAACTTCCAGGGTGGCGCACCTGTTTTTTTTAAGCAATATGTGCATGCTCTGCATTCTAAACAATATTGAGAACAAAAATTTTTTGACCAGGCTGGACAACAAATTGGATAGCAATCTATAAACACTTTAACTTAAAGATTAACTTAATATTTTTTTGACTGGCCTGTTGGTCTAGTGGTTAGTGACCCTGACTGCTAAGCCGGAGGTCGTGGGTTCGATTCCCACCCAGGACAAACCTTTGTGTGATGAGCATGATTATTTGTTCTGTGTCTGGGTGTAATTTATCTATAATATGTATGTATTTACAAAAAAAAAAAATGTAAATAAGTAGTATATCAGTTGTTTAGTACCCATAACACAAGCAAATATAATTACTTAATTTGGGGCTAAATGGCGCTGTGTGATTGTGGTAGAATATTATTATTCTCTTTATTTAATTATGTACACATAAAATTACATTTTTAAATATATATAAAAAATAATAGAAATATACATTTAAAAATATAAAAATATGGAGACCCACCGATATCGGGTACAGGGACATATCGGGTATATTATTATTATTATTATTAATATAAAAATCTTAATCTTTTCTGTGTGTAGTTTTACTCGACAGGGGGTGAAGTTCACTCCCTCGCACCCATGCTCCCAGCGCCCATGATCTGATGTAAATATTTATATCTGTAGGTATATTATGTAGATATGTGTATTGTATATTTATGTAAGTAATATACTTTTTGACTCATCTCCCAAATTTATTTATTTGTGCACCCAGCTTCGAAATATCTCTGCATCACCCTAGGTAGATTGGTATAAAATGCCTCAGGCATTAAGTCCGACATTAGGTTACATGTATGCATATATAATTGAGCCACCAGTCTCACACATTGAAAATTAAAATTTTTAGACTCTTTATCAACTTTATAGTTGGATAATTATAGTGTGGACACAACACTTAAAGCAAATAATTAATATTAATATAAAATAAACTAAATAATGTATATTGTAATAAAGTGTATACGTATTGTGGGTCTCGCAATGATTATTATATTTTCTTTGATAGTTAAACTTTTAGGTACATTAAATATTACATACATTAAATATCTTTGGATAGAAATTAAGTCTCAAATATTTCTTCAAGGTACTTTCTGACTTTGAAGTTAAATCTTTAGAATTTATTAAAACATTTAAGGAATTGTTAATATCGTTTGTACAAGGAGTTATCAAAGACTACTAACCTCTTTGTTAATTTGTTAAAAATAAACGCTAAAACAAAGAGTAATAACGAAGTTATGCTTTACCTACAAATACTGAAACTGAACTCAGTTTATTTCCTTGTAATTTTAATACGAATATTAGCGATAGAAAGGTGAGCCTAACAAATAGTTAACTTTTATTGTATGTAAACGTTTGTAGTACATCTTTGACTCTGTAATAAAATATTAGATTTATTTTAGTTGTATCCTAGTTTTAGATTCCATTTTATAGGTATTAACAATGGGTCCCATTTGATATTTCCATTGAATCCCATGTTATAACAACAGGTATACTTTTCTAAACAAAAGTGGTTTTCCAACCTTTATCAAACACTACGCGCCCGCCGTCGCTTCACTTCGGTATCAAAATTATCTTTTGTTAGCGAACACTAGCATTATGAACGTCTACATTAAACATAATTGTTATACACATCGATATAAGATATAAACAATTTCCTAACAGAGGCCCTAGACAAGTGGCAATGATTTCTATTCTACTCATAGAATAGATTAAAAAATGTATTGGATTGACATAAGCTAACGCCAACGCTTATGTCATTCTCATACATTTTTTATCTATTCTATGAATAGAATAGAAATCTTTCACACTTGTCTAGGGCCTCTGGCAGTATAAATTTGTATTGAAAAAAATGTATTTATAAAAATTACCCTCATAGGTTTCAACTTGACACCTCCATCGGTTTTCTGGTCAAAAGCATTTTGGTAGGTAGACGTCGACCCTATAAAGATGCCGCTTCTTGCCCTGTGAGGCACAGTGACAATAAAAATCGTTTATTATTTCAACAAACTTTCTCTCGATGTAATAAGAACATCAGAGTTATAACTTTAATGTGTAGCACAGAACCATTCTGTATTTAAGTAAAAGTACTATACTATTATTACAAGAGTAAGAAAATAGAACTTTACATTACTAACATAAAACAATTGTAGTCTCTTTGATTTATTTTTAACAGTAATTCTTTCCAGAAAGTATTTGGTTGGACTTATACCCTTTTTAACTTTTAGACTTTCTTTGACTCGTGGGTTTTGTAGACTTTAGTGATTAAAATTCATGAAGACAGACAATCGGGCCTAAAGAATAAGAACAGTTTGTCTGAGTACTATGATAGAAAAATTTGGTAAACTATATTTATTGAAAACTAGCTGCGCCCTGCGGCTTCGCCCGTTAAAATGAAAAGAATGAAAATGATATGTTTATGGGAACTAGACCGATTTTCGGGATAAAAACTATCGCGTGGCGATCAATGCTCATACCTGCTTTGTATGAGAAGAGGCTTTTCCCTGCAGTAGGATTATAACGGGCCGATATGATGGTATGTTGAACTGCTTAGGTGAGTCCTTTGGGTCTATAAAGCGTTGTGTAATTGTTGTGTTATTATTACACCTTAGTTACATAAAAATGTAATTTTATTAAGAACCTATCCCTTAAAATTGCACTTTAAAAACTTCTAACATGTCAAGTTGTCACGTATGTGATTCTATGATTAAATTCAAGAAATGTTTAGACCAATACATTTAATTGTTCATTAACAATGACTGTAATTTTAAAATGTTTATTTGGTGTTTTATATTGTATTAAATTACATGTTTGTGTACGTATGTATTATACAGATTGCTGCTGTTTAAATTGTCCCCTTGCTTTGTTTAAATTTGTTTAATTTTCATTATTGTGTAACATATTAGGTACTTAACTTAGTTTTAAATATTTTTTAAATGCATGCTGTGGTCTCCTATAATTAAAGGAGTACACATGAAAAATTCTTTATGAAATGAACCGTGTAAATTGTAGTGTATATTCTTTATTGGAGATCCTGAAAAAAAAAAAGTTAATCTGACCTAGCTTCAATATTGAGAGCATTGTTTTGATAGAAAACTATTTATACAATGCAAATGGTGTTTATGTTGGAGGCCGTACGTTAATTTTGATGTTATTGCTGCATAATGTTAAAGAGACATGGACATGATTGGAACCAATAGTTGATAAATGCCTTATTACGTTAGTAGATCCACGCTGGTTTTAGCATGAATGGGCCGGATCGTCCGGGAAAGTGCTACCCTCTCATAGAAGATTAACGTAAGAGTAGGAGTATTCGTACTTCTGCATTTCGTTCGGTGAGTGAGAGCGCTGGGGGCCCAATTTCCCCCCTTTCCTCTTTCCTCACCTCCCTCATTCCCTTCCCCTAAACCCATTCCCAGCCGGCATAGTGGAGGCCACCATACCAGCAGTTTAAGACGATGGCTTTTGGTATCTGAGTCACCACTTCTGGATTCCACTGACTGCATCAGGCGGGGTAGAGTCACTTTGGTAGGATAATATAAAAAAAATGTGTAAACGAATTAATTTGTTACTCGTTCAAAAATTAATGCACACTGATTGACACCCTCTTTTTTAACCGACTTCAAAAAGGAGGTTCTCAATTCGGAGGAGGTTTTCAATTCGGGTCGTTTGTTTTTTTTGTGTGTGTGTTACGCGATTTCTCCATCAATTTTGAATGGATTTTAGTGATTTTTGCAAGGTAGGTTTCAGACGTAGGCCCATATAAATGTGATCGCAATAGGTTCAGCGCTTTTCAAAATTTTAACAAAAACTAAATATACGCCGATGATGTTTTAGTTTGTTCAAGTTATATTGAGAAATTCTACTTTTAGTTTTTGTTTAAGTTTGTGTAGTCGACCATAAAGTTGCTTTACCACTCTTAGAGTAAATTTCGTTTGCATACCACAAAACAATAATGTCTATTTTTGATTGCAATTGACCTCAGTACAGTGGCAGTTGTTAATGTCATATTGAGTTCTAATGCATTTTAATTTTGATAAAATTTATTGATTTTTTTTTTCAATTTTATCATTATAATATACCATTAATAATCATCAACAAGAATATTATTCTACACTTGACGCTGGCAGAAATAGCTGACACAATCGTTGGCTTTGTTGCCAAAAAAACGAGAAAAAGAAGATAGAATTTTTTGTCAAAAGTGGTAAAGCAATTTTGCCGAATTTACAGGTATAGTATTGAAGTCGGTTATTGTTTTTTTTTCTTAAAACTAATTATTATTCTAATACAATGTGTAGCCGTTTACTAACAAACTAAATTCTAAGGTCTACCTGATAAGACCTCTACCTGACTGACACTGTCTAGTTAAAAACAACTAAGCCGTGATGCCGAGAAGCAATAGAAAAAGCACCAAGGGTAATTGAGCTTTAAACATGCTATATATTGTGCCTTTATCTTTCTTTACTGAAAAATTCTGCGCGCTCCAATGTCAAAATCTAAAAGCCAGAGGGTTTACGCGTCATGAGTGGCAACGTCGCCATTTTGTGTCATGTCATGGTTTTTTTAATTTTTATAATTTATTTTATCATTATCATTTAAAGCTGTATGAAAGGTAAGTTACCATAATGCTTATATAATATAAAAATAACGCAACTTAAGTTTCAAATGTATTATTTGCATAAAAATAGAACTGTAAACGCAATGACTTTTTTTGGATTGACTGCCTCTGTGGTTCGGTGGTACTGTGTACGGACTGCCACGCAGAGGTCGCGGGTTCGATTCCCGCTCAGTGCAAATATTTGTGTGCATGAACATGTCGATTTGCATTGGTCTGGGTGTTTCTATGTATAATATGTATGTATTTACAAAAAAAAAAGTATTTAAGTATGTATATCCTCATTCTAGAACCCATAACACAAGCATATAATATGCTTACTTTGGGTCTAGATGGCGTTGTGTGTAGTTGTTGAAATATTATTAGGAAAAAAAAAAAGATTTCTTACTTTTTATACTGCTTTCATCTAATTCTTGCATGTTAACAGAACATATTTTTAAAATATAGCTCTGTTTAAATTGACTGCACCGTTGGTCTAGTGGTTAGTGTAACTGACTGCGACGCCGGGTGTCGTGGGTTCGATTCCCGCGGAAGGCAAATATTTGTGTGATGAACATTTGTATTTGTCTTTAGTCTGGGTGTTTTCTATGTATTATAAGTATGTATTTACAAAAAAAAAAGTATGTATATGTATTATATTTCAGTTATCTAGTACCCATAACAGAAGCTCTGCTTAGCTTGGGACTAGACGACAGTGTGTGATAGTGTCCACATATTATTATTATTATTAATGATAAAAATTAAAAACGACAAAACATGACACTAAATTCCGACGTTGCCACTCATGAAGCGTAAACGCTCTTAATGTACAAATGAGCTTTTACCGTCGCTGTGATTAAAAAATCGAACCTTTTAAGATTAATTTCATAATTTTTGCAACTCAAGTATTTAGGCAATAAAAATTTTAAATGAAACATTCTAATCCTTTAAATATTCCTTTGTAATTCAAACGAAAGTTGGTTAGAAACTTTTGGGTTCGCATATTTCTGTACTCGTAGTTATTAAATTATTTCGTTAGATTGTATAAAACTGAGTTCGGGCTGTTTCTGCGGTTGTGTTTGATGTCTCGGTGAATTCTAATGATTATTGGTTATCATTTTTAAATAGTTTTCTTTGTGTTGCTTTTCATATAGCAAAATAAAACGTTTACTTATAAATTGACGGCTATAAGAGAAGCAAAAGGAAACCAGGATTACCACACACATGTTGCCTTTTGTAGCAATATGCAAATTGAGGCAGCCTGCAAAGCACACATTTTACTTTTACTTTACAACATAGAAAGCTGTAATTACTTACCTATAGAGTTAAGTGCCTGTGTCACTTTGCATGCTATTTGAAATTGTAACTTACAAAAATTGTAGTAATCTGGCGATTAAAAAGAGTGGCTTGAGTATCTTGCCTGTTCTTCTTGTGCCCCACCCTACGTCAGCGAACTGGCTGTAAGTTAACTTTAAACAGATTTGATTTTCTATTAACTCACGTAGTACTTTCCCAGAAGACTCGAGTTATTAATACTGAAACCAGCAAGTAATTACTAACACTAGGGGCCCTACCGCAACCTCTTATAGCAATCTTACTATAACCTTACTTTGTATCTATCTTTGTTTTTAATGGTACAAAAGAAAAAGACAAAACACAAAGTAACATTAAAATAATACTGCTTGAGATAGTGTTGTTTTCATCAGTTATTTTTGAATATTTAAAAATCTCCTACATCCTTTTTAAAAAAGCATCCACATTTAATTGGCTAATATCTCTAACCTTAATTTACAAAGGCTACACATAAAATCTTCTTTCACAAATCTTTTCTTCAAAACATGTAGTTAGAACCATACAAAAACTTATTCGCCTTTAACAAATCTTTTTTTTTTTCGTACAACTAGTTAGAACTATACAAAAACTTATTCGCAACAGATTTGAAAATAGACAGAAGAACATTCTCGGCGTGTTCTACGAAATAAAATCTTTAGTTTATTAACATAAGTTGAAAACTTTTATAGTTTCCGCCTGTTTACCGACTTCTTAAGTAGTGCGAATATAAACATTGCAATTTAAATTCACTACTTTTCCATTAGCCGCACTATTATGTCATTAGGTGGTGTAGTAGTTTTTCCTTTTTTTTAAAGACAACACATCTTTGTATGATCCATAAATATAAATGTATGTTTGACTGGCCTGTTGGTCTAGTGGTTAGTGACCCTGACTGCTAAGCCGGAGGTCGTGGGTTCCATTCCCACCCAGGACAAACTTTTGTGTGATGAGCATGTTTGTTCTGTGTCTGGGTGTAATTTATCTATAATATGTATGTATTTACTAAAAATAAATGTATAATATATACCCATAACGCAAGCAAATATAATTGCTTAATTTGGGGCTAAATGGCGCTGTGTGCATGTGGTAGAATATTATTACTATTATTATTAAATGTCACCAGTCACTATGTGTTTGGAGTCATTAAAATTCATACATATGGTCATATGCATCAATAGTATTAATTTTATTTTATTTATTATCTGCTATCATGCACCTACTGTGGTTCAACTTACCGTCACCCGGTTTACTGGTAGATAATGCCGTTGGCATTAAGTCCGCCGTTATACATTCTGTTTGTAAGAAGCTTATTACATAAAAATAAATAAATAAAAGGTATGTTTGTAAAGAATTTCATATTATTAGTAATAGGGCCGCGGCTTTTCTGATTTCAATGGCAACCAAAACCATAGGAAATTATATAACTTGGGTATCTACATACTTTAATATGTCATAATGCGTAATTACAGTTACAGTGATGAAGACATCCTTCTATTAGTTAACAATATTAATTGGATAGCTAATTAACTTAAGTATAAAGTAATCTAATAATTACCCCCTTATTCATAAACATCATACAAGCTTTTATTAGCTAAAATATATTTATATTTTATGAATAAGGGGCAGTATAAAGGTACCCCGTAAATATAAACCCGTTTTTTTTAAAAGAAGTTTTCAATATTTAATACTATTTTGGCAGATTTTAATTTAAACCAAAGGCTAAAAATTTAGGGCTTTTTAATTAATTGACTCGTTTAAGCCGGAATTTGTAATGTACAATGTAAACTTTACGTTCCATTAAAAATGTCACTTTAGTATTCGTCTATTTTCAACCCAGTAACTATACATAACTCATATACCACCTAAACCACTAGTCTACACGATACTGGACTAACTACAATAAGAGTAATATACTTACTATTGAAGATAAGTAGGAGATATTTGGAAGCCTCGCAATTCACATACATGAAGATACTTTATAATTCATTTTTACTTTGTCTTTTATCGTCAACAGGAGGGTACTATCCTTTCCTCTGTATTATTTATCTTGCTTTAGTTTTTAATTTTCGCTTTTCCGTATGTACTGTTTCATTTTTCTAACAACTGTGTCTGCACACTGTAAAGCACATTTGGTGTAATGGAATGAAATATACAGTTTTAGTTTCAATTCAGACTTACCTTTTTATTTTTATACCACTTGGGTGGCAATTAAATATTTAGTTTTAATGATGGCACCTTAGCCATACAATTTAGCATTACCAAAACAATTTTATGAAAACACGATCAAGCCAATGCCGACTATGAGAGTGATGAATGTGTTGTCTTCTTAACCTGGGGACTGAACCGACGTGAACAGGAAAGGAATGAGGGAAAAAAGGAAAAGCACTTTTATTTTCCGTCCTTACTTTTCTCACTCACGGTTGATAAAGGGGTGCGAGTCCGTAGACCCCGTGAGGTTGACCCCTTCTATAGATTTAGTGTCCGTACTTAGTTTTCTTAAATTTGTTTACACAATTCCTAAAGAAAACTGCCTAAACATAACTATTCTTACCTGCTACTAAACATCAGAATGTCAAAGTTAAAAACATTAACTCATTTGGGTTAATTGAAGGTTATTACAATTTTTTGTAAGTTACAATTTCAAGTAACATGCAAAGTGACGCACCTAAACGCTACAAAGGACTAAATCGACTGCATGACGTTAACAATCTCTTAATCTACCTTCGTATCACTCAACTCTTGGACAAACTTGAGAGATTATTATGGAAATATCCCAACAAACGCTTTGGGACGAGTGTTGGTATTATTCGGTGAGTGATGAGGGCCGAAGACATAATTAGTGACGGTGCTCGGGTAATTCAATTGTCGCTCAAGAGCCCACACACGGCACAAACTCGGCTAATTCTGTTTACACGTGCTTCTGAATACTACTACCCTAGTGATGAGAGAACAGAGATTATCAAATCAATTTATTCATAGATCACATTAACGAAATGAACGAAAAGGTGTCAAGAATAAAATGTAAGACTGTTTAAGCGTATATCGCATCATAGATATGCATCATACTGTCTGTTATTTTTACAAATAAACTTTCTTTCTATTTTAAACCCCCGACGCAAAAACGTCGAGGTGTTATAAGTGTGACGTGTCTATATGTATGTGTGTCTGTCTGTGCCATCGTAGTTTCCAAACGGATGAACCGATTCTGATTTTGTTCTTATTTTTGTTTGAAAATAAATTAGCTTATCTATGTTTGATGAAAATCGGTCCAAGATGGCAGCCGCCACAAAATGGCAGATTTCATAAAATATTATTTCACAACTCCCTCAATATGGGTATCAAATGAAAAGGTAGGTGAAGGTGAAGGGTATAAAGTAGTAGGTAATGCACCAAACACCATAATAAATTTCAAATCCAAGATGGCCGCCACCAGAAAAATTAAATGGCGAATTAAGTATATTTTTTGTTTCACAACTCCCTCAATATGGGTATGAAATGAAAGGGCTTGACTAGTAGAATAATGTACTAGGAGATATGTTGACAAAGGACATAGTACAAGCACTCGTAACCGACATGTCTGTATGAAAAGATTAATGAATGTTGAAGAGGCAATACAGGTATGTTTGGATCGTAGCAAATGGCATTGTATAGTCTCTGCTCACCTCATTAATCGCAGGCGTGAAGTTGTATATGTACGTCGGGCAAATATAGCAGAAACACATCAGTTTCGCCATACTCCAGTAGCATATCTGGTAACCAAGAAGTCTGTGGAGCACGAGACACACATTTGATTATATGCCCTTAGTACCTCCACTGCTGTTTCTAGTTCTCTATTAAGGCTTTATTAAATGAGTGGAGCACACATAATACGACCCCACTGTTCGTTCGATAGAATGCAACATAAAAGATAATCAAAATTATTACAGTTAAAACTCAACTTCTTATTACTTGTACTATATCAACTCGTTGCGGGTACGACCGAAGTTTCTGCGATTTGGCAGCTGCCTACCGAATCTAAAGGACACTCACTTGACCAAGTTATTGCACTGCTACTTATATTATAAACGCTCTTGTGTCATAGCCAAGTATTTGTGAACGAAATTCTCTTTGTGAATAAATTATAAATTTGGTTTAGGCGCATTAGGGCTAATTCTCATTATGGCAACCGACTCGCTAATGGACTACTTCTCATTGTAGCCACTTCTCATTTTGGTTACTTCTGATTAGGGCTACTTCTCAAAATTTGGGAATGTTTATTGATATATTGTAGTCTTTATGTATATATATATATAAACATGTTTATTCATTACTAAGATATAAATGACATTATTTTAAGAATAAAATCAACACAATCATTAAATAATAAACAATCTGTATTACAATTTCGGAAGACTGTTATACGTCTACTGAGTCTTTAGAGTATTATAGAAAACAGTAGACATGATGTATCTGAATAGTATTGTGTTTCTATTGAGTATTAGTTTCTAGTACTTCTAAGGACTACCTTACTGTATAGCGGAGATTTTATCTTTCAGGGTAGTGCAGGTACTCTTTCAGCCAGCTACGTCAATAATGGCAGGGAAATAGCTTCAGCTTCTGCCGATGTTCATGAAAGAAGGTTACCTCAAACTATCATGTAATATTTTTGAGTCACTAAAGATATTTAACGCGGGTGAAACCGAGCCGCGGGAAAAAAAAATAAGATAATAATAAACTATTCAACCATTATTTCCTCTCTGATGCAGCAGTGACAGCGAATTTCGAAAAATTTTAGACTCTACTACCAGGAGCGCTATTCATTTTTCAAAATTCAAAGTTTGTGTGTGTGTTTGCTACCACTCAGTGCCTAAACGGCTAAATCGATTTGGATGAAAATTGGTACCTATGTAGATAGATTCGATGCCGGGACGAACATAGGCGGCTACTTTTTATCTCGAAAATCGGTTTGGTTCCCGAGGAAGACCAATCACAGTTTAGGCGCGGGCTAGCTAGTAAAAAATATTTTACGATCTAAAATTAGTTCACACAGTGAAACTACACATTACTTATACCGAAAAACTATTATTTTAATATTATTATTCTGTTCTGAGATCCGATTTCCTATATAAAAAAACAATGGGTGTTTGGCAAACTTAAGTCGACAATCAATTCAACCAAATTAAACAATCCAAACACTTCAATCAAAATAAGGAAGAAAGTAATAATATGTTATACAAATCACGTCGCTAACGAATCCATATCCTTTACCTTGTCACCTTATAATATGTCTGATGACCAAATATAGAACTACTTATACCAAGGTAGTATCACATTTTCCTGTAATATTTTTCTGTTATTATGTATGTATTTACGTACATACAGACTGTTGTTGTTTGGCTTTGATTTAGACTGTCTCGTAGTGGTACTGTGTAGGGACTGTCACACAGATGTCTCGGATTCGATCCTCGGATAAAATGATATTGGTGCTCCTGTCGAGAAATTCTCAATATTAACCTGAATGGCGTCGAAAATGGTTTTTTTATGACTCTACTCTGCCTGATGATAAACAGTAGGTGGAACCCAGAAGTGGTGGGCACCATTCCAAAAGCCAAACTACTGGTATGGTGGCCTCCACTATGGCGGCTTAGTGAGATGCTTTCATACGCCCTTCTTAAAGGACCCAGGATTAATAAATAAATAAATAAATAATATGTGGACACTATCACACATCGTCATCTAGTCCCAAGCTAAGCAGAGCTTGTGTTATGGGTACTAGATAATTGAAATATAATACATACACGTACTTTTTTTTTTAATATATACTTATAATACATAGAAAACACCCAAACTAAAGACAAATACAAGTGTTCATCACACAAATATTTGCCTTCCGCGGGAATCGAACCCACGACACCCGGCGTCGCAGTCAGTTACACTAACCACTAGACCAACGGTGCAGTCAACTAGATGGGAACATATGCGCTAGTAAAGAGTTCCAGGCCTTAATTGAGCGTTAATTGATTTATGATTTGGCTACAGTCTCCTGTTACATTGGGAGATTATACATATTCTGCCTACGCTTTCAGGTAAAAAGTAGTGATGGTATAATAATTTCTTTTACCACCCATGCTTTGCATTGTCATGCTTACTAAAATGTCATTGCTTGTGGTGTCGTATTGGCCGGGTCATCACCTTCCCTCTAATATGGCGAGGGTGATGATGGCTGGCCCGTGCGTCATGCTCGTGAACGGGTGCTACTTGGGATGACTGGTCAATCTTGGCATGGCATACTTTTAATATTCAATCCAGTATTACCTTGTCGTGCAATGTGACCAGGAGGTGCATTTATTTATTTATTTATTTATTTATTTATTAATAGGACAACTTACAAAACATACACTTAGGAAATGATTAAGTATTACAAATTTTGTTTTGTGGCTCAAGCAATAGTGCTGTTTCAATTACAAGTTGCCACGGCATGCATTACAGTTTACAATGAGCAAACAAGTAGTTAGTAGTTATTGTTTTTTTTTTATCACAAACATTTACCAAAAGCATTTACCAGTTTAATTAATATACGTAGTCAAATTACCATACTAGATGAAACTAAATAATTGAAATCCTCTCTTTTCTTTCTTTAATCTTAGTATTATATTAATTGGTTAATTTGTAATAATTACTTTGTATGGTTCTTTGGTTGCGTTGAGTGTTTAAATTGTAACTCATTCAAATAACTGTAATTATCTGGCGATTGAAAAGAGTGGCGTGAGTTTCTTGCCAGTTCTTCTCACAGCTCTACCTCGTCAGCGAACTGGCTGTAGGTCAATTGGCTGACAAAATGTAATGTTGACTTTTCATAAGCATCATACTTTATGATCAAAATGAAATAAATGCTTTGACTTTGACTTTGACTTTAATAATAATATTCTACCACATTCACACAGCGCCATCTAGCCTCAAATTAAGCAATTATATTTGCTTGTTTTAAGGGTACTAAACAACTGATATACTACTTATATACATTTACTACATTTTGTTTTGTAAATACATACATATTATAGATAAATAACACCCAGACACAGAAAAAACAATCATGCTCATCACACAAAGGTTTGTGCTGGGTGGGAATCGAACCCACGACCTCCGGCTTAGCAGTCAGGGTCACCAACCACTAGATCAACAGGCCAGTCATGTTTTATTGTATGTCCTAAATTGTACAATAAACCTTTATTATCAAGACTGTAACAAGCGAATCGCAGCTACTGTTAACGGTTATTAAATAAATCGTTGTGTTATACGTTTAATGGAATAATGGTTATATGAGCGACTTTACGAATGTCGTCGGCAGACAAACAAAGTTCCATTACTACGCACTCATGTCGACAAACGATCTAACTCGTAAGAGATAAGCGATTTGAAATAATTTTATTTTAATTATTCATATTTTATGATGAACATATTTTATTTATTTTATTATTTATGTATTTACCCGCTTCGTATACACGAGGTAGTTGATTCGAATCCGGGCAAGTACTAATGTGATTTTAAAAAAAACATATGTACTTTCTAAGTTTATCTTATTTTTTTCTGACTGACTTTGAAAGAAAACATCGTAAGGAAACCTGGACTCAAAAGTCTGAAATTACCAATCTGCCTTGAACAAGCGTGGTGATTAATGCTCATGCCTTCTCTATATGAGAAGAGGTCTTTGCCCTGCAGTGGGACAGTAAATAGGTTGGTATTATTATTAAATTATTAGATAGGTATATAAAATATAATAAACGTCGTAATAGCTCTCGTAAATATCGATGTATAGAACGTAATATAGATGCTCAATATTCCTCCAGATTTCCATCTATTTCCTTCTCCTAAGTCAATAACTTCCCTTCTACGCTTGATTAAACATTGTCTGTATAAAGAACGATACATGTATTTGTTTGACAACTGATTCTAAAAAATAAAAAACTAACACCACTTCAGCACTGACATTTTAAAATATTTCTACACTATTATAAAAAGCGAAAGAGTTTGTTTGTTTGAACGCGCTGATCTCTCAAACTACTAGTAGGATGTGAATAATTCTTTTTGCGTATGATAGCACACACACACACACACTTTCGTATTTATAATATTAAAGTTTCAAAATTATTTATAAAAATATATACAGTTAATAATGTAAAGTCGTCTGTATGTCATGCCTTGAAGTCTTGATCCCGTTTGAATCACCTTTGTTTATGCTCTCGACATGAAAGCCTTTCATGATACGCTTAGGATTTGAATACTGAATTTTATCTTTTTCTTTTATCACAATCAAAGATATATTTGGCTTAAAACATGCACTCTGGGAGTAATTTTACAAGGCGTATTTTCAAATTTATGTTGTTTATATTGTCTTGTTATTCACTGAAGGTAAGTATATCGTATTGTCTTGAGAAATGTAGGTGTATAATAATAATAATAATAATAATAATAATATAGTATTCTACCATATGCACACAGTGCCATTTAGCCCCAAATTAAGCAATTATATTTGCTTGTGTTATGGGTACTAAACAACTGATATACTACTTATATACATTTTTTTTTGTAAATACATACATATTATAGATAAATTACATCCAGACACAGAACAAACAATCATGCTCATCACACAAAGGTTTGTCCTGGGTGGGAATCGAACCCACGACCTCCGGCTTAGCAGTCAGGGTCACTAACCACTAGACCAACAGGCCAGTCAAAACAATAATGTAAAATGTTAACATCTTTTTAAAGAGACAAATTATACTGCTGAATGCAATGAAAATGAAGCTAAACCTACTATGAGTAAGTATGCTGCAATGAATGTAATGCAAAGCACAATAAAATAGAGAGAATTGAAAAAAAAATAGGTCCCTCTATATACTTTGTACTAGCTTACTGCGGCGCGATTTTACTTACTTCTTTGCTTACCGCTCTGCTCCCGTCGCCAGTAGCGATATAACATATTACATAGCCTTACCTTCCTCGATAACTGGGCTATCATGCGCAAAAATTTTTAGAGATCGTCTAGTATTTTTAGAGATTAGCGCGTTCAAACAAACAAAAAAACAAACAAACTCTTCCGCTTTATATAATACATTTTGTGTATGAAGTTATTAAATAAATAAATAAATAAATATCAGAGGCACTTTTCATTTTCTCATACAACATACGACGCGAATTGAGAACCTCCTCCTTTATGAAGTCGGTTGAAAAGAGGATAAAGTACTAACTGATATCTTGTAATATAGCTAAGCCACTGAAAGAACTCCAATCACTTGCGTAAAGTATCGAAAAAGTAATAAAAATATATACCTAAGACAAAAATCACCAATTTAATTTAAGCAAGTGTTATGAATTTTCACACGGTTTCTGTGTAAAAAGAGATCTTTACCTACATTAAGCGATGCTATTATCTAAACTGCCAAGATATAACGAATTTTGTTCCACAATCCAACAGATATTGGCAAAACAAAGCATCGATTTCAACTCTAACGTTATAGAATTACACGTCACCCGATATATCACGCAAAGCAGAGGTTTTGGCATAACAAACAGAGTAATATATTATAATAACAAGGTCTCATATATCTAGGAAAACTTGAAGTGTTTGGCTAAATGAATTACAGTGACGGATGAAGTTGGACCGAGCTGTGAATCGCATTGTATTAACGTCAGTTTTCTACTTTATTTGTTGGATATATCAGCGAAAAGCTGAAAGATTTGGAAAAACTAACTTAAGGAGATGATCTAGTTACGCTAGTGGTTAAGGGTAGTACTGTTGTGTACTACCAGTCAATCTAGGTAATGCATAAGCTTAAGGACGCGTTCTCAAAAATCATAGGTATCGAATCGCACCAATACATAAACAAATTTCACACACACATACATAGGTCAGCCTAACTAAGGCGATTTTATGAAAATAAACTCACGTTGATACTTTAGAAATAAATTTTTATTTTGTTTAATTGGAATGACTTGTATTTGAAATTTCTAATTATGTTTTTTATTTTGTACTGAGAATTAGTTTTGGTGGGCATGGAGTCACACATTGCTTGAATGGACATTTGCGAGAAAGACACTCGCGCGAAACTTTTGCGTTGAACTTTGCTGTTTTTGAACCTATTGTTTTCAAAATCGATATCTGAGTGTCCCAGCGATAACCAAACAAGAATTTTAAGTCAAATTTAATTAAAGCAGTCGCCATTTTGAACTTCGTTGTCTTTGAACCGATTGTTTTCAAAATCGATATCTGAGTGTCCCAGCGATGACTGAACACGAATCTTTAGTAAAATTTAATTAAAACCGCCGCCTTTTTGAACTTTGCTGTTATAGAACCAATTTCATTTAAAATCGATATCTGAGTGTCCTAGCGATGACCAAACACAAATCTCAAGTCAAATATAAATAAAGCAGTCGCCATTTTGAACTTTGTTGTTTTTAAACCGATTGCTTTCAAAATCGATATCTGAGTGGCCCAGCGATGACTGAACACGAATCTTTAGTTAAAATGAATGGATCAGCCCCCACTTTGAACTTTGCTATTTTTGAACCGTTTGCCTTCAAAATCGATAACTGAGTGTTCAAACACGAATCTTAAGTCAAATTAATGACAGCAGCCGCCATTTTGAAATTTGCAATTTTTTAACTGTTTGCTTTCAAAATGTATTTAGTGAGTATCCCAGCGATTTTAAAAGCAACCTGTTTAAAAACAGCCAAGCCCAAAATGGCGGTTGCTTTAATTAAATTTGACTTAAGATTCGTGTTTGGTTATGGCAAGGACACAGAAATATCAATTTTGAAAGAAATCGGTTCTCTAACCACAAGGTTCAAATTACTAGCTGCTTTTATTAAATTCGGCTTAAGATTTGTGTTCAGTTATCGCTGGGACACTCAGATGACGATTTTGAAAGCAATCGGTTCAAAAACAGCAAAAGTTCAAAATGGCGGCTGCTTCAACAAAATTTGACTTAAGATTCTTGTTTGGTCATCGCTGGGACAGTCAGATATCGATTTTGTAAGCCATATGTTCAAAAACAGCGAAGTTTAAAATGGCGGCTGCTTTTATTAAATTTGACTTAAGATTTATGTTCGGTCATCGCTGGGACACTCAGGTATCGATTTTGAAAGCAATAGGTACAAAAACAGCAAAATTCAAAATGGCGGCTGCTTTTATTAAATTTGACTTAAGATTCGTGTTCGGTCATCGCTGGGACACTCGGGTATCGTTTTTGAAAGCAATAGGTACAAAATCAGCAAAGTTCAAAATGGCGGCTGCTTTTATTAAATTTGACTTAAGATTCGTGTTCGGTCATCGCTGGGACACTCAGGTATCGTTTTTGAAAGCAATAGGTACAAAATCAGCAAAGTTCAAAATGGCGGCTGCTTTTATTAAATTTGACTTAAGATTCGTATTTCGTCATCGCTGGGACACTCAGGTATCGATTTTGAAAGCAATAGGTACAAAAACAGCAAAGTTCAAAATGGTGGCTGCTTTTATTAAATTTGACTTAAGATTCGTGTTCGGTCATCGTTGGGACACTCAGATATCGTTTTTGAAAGCAATAGGTACAAAATCAGCAAAGTTCAAAATGGCGGCTGCTTTTATTAAATTTGACTTAAGAATCTTGTTTTATCATATTTCACGCAAAAGTTTTCGTGCCAGTTTCTTTCTCGCAAATGTCCATTCACGCAAAAGTCTTTCGCGCAATGCGTAAATGTCTTTTGCGCAAGTGGATTCGCGTAAGTGTCCTGATACCACTTCGGTGACTTCTACTGGAACTAGCTGATTAGAAGAGCTGGGTATCACTCCATCTTGTCCGGTGGTAAGGTCTCATCATACCTAACAAAACGAGCCCATACTCGGTACACCTAGCTCTACTCGTTAGCTAGTCCCAATAGCAGTCACCGAAGTAGACATTCAGATTTCTCAGCACGTCCGAAACGCAACTAATAATAATAGCTACTTAGATACTTATAGCAAAAACAATATATAATGCCTTGACAACTATTTTGTATAAAATGCTTGCAACTCTTGTAAGTATCAAATCTAGTATTGTCAACTACATTGTGTTTATACAACGAAATTTACGAGTCGAGCAGCTTCCGATAAGCGACACAGGTCCACTCACGACGAGCGCCGAGCGCGGACTGATTCTTGTTCACAAAGCTCTGTTCAATGCGATGAAAACAACTACCAAACAAAATAAGTCTTATTACAATGCGTCAAGGTTCACGCTGCATAGCAAAATGTATGGAAAACGACGATATCATTTTTTATTGATTTTCGTGTTAATTTGTAAAATATGAAAAAAATTGATCGATATTTTATGAATTGAAGATATTTGCTAAGTTTTGGTACTTTTAAATTTAGAATATTTTGAATATAATAAGAAAAAAACAGGTTTCGAAATCAACACGATTTCGTAAATTCTGCATTGAGAGTCAAAGAACAACGGTTTTTACTACATTTAAAATAAATATTATTAGAAAAAAACACGTCCCATCACAAGATAAAGAACCATTCTATTTGTAGTATCTGCTAGATATATAAAATTGTTTATCGTTTTGCCGCAAAATGAACCGAAAAAGGGGTTATTTTTAATAGAATTGTAAACGCGTCCTTAAGAGCGAAATTGGTAAATGATAATATATTTTGTAACTTATGGCCTATTTGTCATTAGTTTTCATTCATTCATAAATTCAAAAGAACTTTCAAACATTGTTTAGAACAATGCGGAAAAGTAACTTAAAATATTAATTACATAAATAAAATATGGAACCAGCAGCTTCTTTAATGTAGGACTAATTAATTAAGTGGTAAGTAAAAATGTGAAGTCTAGGCGTTTTTATGAAACAAAGTAAGAAAAAAATTTCAGTATTTTATTTGTCAAATTAAATATTTTCTTAGAGTATAATTTATTTTACTGTCTTGGTGAACGTAGTGAACGTAATCAACCCAGAGCACTTTCTGAAGAGCACCTACGCGTTGAGCACCTAGCCCATAGTCTCAGATTAATATCCTGAATATCGGGTAAATACAGTGGCGTGCACAGAGATTTTTGAAAAGGTAGGCATTGTAGATTTTTAACAGGGTAGGTAGGAATTATTTAATCATGTTGCTAAAATTGTGATTTCAAGCAATTATTAGGGTAGGCAGTGCTTATATGCCCGCCACTGGATAAATAAAATAGGTTTTCTGTCTACAAATTCTTACTATACACGAAGTCTTTGGTAAACGGCTACCTACTGACCGGTCCTCTGTTATACATGATTTAACATAATTGGCGTAAAGTGGCGATGATTTTATTTTTAAATTTGATATAAATTTACTAAGATAGGCTACAGGTACAAAACATCACCTAATAAATAAAATATCACGTAATAAATTAAACAAAGAGTTTCGGTATCACCTTAGGTAGTGCCGTGTGGGGAGATAAAACCTTTTTTATTGTTAGTTATCTTATCCTTATGTTATTGTTTGTAATATTTTCCGTTATACGCCCTCTTTATTTTACTTTTTCTTTGAAAACTGAATAGTATCATGCTTATATTGGTGATTAGCAAGTAGTACATCACTATTAACACTGAACGCATAATGAGCCACGCGGATTTTTTTTGATTTTTGATTATGCGGACAACCCATTAACTAACTCGTAGTTCTACTACTTTTTTAAAGAACGCTCGCAGCCCTATTTTACCTATTTATCAGCGATGTAGAGCTTGTTCCCTGTACAAGACCACACGCAGACTATACTGACATTGACCTTTGAAACATTGCAAATATTACAGTTAACAGACACACATCACTTAGACTCAGAAAAAAATGGGATCAACCAAGTTCGTCTCGTGTAGAATGACACCTACAACTAAAAACTACTATTTGTACATTATTGTTTTTTTATTGCCGTCATCTGCAGACATGCCAAGCTCACCGTATGGTAAAAGGCAACTGTCGTTCACAAACGACTCTGCGAAGCTGCTGCCTACCGTATAGGCAGTGGGAAAGGTGAAGGGAATGACAAAATTATGGACGAAGGAAAAGGGTCTTCTATTGCCTGTATCGGTAGAAGTGCTCTATTCTGATAAAGAGAGATATTTAACCTTTTTTTACCGAACTAGTTTTTGTCTGCCTGCCGCAGTCAAGGAGGGTAATGTTTTTGAGCGTATGTATGTATTTATGTATGTATGTATATATGTATGTATGTTTGTATGTGAGTATGTATGTGTATTTCTTTGACACGCTTCACAAACTAAATGTCTTAATGGATTTTTACATAGGTGTCATTAGATGAGGGAGTGACATAGGGACATAATATTTCAATGTAGCGTCAGCACGAGAAAAAAAATAATTTCTTTTTTTTTCCCTTTGTTTAGGCAGGCGGGCTTTTTGTTTTTTAATATTAAACTAGCTGACCCGGCAGACTTCGTATTGTCTCAATCGATAAATAAAAGTCCTTTAACAACTTTCATATTTATTTACCTTTTAAACCTTCTCTGGACTTCCACAAATAATTCAAGACCAAATTTAACCAAATCGGTCCAGCCGTTCTCGAGTTTTAGCGAGACTAACGAACAGCAATTCATTTTTATTTATATAGATTTTGCTTGTTCTGATGGTCATCAGCCAGTAATTGGAACCAAGAGTGTAGTGTCAAATTTTTGGTATGATGGTCCCTACCACACTGTCGTCATACGGTAAGAAAGCGCAACTTCCATTTTTCCCCAAAATTTTGTGGCTGTATGAGATGCGTTGTCATACCCTGCCCCTTAAAAGACACGGGATCAAATTTGAAAAAAAAAACACATGCGATGGTAAAGAGTTTACCGTTTCGTTCTAGATAATAAAATAGGTAAGGAAACACGTGTGAAATTACTTTGTTAACAACAATAGTTTAAGAAATCGTGACCGATGATAGGAAAACTATAATATTTTATTTACTTTGTATGTTTTAAGTTACTTTTACAAAGCAGGTAATTTACGTGCACATGTTATGTTACTAAAGTTTTCTTTTGTTCATTTTTATTAACATTTTTATTATTCGTTATTCTGGTTTATGCTACTTATTAAATGTTTAAGGTAGATTATATTCTTTACTAGCTGCGTCCTACGGCTGCGCTCGCGCCTAAAATTTGTTTTGTCTCCCTTGAGAACCAGACCGATTTTCAGGGTAAAAAGTAGCTTAGGTCCAAACCCAGGTAACAAAGACACTAACACAAACTTTTGTAATTATAATATTAGTGGGATTATAATGGGGGTTAAGATCGTTGAAGTACTACAATATATGCAAATAATTAAATATTCGGTAGTAGATCCACGCTGATTTCAGCATGAATGGGCCGGATTGTCCAGGGAAGTACTACCCTCTCATAGAAGATCGACTTAAGAGTAGTAGTATCCGTACTACTGCGTTTTGTTCGGTGATGGAGAGCGCCGAAGGCCCAATTTCCCCCCTTTCCTCTTTCCTCACTTCCCTCATTCCCTTCCCCTAACCCCATTCCCAGCCACCATAGTGGAGACCACCATATCAGCAGTTTAAGACAATGGCTTTTGGTATGGTGGCCGCCACTTCTGGATTCCTCTGAGTGCTTACCATCAGGCGGGGTGGAGTCACTTTGGTAGGATATAATATAAAAAAAAATATTCAGAAATGCACGTAGTAGTTATTTATTATTATTATAACGTTTTCCAGGCGGATTGTTGACCGCAATAAGGTGATATTTAGTTCGCAAATAATGCTACTGCCTTTTACCTGGTTTTACAATACAAATAGGAATTGACCTACGAAGTACTGTCTTCCAACAAGTATATTATTAAACATTACCCTCCTTGACTGCGGCAGACGGGCAAAAAACAAAGAGCCCGCCTGCCTAAAGAAAAGTGAAAATAAAGAAACCTATTTTATTTCTCGTGCTGACGCTACATTGAAATATAATGTACCGTATGTCACTTCCACAATTAATACGAATCTAATGACACCTCATATGTTAAAATTCATTTAGACACTTTTTCTGTAGAGCAAGCCTAAGAAATAGACATACATACATACATACGCTCGAAAAACCATACCCTTCTAGACTGCGGCAGTCGAGTAAAAATGTGGTCTACCAGTTTTAAAAAAAGTTTCTGTGACATAAAATTATCGCTAAGGTTGACTTTTCTAACAAAGTGTAAGAAAAATCGACCTTGTTGTTTCATGATGTTCGAATGAAGTGCAACCGTAGGATGGTAGACCATGTTTTTAGCTGACTGTACATTCAGATTAGGCACAAATATCTATGGGACACATAAAGTTATTCGTGTAGGAATCGTACCTACAACCTCTCGTACAGCAGTCACTTGCATTCCCATTGTACTCGAGGTAGTCAACGTTTCAATTATGATATTTAAATCCAAGTTTACCTTCACTAAGTTGTTAGGCGTAAATGAACCGCACAACTAATCAAGGTAAAAACAAGTTTTTATTATAACGTTTTGCTGTTCACTAAACGACTTACTACAGTTAAAGCTATCCGTCGACCATATAGCGCTGTCATTGCTAAATGTAGCTGTTTAATCATCACTACATAGTATAAAACAAAGTCGCTTTCCTCTGTCTGTCTGTCTGTCCCTATGTATGCTTAGATCTTTAAAACTACGCAACGGATTTTGATGTCGGTTTTTAATAGATAGAGTGATTCAAGAGGAAGGGTTATATGTATATAACATGCATAATATAGAAGAGAATCATTGATAATTTTAGAGGCTCCTAATGTGATGTCGTAAATAAACACATTTTTTGCGCTTACATTGTAAACTCTGGCTGAACCCTACAAGATAGTTCAAAATAATGTACTACAGTATTGTACACTTTAAAAAGATCTACAAAAAAGTCCGCGGTGGTATTATGTCTAACTTTTAGGAATAACCCACAATAAAAAAAATTAACCTTCACTTTTTATGAGAAATAATGGCTTATTTACGAAGCAATTTTAAGCAATACAGCATTAATTCTTATCGAAATATGTACCTTAAATACACTGTACATTTAATATAGATGAATATGGTCCTTTACAGCATGTAATTTAAATGAATATTTTCGAAGATATTACTACAGATTTAAAACGCAGGGAAATAGCGGTTGTGGCGGTACCGGAGCCGGGGGCCGGCGTATACTATAGAATGTCTTTAAACTGCGTTCACAGTTATTTTCTAAGCCGGAACGAGTCGCTAGTGCAAATATTTTAATTTGTTTTTTTTTTATCTGTAATTTTTTGTATGTTGTTTTTTTTTATCTGTAATGTCAGAGTCGAGGCCGCTGTCTACCGTGAGTCAATGTATCTTTCAACCTCGTTTGAAGAATGACATTGTGTTTGAGAATTTTTAACTATCAACCAAAACTAGATTAGTAACTCAAACAAAATGTTCTACTAAAGATCTAACTCTTCAAGTCAGTGTCGTTTTTCTGCCACTTAGGGGTGTACCTACATATATATATATATATAAAAAATATCTTTATTTCAGACACATACATGAACAGTCCATAAATTGTTTAGTAATGAGTTAGTAACAAAGCGTACTTATAGTCTATGTTAGTATTGTTAGTAATTAAACAAGTGCAGACGGTTACAATGCCTAAACCCGCCCACGAGACTCAGTGTGGATACTACAGTACCTGTTTTTGATAGTGATATTTCTTGTTAGAAGACTACATAGGATTACTTTACGCAATAAGGACACTAACAGCTGCTTTCTATAGTCGATCTTTAATTAGATTTTTTTTAATCCCGATTTTATGCAATGAATCGTTTACCGCTGAATTGCTACTTTAATATGCCTATATTTATGTACTGTCAATTAATACTACTGTAACACAGATTTTTTCCGCATCTACTAAAATTAAATTATTTTCTCTTAAAATGGTACATTTGTAAACTATGTAACAGATATACAATCCGAAGGAGGTAAAATCTCAGCTTGCTCCAGCTACCACATGAACTAATTATTCTTAATTAATAACCTATTTAACTATAAATAGAACAAAATGGTTTTTTGTGCAAAAAATAGACCGATTATTTGGCCGTTTCTAAGAAGCGGATGACATGTGTGATGCGATTACAGTCGCGCAGTGAATAGGAGTCATTACTTACAATCGGTATTGAGCAATTTTATTGTTCGCTGACTGAACATTGCTGTACAAAGATATACTAGTACATTTAGTACTACGGTCTTGGAAGAACCAGTTCTTTTAAACGTTCGTTTATATTTTTTTTGTTGTGTTTGAGAACGTATTTTTATTTCGTTCATTAGTGCCTTTTGGAAACATTCAAAAAAATAATTTATTTCAACAATTAATAATAAAGTTTGTTAAGAATATAATGAAAATATAATTAATTAAAAAAAAAGAAACTTAGTTTAGTAAAACTGTGTTATTTTAGAGAAATGACGCAAAAACAAAATATTTAATTGTGACATATTATTAATTAAAATAAATAAAATACTGATTTTAAAAATAAGAATAAAATTAAATAAAAATGGTGTGTGATGAGAAACAAGAGAAGACCCATTTGGATGATGTGCTCAGTCAGTTTGGTATGTTCGGTGCCTACCACTTTCAACTAATGGTCGACATAGGCCTGGCCTACGTCTCCAATACTGCTTTTTCATCGAATTACATATTTGCTGTTGAAGAAGTTGCATACAGGTAACGGAGAGACACTACCTATACAAAATTTAAGGTAAAAAGTAAATAAGTTAATGTCAAAAGACATAAGAAAGAATCCTTAGTGTGATAATTGTCATAAAAAAGTTAACAACAGAAAATAGTAACAAAATAGAGGGGGTAAGCAGAAATGTTACACATAATAGGTTTTGTCGGACCCACATAACAGGGAGCGAGCGTTACTACTTACCTTGCAGAATTCTATATTCTGCTTAAATATTTATTTATTTATTGAGAAAGTATTAACAATATCATTACAGATAAGAAACCCAATACTATATTATAAAAACCTGAAATTAAAAACAGCATAAATAATTTAAATATACCTACCTACCTTTATTTCCTTTCATTTCATATATTTCATTTCATTTCATATATATATTGACACTTTTCGGGACAGTGTACGTATATGGCCGTGATGACAATAAAACATCTATTGTGTCTACAGTAGTGTACATGAAAGGGTTTATTCGTATGGCTAAAAATACATAATATTGACTAACATCGAACAGAGATCGAATCCGAAACCATTTCATGACAGAACGTTATCAAAGTCGAATCAAAAGTTTAGTTTTATTATCATTCATAATCTGTTTTATATAGAAACGTAGTATTGAATTTTGTTAAGGTTATAGTGGTCAAGTACTCAAATGAGGGATATATCTATGTAAAAAGGCCTGCTTGAGCGACACGGCACTCCACACGCTCGTGGAATGTCCAGCGTGGGATCAACCGCACAGCGTTTTCCGTGACCCCGACACTCTGGCTGTCTAGAGGAACACCGTGGGTTTTGATCGTTATCACCGTACAAAATGTTTACAAAGACAGCTGTATGGAGTTTGGCCATAGGAAAACTAATATATTTAGCGTTTATCACAATATTTTGATGACATCGAGGCATTATTGTATCACAACGTGTTTAGCGAACCCTGTAGGACATAGATCGACGACGTTAAGGTGACGGACAATCGAGATAAGAGCTATAATAAAGGACAGGTTACAATTTAAAGAGGAGTGACCTATGCCCAACAGAAGTTATGATGGCCCAGTGATGAGGACACTTGCTTCGTAAACTTGGGGTCGGGAGACAAGTACTAATGTGACTTTCAAAGTCTGTCTGGACATTAATGATTGACGGTGAAGGAAAACATCGTGATGAAATCTGGGCATGTAAAAAAAGTCTGAAATCACCAATCCGCATTGAGCAAGCGTGGCGATCAATGCTGCAGTGGGATAATAATGGGATATGATGTTGATTTGTCCAGCAGTGGACATATTTCGTGTGAGATAACGAAGAAAAAAGTTACCTGGAGCCCTTCCACAACCCCTTATAGCAATCTTATTATAACTTTATTTTGTCTCTAACCTTGTTATAAATGTTACAAAAGAAAAAGAAAAAACACAAAATAACATTAAAATAATATTGCTATAAAAGATGGTGGTACTATTTAGGTAACAAACAGATAAAATTCATTCAAATTCAGACCCTGAGATATTTCTATTATTTCTCACCTATACATAAAATTCCAACAATTGTATACCTACCTTTATGCACGGTGTATGCTGTTTATTCTATATATTATATCATTTGTAACTACTTTATTTTAATGAAAATAAGACGTATTTTATTGTAAAGAAAAAACGCGTATCCTAGAGACGTTTAAAGCATGAAAAGTATTCAGCAATGTCTATTTAAAAGCTAGCTACAAAGGTTCTACATCCACGCTGGTGAGCTATGCCTATAAGGTAGGTAATCAAGTTTTTCTCAACGGTGACAGATAATATATATATCAATTCTACGAGTGCGTATTAAAAGATCATTAAGTGAAAACTGTTTGTATGTAATTGGTGGAAATAACTTTTTGTAAACTTGGATTTCCTTTATGCTAATTTGATATTCATACACAAAACTTCAAATTATAGAGCTATAGAAGCCTACAATAAAATATTTAAGGAACTACTTAAAAACAAAAAAACCTGCGTTTCGTTCGGTGAGTGAGAGCGCCGGAGGCCCAATTTCCCCCCTTTCCTCTTTCATCACCTCCCTCATTCCCTCCCCCTAACCCCATTTCCAGCCGCCATAGTGGAGGCCACCATACCAGCAGTTTAAGACGATGGCTTTTGGTATAGTGGCCGCCATTTCTGGATTCCATTGACTGCTTACCATCAGGCGGGGTGGAGTCACTTTGGTAGGCTATAATATATAAAAATAATATTTTTAGAAAAAGAATATCGTCATTTCTTATAATTTAAAAGAATTCATGAATTGTAAAGAAAAGGATGAAATGTAATTAATTAGTTAATGTTAAAATTGTTTTGATTTATTTATTATAATCTACACTAAACGAATTCCAATTCGATTAATCTGATATTTAAACTATAAAAATTATGACATTAAATAATTAAACATTGGGCGTTTTAAAATTTTGACATTAATTAAATACTTATTAAACAATAACTTTGTTATAATTACTGTATACTTATATATGCAGATTCTGTCCATACTATTATATAAAGCGGAAGAGTTTGTTTGTTTTAACGTGCTAATCTCTGAAACTACCAGTCAGATTTTGAAAAATTCTGCGTATTATAATAGTCCAGTTCTTGAGGAAGGTTATAGGATATGTAACATCACGCTACTGGCGACGGGAGCAGAGCAGTAGCAGCCACGGGTTAAACTGCGCTGCGAAAGGATAGTTAAATGTAATATAACAATAATATACAATTTTAACAATATAATTTTATTATAGTTTTTTATTGTCTGTAAAAAGTAATTTATAATATTATGGTTTTTCACATAAACTCATTTGAAACTCATTTTTACGAATAATATTGGAAAATTAAGCATTACCATATTAAAAATCCTAACAGATTTTGGCACCGGAAAATGAGAATTTAAAAACCCAAAAGTATATACATGAAAGTCATTCAACTTGAAGGTTGTATTGTAGCATGAATACTCTAAAGGAAAGTATCGCCATTCTCACAAAGGCTTAATTCGTACTATTATTTATTTACACAAATTATCAGTTCGTACAATAAGCGATTCGTACAATTCTGTAATCGGTACAATTTAGCAATTCGTACAAATTCTCTGAGGGCTTAGACAAGTGGCGGCATAGATCTATCTGTATGGAATTGACATAAGTTAACATTAACATTGTCGTTAGCTTATGTGAATCCTATACATTTTTTAATCTATTACTTATCTATTATATTCTGTAATCGGTACAATTTTGTGATTCAACAAGTACAATTTTAAATGAATCCTCTCAATCTTTAAGCTACCTACTTTTAGTAAGGGAGTACATATTACTTTTTATTTTTTTTGTTTTAAAAACATGGGTTTGACAAAACTATCACTATTATAATACTTATTAATATATTGTTTACAAAAAAGTATTGTTTTAATCTTTACTAATATTATAAATGTGAAAGTAACTCGTATGCCTGTTACTTAGAGCATTAAACCAACAGGAGTGGACACGCGCTCTATTTCCCTTGCGCAAAAGTCTGCCACTTTCGGCGGGGGACGGGGTAACGCGAGCAACGCACACTAATTACAATGTTAACTACTAATGCATTTTTAAATCGCGTCGTTATACACGCACACAATAAAATTATTACACACTAGCTTAAACTAAACACACACAATCACATTCACACACAGGGACATCTATCAGTTTACGCTTCCTTAGCGTAAAACAGAGCTTGACTCTGTCGATATTTAGTATCGATGTTTAGGATTTCATATAAGTACGCGAAAGATTTAATTATTTTCATGATTATTAAATTATTATGTTTGCTTATTAAAATGATCATTATCTTATATTATATAGAACAGTTTTAGGTAATAATAATCTATTATAATTTTAAGGTTTTTTTTTATTTAAGCACTTTGAAATAGATGAAAGTAAAGTAAATAGTACATAAACATGAATTAACAATTCATGTTTATGTCAATATTACAGGAAGAATAAAACAGTGTTTCTAACTAGCACACTTTTTTGTAATTATTATCAAAAAAGCCCGTCATACGGTCGGGCTAAATTTATTTGTTAAACATTGTTCGACAAACAAATCTGGTTATGCGGTCGGGCTCTCCTACTATGTTTACTAATGTTTATTCAATACTTCCGATCCCTGATAGTACGGAACCCTCGGCGCGCGAGTCCTCCTGGCATTTAGCCGTTTTTTTTTGAAGTTATACTTTTTTTGGCGCGATTGGGAAAAATGATGAGAGTGAATTTTTACGATGCGCGAGCACACCGACAGAAAAAAGCAACTCCCTGAAGTTAGTTGCGAACCTTTTACACACTGAAGTTAGTTGCGGATCTTTGTGTGTCGTATCAGTACAAATAATCTGTGTGAATAAATAAAAAATATATTGGCGTTTATATCAATTCAAATATTTATGTATGTATGCGTTGTATTATTATTTGGTATTTTTGGATTGTTATGCCAAAGAAGTATAACTTCTTACGTGCGTACATGGGTACCCACTCTTTTTTTTTTATTTTACTACTGCGCACAAGGATGTATGTTCAATAACCACCACCTGTTGAAATTTGTTCTAGTGTGGATTAAAGATTGTAATTAATTATTACGTGTCAATTTTACGTGTATTATTCCTAAGTATGTATGTATATTCAAACCAAATAATACTTTGAATTAATTGTCTGTTGCTATTAAATTTCGTTCCAACTAAGCAGAGCTTGTAATTGGAGGATTTTGTTCTGATTACATAGTAACAAGACACTGACATGAGAATGTATGAGTAGATTTTTATTAGAGAGATATTTTATCTGAGGCCCTAGACAAGTGTCAAAGATTTCTATTCTATTCATAGAATAGATACAAAAATGTATGAGATTGACATAAGCGTTGGCGTTAGCTTATGTCAATCCAATACATTTTTTAATCTATTCTATGAATAGAATAGAAATCTTTGACACTTGTCTCGGGCCTCTGTTCAGATGACAAAAAAAACAACAGAATATATTTCAGAAAGTCTTTATTTAAGTAGGTATAATAAAATACTGAAAAACTGTGCAATTTAAATTAACCTTATAAATCTAGTTTAACTAATCCTAAGTAATGCAATAAGAGGAGGTAGCGCACAGCGAGTTTACTTGCTAAAAACTGAGCTCTCCGCCGCTTGGGGGGTAGGGAGGAGGTAGCAGTGCTGGCAGCACAGAAGGCTTTGTCGTTTAAGCTGCTAGTCAGATACTTGTACGCTTAGGAACCCACTTATATGGTTCCTACAATATTGGACCCAAGCGACTCGAGGCGCTGCTTCTTTAGAAAATCTAAAACAAACAAAAAAAAAATTTAACACTGGAAAACCAATATCGATATTTGTGATTAAACTGTCTCATCTCTAATTATGTTAGTGTGACCAGTTTCTTAAAAATAAATACGCTTATTTTTGTAAGAAATGAGCAATCATCTTTCGGAATAAAGTGCACTAATCTTGTATATTTGGATTTATAATCTCATTTTACTTGTTCGTTTAATATTATTTTGTGCATTACTTGGTAAAAAAAACATTGGTTTTAATTAAAAATAAATAAATATGGGAACGGTGACACAATAATGTACATCCAAAATGAAACTTATTAGATAAGTCAACAAGGCGAGATATAAAAAAGGAAAGGTTAGTTTTTATGTTAATTCAACTTAAAATATTACCCCAGATTGCAGTATTGATGATAAGCCTGGCAACACTTGTTGATTAGCATTTTATTTGGTTAAATTGCTAATTTAATGCCTTATTTAATAATATTAGAACAAAATAATACTTACAGGTGGAATGTAATATTATCCTTTTGTAGACTTGATGTCGCTGAACGCTTTTTACACCAAAATACACTGCAATTCGGCATTTCTATTGGGACGCTATTACGCATGCACTGATAGGTGACTTATGATGTGGAACGCGCGTCAACTAGTTTTATATAACGGGTATGGCAGAGGGGTACGCCTGTCAGTGGCCTCTTCGGTTGGTTTAATGCTCTAAGGCCTGTTACGCTTCACGTTTAAACCACTAAAGCGATTTTGATGAAATTTGGTATACCTAGAGATAGATTAGACCTCAGCGAACAACATAGGCTATCTTTTATTTTTCTAAAATGGCTTAAAAGGGTTGAAATAAGGGATGAAAGTTTGTATGAAAAATCGTCAATGTAAACAGAGATATAACCGACATTCACGCGGAAGGAGCTGCGGGCAACAACTAGTATTTTATATAAATGTCCGCTTATTCCACATTTGTAACCAAAGCACGTAATATAACTAAACTTGGTAACGCACGTACATGGTTCGTCTTTATTTCTTCTTACATTGTTAAAAAAGTAGTACCTAGTTGTTCGAATTGAACATTTTGTGGACATCGCGAAATTGAGCGAAATTGCTGAAATCTGTCAAACAAATTTTTGTATAAACTGCTAATAAAATTCAAATTGTACTAAATGAGACTTTGTACTGATGGCGATGCATTCCTCTAAACAGAGGTAACAGCTCTCCTTATTTCTGCTTAGGGAAGGCATTATACAGTAATAGATATCTTTTGGTTGGTTGTCTTTTGGAACAATGAGAAAATAGGGGAGCGCGATCTTTTTATTAAGCACGATAATGAAATGAAAATAAATATGTTTATTCATATAGGTTAATTAAATTAACACTTATGAACGTCAAAGTTTACAAAATGTCAGCAAATTAACCTACAGGCTCTTTGTAGGTATTATATATACTGTTAATATTTGTTATAAGTATAAAGTTAGATGAACTTAATTTAATTTACCACAGGAGTTCACAATGTACCTCTATTTCACAAATCACAATGTATAATTTTAACAATACTAAGTATACAATTTTAACAAAACAATACAAAATGTGTACTTAACTGTTCAAATATGGCTCAGGCATCATGTCATTTAAAATTAATACAAAAAAAACATTTTATATATTATGTATAAGTTAAGTAGTCCTCCATCAGTTTCAATAACCCTAAAAAATATTACGGATTATTTCTTTCATGAATTCTAATAGGTTCGCTAGATCGAACTTGGTTAACTTTTAGTAAATACCCTATGACACGTGTATAGTTGGTAAGTTGATTGTACCAAAATGAAAGGAGCACTATTAAACTAAATTAAAATGCCATCAAAACCAAGTCTCGCAACCCGCTATAGGCCGCTATTAGACTATCATAGAAATATGATCAAAGTCATTTTTAAATAAAGAACGGACGGTATAATAACTACATGTGATTATCTATGATCATAGTTTGAGAGTCGTAGAACTATGATCATAGAATTTGACAGATATGAAATTACATAAATATGATAACGTAAAACCAGCCTCTCGCAACTCATTTCTTCTACCGTAAAAAGTTGTGAGATCCATGTAATACCAAGTCAGTTAATTTATTTAGTCCCTACTTATGTGGCCTTGTGTCTTAAGTCATTACCTACGTATTTAGCTAACCTAACAACATCTTAAAGTGACCATATCAATATTTAATATCTTTTATGTATTAAATAAATAGATTGACTTGGCCATCGCATGAAAACACAATGTATCTCAGAAGATATCAAGTATATTAAATTAGATTGTTTAGTGCGATTGCTAAGTTAACCATCACTGCCCACTTTCTTCACTTCTGTTTTTTGGCAATGTACCTCTTTTATTGTTTAGTAATCTATACTATTATATAAAGAGGAAGAGTTTGTTTGTTTCATTGTTTGATCGCGCTAATCTCTGAAACTACCAATCAGATTTGAATAAATCTTTTTTTGTATGATAGCCCAGTTCCTGAGGAAGATTATAGGCTATGTAACATCACAGTACTAGCGATAGGAGCAGAGCAGTAAGCAAAAATGCGAGTAAAATCGCGCAGCAGAAAGCTAGTATTATAATTATATGATTCATCTATTATTCATCACCAAAAAAAGAATTCAAGGTGTTTTGATTTTAAAATGTGTCTATTTTTCAGTTGTGTAAACGAAGACTTTGCGAATAATACGTGCGGGTCTATCAACTCGACAACGTGTACCGAGTGGGTTTATGATAACCCTGAGAGTTTTGTAGCCGAAGTAAGTATTGTATTGTTCATTAAATCTGTGCTATTAAAGAGGCTAGTAATTGCAAGGTTGTTTATAGAAAAAAGTAGTAGAAAAAGTTATGGCCTCATTCTTTTTGCCCGAATAACGCAGTCAAGGAGGGTAATGTTTTTGAGCGTTATTTAAGTATGTGAGTATGTATGTCTATTTCTTTAGCAAGCTCTACAGTCTGAAATGCATAATAGATTTTAACGTATGAGGTGTCATTAGATTCGTATTGATTGTGGGAGTGACATAAGGTATATACAATTTCAATGTAGGGTCAGCGCGAGAAAAGAAATGGGTTTTTCTTTTCACTTTGTTTTAGGCAGGCGGGCTTTTTGTTTTTTAATAATAGGTATATATTACTTGTCAACCAACGTTTTACCTTAATGTTGTAGAAGAACATTGTCTTGTCTTGAGTTAATACGTTGAAATCTAATCAACGCGCCATTTGAAAGAAATCTATCACCCATTTTCTGAAAGGCTGATCAACGAAAAATTACGACGGTAGTAGATCCACGCTGGTTTCAGCATGAATGGGCTAAATAATAAAGATCGACTTAAAAGTAGTAGTATCCTTACTACTGGGTTTCGTTCGGTGAGTGAGAGTGCCGGAGGCCCAATTTCTCCCCTTTCCTCACCTCCCTCATTCCCTTCCCCTAACCCCATTCCCAGCCGCCATAGTAGAGGCCACCATACCAGCAGTTTAAGACGATGGCTTTTAGTATAGTGGCCACCACTTCTGGATTCCACTGACTGCTTACCATCAGGCGGGGTGGAGTCACTTTGGTAGCCTATATATAAAAAAAAAAAAACAACTAAATACCTGTTAAGTCTCATGTGAAGTACCAATTGGGTTGCTAAAAGCTTGAATAATTAGTTTAATTTGATCTAATTACTTAGTCAGTAATTATAAAGATAAAATTAAACTAATTATGCACGCTTTTACCATGCTTTTTGATACTTCACATGGGATTTCACAGGTGATTAGTTAAATTTCGTTGATATGCCTTTCAAAAACTGGTTGTTAGTCAAGCAAAATGATGATGAATAAACTAGAGCCCGTTTAATAAAAGTTCAGTCACTTCTTTGGTGCTTGCGACTGTTTTATTTAATGCACTTTACGTTCAGTTTCAGTTAGCCTGCCAAGACTGGAAGCGAACTCTTGTGGGTACGGTACACAGCTTGGCTTACATGGTCGGTTTACTGGTCGTGGGACCGTTATCAGACAGGTGAGTATACTAATATTATAAAGAGGAAAGATATTTTTTTTTTATGCAACAAATAAACTCAAAAACTACTTGACCGATTTCGAAAATTCTTTTACCATTAGAAAGCTACACTATCGTTGAGTAACATAGGCTATATTTTATCCTCGTACGCCCACGGGAATGAGAACCACGCCGGTAAACCGCGTGACGTCCGTTAGTAAATCTATAAAAAGAGGTAAAGTTTGTGAGTTTGTGAGGTTGTCAGAAGGTAATCTCCGGATCTACTGAATCTGGATGACTGACTTGTTGGTCTAGTGGTTAGTGACCCTGACTGCTAAGCCGGAGTTCGTGGGATCGATTCCCACCCAGGACAAACCTTTATGTGATGAGCATGATTGTTTGTTCTGTGTCTGGGTGTAATTTATCTATAATATGTATAGATATAAGTAGTATATCAGTTGCTTAGTAGTACCCATAACACAAGCAAATATAATTGCTTAATTTGGGGCTAGATGGCGCTGTGTGAATGTGGTAGAATATTATTATTATTACTGAACCGACTTTCAAAATAATTATTGATTAGGAACTCTAATCGCCTTGTAATATAGTTCAAAGTTTATTAATAATATAACTAATCTATACTCTATACTAATACGAGTTTCCCGCAGCGCGGTTTCACCCGCGTTAAGTTACATCTTTGAATACTGCTTTGCTCCAGTCGCTAATAGCGTGACGTTATATAGCCTTTAACTTTCCTCAAGAACTGGGCTATCAAACGCGACAAGAATTATTCAAATTCGACTTGTAGTTGCAGAGATTAGCGCGTAGACAAAAAGCTAGTTAATAATATATTTATGACGTTAAATAGTAATGTACTGAGCGAGTTTTTTAAACGAACAAAGTACTAGTATCTTTATTTATAGACTGTGATTTCCAAGGCTTAGGTACAGCGAATATCTTTGGATTTGTAGGAATATTGAAATTTAACACAAGATGAGAGTGAGAGGGAAGAAGTATAAAAACCTCTCTTTCTCTTTAAAATTGAACGAATACTATAATGCTTATCGAGACAATCCCACCCACGTGCCCATCACTGTGACTCCTGTAAGCCAGGATTAACAGTGATATCCAAGAAGAAACACCGAGCTTTGACACTCGAGAGCCCCGGGGACTGCTAAACCTACTGTCTTGGACCCCGCAACGAATTTAATCAGAAGTAAAAGGAGGAGTTGGAAATAAAATGTCCACTTCCCTCCTTTGTAAAGCGGGTGACAAATTTAGTCTGTATAGGATTATGACCTATTAAAAGAGAGCACCACGGACAAGTAATATTAAGGGACCTATTTGAGCTATATCTGATTCCAGTAATATGTATGGCAGAAACGCCTAAACGCACGGGAATTCACAATAATGCTTGTTGACTTTAAAAAAAAAAAAATTATGCTACTGTCTCCGTGATTCTGCTTATAGTGCGTCCCTTTGCCCGGTTAATGGCAACAGTCGTAATGGCCCAGTGGTGAAGGCACCCGCTTCGTAAACACGAGATCGGGGTTCGAATCCGGGCAAATACCAATGTGGTTTTTTAAATCCTAAATACTTTCTAAGTTTATCTGGACCATGGCAACAGAGTATCTACTGATTTACATACTGATATACATGGACCCTAAATAATTCTGTTTACTGCTTTGGGTACAAATGGCGTGATATTCTTGTCATTATTTGTATAATCGCTTTTCAGATTAGGCCGAAAGTCAATGATAGTTATGACTGGTGTACTTGGCGGTATACTTGGTGTCGCCAGGAGTTTTGTCTCCTCGTACTGGCTGTATATTGCGCTGGAGTTCCTCGAGTCTGCTTTTGGAGATATCTGTTCTCCTGCTTATATTTTAAGTAAGTATATTTCGCATCCTCAAAAGAAAAATGTCGTATTTGAGTTTTACAATTAAGTAATTATTAACTTTAGACTAATTGTCACAAGGTTAAAATTGAGTGAGTTTTAAAAATATTTCATCGCCAAGCAAATTATGTATTAGATTAGCTATCAGACTACATGATGATAGCTGCTAAAGTGCTAAGCTCCATCATAAAGTGTCGCTACGTCAATCATCACGCCTACTTGATGCGGCAAGAACAATCCAAATGTAATGTTTAGAATGTTTTTTTTTTTGTTTCTTTGTTTGAACGCATTAATCTCTGAAATATACCAGTCGGATTTAAAAAAATATTTTTGTATATGATAGCCCAGTTTTCGAGGAAGATTATAAAGCTATGTTACATCACGCTACTGGCGATAGTAGCAGAGCAGTAAGCAAAGCTAGTTTAACATAAACAAGTACGTTTAATCGTATACACATTCATTACTTGTATAGTGATAAAATAATTAATGTCATACGACAGTCATGTAGTAGAATATAAGCTTAATAAAGTATAAACAGAACATTTCTTATTAAAAATGACTTTAATTTTTTCAGATGTAGAAATAATAGCGACTAAAAAGCGAGTGCCGTATTACATGTTAACCGGTATAGGATATAGTGTGGGCTCTGTTTACAAAGCACTGATAGCATGGCTCTTTCCCAACTGGCGTGTGTTTTTAAGAGTGCTTTACGCCCCAGCAGTCCTATTTTTCTTCTATATATATTTACTAGACGAGAGTCCACGATGGCTCTTAATAACAGGAAAGAAAAAGAAAGCTGTGGAGATCTTAAACAAAATAGCGACTAAGAATAAAGTCAAACTTGATGAGAATGTTCTAGAACAGTTGACATGTGAGACTGATATTGATGAGCTTGAATTCTCAGCTGTTTTAAAAAGCACTTTCAGTTCTCCTGCTTTAATTAAAAGGTTTTTAATCTGTGTTGTATGGTGGACAACATCGACCTTTGTGAACTACGGGATGTCGATCACTTCGGTATCGCTACAAGGTGATAAATATATTAATTACGCATTGTCAGCGCTGACTGAACTACCAGGGAATTTCATGGCCATGTATGTGTTAATGAAGTACAGGCGAAAGTATCCATTGATATGGTCGTTCTTGATAGCTGGTGTGTTTTGTATAGGACAGCCATTTTTGCCAACACGTAAGTAAAATTTTTGGTAAGTTTATTTGGAACATCTTTAAAACTACGTAAAGGTCACTGCCTCGGCGGTTTATAATTCTCAGTATTAGCCCAGAGTCTGGAATTGTGCCCGGTAAATGGCAACAGGCTCGCCCTTTGTTACATGGGTGCCTACTCCTTTGGGGATAAAAGGCGTGAAACTATGTATGTATGTCACACATGGAACAAAACTGTATTTTATGTTTATTAAATGGCACCATTCCAAAAGCCATCGTCTTAAACTGCTGGTAAGGTGGTGGAAGAGAGGAAAGGGAGAAATTGGGTCTTTGGCTCTCTCACTTACCGAACGAAACGCAATAGTACGGATACCTACTACTACTCTTACGTTGCTCTTCTATGAGATAATAGTTCTTTCCCGGTCGATCCGGCCCATTCATGCTGAAACCAACGAGGATCTACTACTGTGAATTTTTAACGTTTGTAGTGCAGTTGTCTATAAAATTGTTAGAATTTTGTAGACAACTCCTGCGCTACACACACATATATTATACTAGATGAAAATTATATTAGTTTCACTTGTAAAACTAGTGTATTAAATCATAATCAATAATGCTCCCTCCCTCTATTGGTATACATACTACACGTGCTAAATGAAATTAATAAAATAAAATTTTTCGCTTTGACAGAGCGTTCTCAAGAATTATTGCTTCTTCGATACGGACATCATTTCATTAATAAACGCCAGTATACCTACATACGGGAGAAAGGTGTTGCGTGTAGTCCGAATTTATTTAAATGATTTGTGCCGAAAAATATTTGCAACGTAGATCAAAAGCTTAAAACAATAATTTATAGCACTCATTTTTTAATTCTGTGACGACAGGCTGCAAAATTTTCGACTGATACTGAACATCATACTCAATTTGTAAATTAAGATAAATGCGATTCTGAACGTTAAGGCAGGAAAGATATGTTAACCTTTCACAAATAAGTTTAAAGAGTCTTTATGTTTTTATGGTTCAATATTTTCTGAACCATACAACTATATAGGATGGTATCTACCACTTATGAACTGAAGTGACTGATTTATATCTGACAGAGAAGTAATTTAAAAAAAATTGCACCTTACGACGTGCCTTAAATTTCAGACCTAACCTGGTTGTCAATAACAATGTTCATGGCTGGAAAGTTAATGGCGTCTCTATACTTTAACATAACGTATATGTACACGTCAGAGTTGTTTCCTACTTATACGCGGAACTCGATGCATGCTCTCTGCTCATCATTGGGACGCGTCGGATCTATAGTTGCACCACAGGCTCCTTTACTGGTAAGATTATTTTTAAAATGTTTTTACAATGTTTGCTAAAGAGCGCTGGTAAAAGTTTATTTTATGAAGTACATTAGCGGACTAATTCAAGTATTTTTGTACTAAGCAATCATTCATCACAAGGCACGGAAAACCGATTACAGGAGCCAAATTTGGAGGAGGCTTATGTTTACCTGTGCTACGTCCACTAATCATAAGCCTTCCTTCACTTTTCGCTAGATTAATAAACTACTTATCGACAATTACAAAATATTCGTGACATAAACCTATGCTTATTTTTATTTTTCATTTTGTTTTTAGACGACGTACTGGATTGGTCTACCATCATTAATATTCGGCATCGTGTCTACAATCGCGGGCGTAATAACATTCTTAGTGCCCGATGTCGCCGATATCGATTTACCTGATACAGTGAAAGAAGCAGAGGCGATTGGAACTAAAGATGACATAATGAAAGAAGGAATATCTTTTAGTAATATAATAATTAAAGATAATGACGATGTGGATAATGAGTCTGGGATAAAAAATAGAGGCTTTGAATGGAAAGGATGAGATTGTATGAAATCGTAATGTAGCTATGCAGTTGAAGAGTGTATAAAAACTGAGGGTAGACAAGTGGCATAAATACTAATAGAATAGAATGGAATAGATCAAAAATGTATGGGATTGGCATAAGCTAACGACAATGTTGGCGATAGCTTATGTCTATCCGATACATTTTTTCTTTTAGCCCTCAGGATACCTCAGTTGGGTGCAAAAATATTTAATTAAGTTTTATTTAAGTTATTTATTTGTTTAAATCAATCGAGTTCAATGCATTTTTGTAATAATAGTTGGTATTAGATAGTTCAGATGCTATAGTTTTTAAATCACTAGATACAATTACGAGTTTAAGCAATGTTGATACCATTTATTGCAATTATAATTCTATTTTGTGACGATAAGATCTTTTGTTTCTGATCCCCAACACTGGGGATCATAAAAAAAATAGATCCTCCTGGGTATCAGGTTCAGATGATCACATCGGAATAGTATATTATAGTCATCATACATTTAAAAAAAGGTCTCAATGATCAAAGTATTATAAGTGCAATAAAAAGTATAGTAAATTACTTGCCCACATAATATTAAGTTGATTTGTGAGAATATTTATACAATATAAAAATTGAACAAAATATACAAAATAATTGTATTGATAAAATATTTCTTTTATTTTTTGTAGACTGATATTTTAAATAAAATTTTTCATTTTTAAGTTATACCCATATTTTCGTCTAATTATTAAATCTGAAATATAATGCAGTTTATTCCTGATAGTTCTTACATTTAAACTAAAAAGTCAAAATATCGTGTCTGTTTCAGCATCTATTTCTGACACAGTAAAAATTATAGAACACATTGACATAAATAAGTTATATCATTTTTAAGTTATACCGTTCAAAGCGGAAATTGTTTTTTGAATAAATAAAAAAGGTTTTGAACAAAAAAAAAGATTGATGTATCAATAAATCTAAATGCATTAAAATTCTTTAATGAATCTCAAAAATTGATAAAACACTGACAGTATTATATCTGTTGTATGTAACATGTTGCGGCAATTCGCTTCGGAATTCCATACACGCTCCTAGTGCAGGAGCAGGACTGAAGTAAGAGTTCGATAGCTAAGCAACTATAAGTGCAAGTTTTACTCAACGATACAAGCTTTGAAAGAATCAGTTTAATGAAATTTCTAGAGTTTTTTAGTTTTTTTATTTCCATGGACTTAATTACATTTAGTTGGTGGCCTCTTTGTCTTAGTACGAGTATATGTTACCAATTTAACTTACTACGGAGGTTTGTGATTTCAGCAGGATAAATGTATGTTCATTTATATTTTCTAAGTTAGTCATCACAATTTGACAAAGTAGATGTTGTTAGAAGCATCTCTACAGGTCGCTGATATAGGCAATGATACGACTTACTAAATTTAATATGATTTTTAGTTTACTTGCAAATGTATGATTCTTTTATATTAGCCTAAAATAGCTTCACTTCGCCTAATGGTAAGCAGTCAGCAGGGTCCGAGAGTGGTGGCCACAATTTAAAAGTCATCATCTAAAACTGTTGTCAAAGTCAAAGTCAAAATCATTTATTTACATATTTTTTATTTTTTTTTTATTTTTTATTTATTTAGGTAAACAAACAATGACACAATACATACTTTTATACAATGTAACAATTTGCAAACAAACAATTGTGCCACCAGCGACATTTACCACATATTAACTAAGAGCATTAAAAAACATTGGTAATTGTTGAGACGAGATACAGTGGATATAAATTTGTTTTGCAACATATAACTTAAACAATTTTAGGTAATTGCAATGTGCTAAACTGAATCTAAGTTAGAAAGCAATAGTTTCTTAAACATACTAGGCCGTGTTACCATTAAATCTATAGAGTTGAAGTGATTGTTATACGATTCAACCAAGCGGAACATCGGCGATCGTTTACCAGCATTGGTGCGGCATTTATTGGTAGCAAATATTTTACATAAATTACGACTATGTGTTCTTGTGGGTATTCTATAACATATTCTATTTGTGAGTGGAATAAAATCATAGTTGTTATGACAAAGGTCATACAGTAACATCGCCTGTAAGTACAGACGCCATTGTTCTAAAGTAAAAAATCTATATTTTACAAGCAATTCTTCATATGAAGGCTTATTGTGACAACACTTGAAATGTATACAGTGCAAAAATTTTCTTTGAACAGTTTCTATGGCATTAACGTATTTATCATAAAACGGATTCCAGATAGGCACGGCATATTCAAGCTGTGAACGGACCAAAGATTTATACTGGGTGGCGCAAAAGTAAAGACCCTATTTGGTTCAGCTATAACATTTTTTCTAAATTAGAAAACTAGATTTAGATTTTTTTAAATGTATATTTGTGCCATTAAATTTCGTACCATTAGGATTTAAAGATGATGTCTTTTAAATGGTGACCTCCAGAGTTGATACACATTTGAGCCCTATTTATGACATTTTGCATAACTTGCCGTAACACTTCCTGCGTTTCCATTTCCATCTCTCAGGGCATGTCAATAAGCAGAATACTCGGTTCTGGGGCACTGATAATCCGCGCATTATTCAAGAAACACCTCTACACCCACTAAAAGTTACTGTATGGTGTGGCATCTGTGTTGACAGAGTGATCGGACCCTATTTTTTCGAAGACGCTGGAGGCAATGCGATTACTGTCACTGGAGAACGCTACAGAACCATGTTACGTGAGTTTTTGATACCCAGTTTGGACGAATTGGGGCTGGAGCACATCTGGTTTCAACAAGACGGCGCTACGGCACACACAGCGCGCGACACTATGGACTTAGTGAGGGACGCTTTTCCAGGCCGAGTTATCTCTCGTTTTGGCGATTTGCCTTGGCCTGCAAGATCACCCGATCTGACCAGTCCAGACTTCTTTCTTTGGGGTTTTTTGAAATCTCGGGTGTATGTGAACAAGCCACAGACTCTCGCAGCTCTAAAAGAAAACATTCGTCAAGAAATAACGAACATATCGCAGGAAGTGTTACGGCAAGTTATGCAAAATGTCATAAATAGGGCTCAAATGTGTATCAACTCTGGAGGTCACCATTTAAAAGACATCATCTTTAAATCCTAATGGTACGAAATTTAATGGCACAAATATACATTTAAAAAAATCTAAATCTAGTTTTCTAATTTAGAAAAAATGTTATAGCTGAACCAAATAGGGTCTTTACTTTTGCGCCACCCGTTATAAATAAAGATATGTAGAAGGGCGGGTAAAATTTGTACTGGAGCGAATAACAAAACCATACATCTTAAATGCTTTACTAATTATAGTGTCCACGTGTATGTCTAAGTGTAACTTTGTATCCAACATGAGTCCTAAATCCCGTATAACCTCGACTTTATTAATGTAAATCCCTCCTAAATTATAATTGTAATTACTTATATTTTTCTTTTTTGTGAAGGTAATAAAGTTACACTTATTCACACTGAGTGTTAGTTTGTTCTTGACACAATAGTTAGCAAAATGGCTAGACCGTCTTGTTGAATTTTAATATGGTCATCGATTTGTTCAATTTTATGATAAATTTTTAGGTCATCAGCATAAAGCAAGTAATGACTAAATTTAAAGCAGGTTTTAATATCATTGATAAAAATAATGAAAAGAAGAGGTCCCAATATTGAGCCTTGCGGCACGCCTGAAGTTATAGTAACAAAGTCAGACTCATGTCCGTTTAGTACAACTTTTTGTGTTCTATTGGTAATATATGATTCAAACCAACGCCATAGATTTCCTCGAATACCGTTAAAAGCCAGTTTCTCTAAAAGTATTTTATGATCCACTCTGTCAAATGCCTTTCGAAAGTCAGTGTAAATGCTATCTATTTGTTTATTATCATCTATACTTTCAAATAAATATGATGTATATATTAATAAATTTGTAGTTGTAGAACGTTTACATAGATAGGTTAATTAAATTAACACTTATAACCGTTTAAAAATTACAAAATGTCAGCAAATTAACCTACAGCCAGTTCGCTGACGAATTAGAGCCATGAGAAAACTGGCCACTCTTTATAATCGCCAGGTTATTACAATTTTTTTAAGTTACAATTTCAAGTAGCATAGTGACACAGTCAATACACTTAACTCTATAGTTACCTATAGAGTTAAGTGTATTGCCTGTGTCACTTTGCATTATGTGTGTTAATTACAGCTTTCTATGTTGTAAAGAAAAAACAAAAAGTAAAATGTGTGCTTTACAGGCTGCCTCAATTTGCATATTGCTACAAAAAGGGAAAGACAACATGTGAACTGTGGTAAACGTTTCTGTGAAGAAATTATATGAACTGTTAATATTTGCTTTAAGTATAAAGTAAGACTGAACTTAATTTACCACAGGAGTTCATAATGTACCTGTATTTTACAAATCACAATGAATAATTTTAACAATACTATGTTTACAATTTTAACAAAACAATACAAAATGTGTACTTAACTTTTGTTCAAATAAGGCTCGGGCATCATGTCATATATTTTAATACAAAAAAAAAATATTTTATTAATAATAATATGTCAAAATGTATCAATAAATTAATGTCAAAAAAAAATATTTGTTATAACATGTCATTTTTATTAATCATAAAATATGTTATTCATTGAATAATTATGAAAAATATGTCATTAAAAGTATAATGTCATTAAAACTAATAATTAAAATTAGGAGTAACATTAATTTACTCTTTCGTCAAGCAAGCACCCCATGGCTTTTTATCGTTTAGATACCTACTCATTAACAGTGTAGTAATCCTGAAGAGTGTGCATATATTACAGTACCTGATTTTGTTAGTGATATTTCTTGTCAGAAGTCTTTAAAGGATCACTCTACGCGATGAGGACACTAACAGCTGCTTTTATATTCGATCTTTAATCTAAGATTTTTTTAAATCCCGATTTTAAGCAATAGATCGTTCAGCGTTGAATCGTTACTTTAATATGTCTATATGTATGTACTGTCAATTAATACTACTGTTCCACTGAAGAATTTCACATCAACTCAAATTTTATTTAATTTCTCTTAAAATGGTACATTTGTAAACTATGTAACAACAGATATACAATCCGATGGAGTTAAAATCTTAAAAGTCTTGCTCCGGCCACCATTCTTAATTATTAACCTATTTATCTATAAATAGAACCAAATGGTTTCTGTGCAAAAACTAGACCGATTATTTGGCCGTTTCTAAGAAGCGGATGTGTGATGCGATTACAGTCGCGCAGTGAATGGGAGTCATTACTTACAATCGGTATTGAGCAATTTTATTGTTCGCTGACCAAACATCGCTGTACAAAGATAATATACTAGTACATTCAGTACTACGGTCTTGGAAGAACCAGTTCTTTTAAACGTTCGTTTATAATTTTTATTTGTGTTTGAGAACGTTTTTTTATTTAGTTCATTAGTGCCTTTTGGAATAATCATTTGGACATCTGCCGCTTAACGTGAGTCTTAAGTCTTCAATGCGATAATTTAGTATTTTTAAATATTTAAAAGAAATAATTTACTTGAACATTAAGTTAATAAATATAAATAAAATATATAAATTATATAAAAATTAAATATATTCATAGCAAACTTAATAATAATTAAGTTTGTTATGAATATAATAAAGATATAAATAACTGAAGAAGAAAAAACTTATTATTTTAGAAATAAAAATGGAAAAACAAATTAGTTAAGTAATTGTGACACATTTATAATTAAAATAAATAAAATATTGTGATGTATAAAAGGAAATTTTAAAAATAAAGATAAAAATAAATAAAAATGGTCTGTGATGAGAAAGAAGAGAAGACCCATTTGGATGATGTGCTCAGTCAGTTTGGTATGTTCGGTGCCTACCACTTTCAACTAATGATCGTCATAGGCCTGGCCTACGTCTCCAATGCTGCTTTCTCATCGAATTACATATTTGCTGTTGAAGAAGTTGTATACAGGTAAGGGAGAGACACTACCTATACAAAATTTAAGGTGAAAAGTAAAAATATATTGATGTCAAAAGGCATAAGAAACAATCCTTGTGAGAATTGTCATAAAAAAGTTAACGACAGGACATAGTAAAAAAATTGAGGGGGTAAGCAGATGTGTAACACATAATAGGTTTTGTCGAACCCACATAACAGAGAGCGAGCGTTACCACTTACCTCGCAGAATTCTATATTCTGCCTTATTATTTATTTTTTATTGTGAAAATATTTTCAATATCATTAATTCATTACAGATAAAAAACACAATACGATATTATAAAACCTAAAATTAAAAAAGTACTTATAAGTAATTTAAATATACCTACCTATTAATCCAATATTATACATTTTTGTGCAACATCTCTGAAATTCGGCAGAGTATATTGATATATTATTATTAATATAATATAATTTTTATTAATACTTTCCGGGACAGTAAACGTATATGACCATGATAACACCTATTGTGTGTAACAGTAGTGTCACTGAAAGGGTTAATTCGTATGGCGCGTAAAAATACGTAATATTGACCAGAGATCGAATCCGAAACCTCTGCATGGCAGAATACAACGAAACATCTGAGGTAATCAAAATTTTAGTTTTACTATCAAAATTACTTGTCTAAGCTACAATGGATTATGGCCATCTGTCCCTCTGGTTTGTTCCCCTAGGGTGACAGATGGAAAAAAGTTTCATCTGTCCCCGAACAGGGGGACGAATGAAACTTTTTATGCCTGTTTGTCACCCGTAGTATTTAAAATAGTTTTTCTTAAAAAAATATTACACATTATTAAAAGATTTATTTAAATTGTAGTGTAATTTGGTTATATATTAGTGGTTTGTTTAAAATAAGCAAACAAGAAATATAACAGAAAGAATAACAATATAATAATATGCATATTTTTTTCTTCGTGTAACACTTAAATAAAAAATCGTAATTATTAATAATATATTTTGACATTTGTGAAGTAAATTAGTGCCCTATTACACAAATAGTAATATCAGTTTGCCTTCTGACGGTTGTAAATAGGTGAATATGCTTAATTATTTAGGTAGTTTTGGCTGGTTTTCCCTCAGAAATGGCGGTAACTCTTATTTTGCATATTTTTTTTATCTGTGAAGTAGGCAATAAGATAAAAAACACTAGATTCATGTGCATGGTTGCCGATATTTCTTTAGGTAAAATTAGTTACCAGATATGGGATAGTATGCAGTTGCATCCAAAATTGAATGACAGCTAGAGAATAGTATGTATAATGTAAATAAAAATAGCACAATACTAGCATATCCATACCTCCGCGAGCTTCTTGCGGCACTCGCGACGGCCCAACTCTCACTGCCAACTGTGGTTCTGTCCATGGTCCGCAACGAGAGGGCTTGGGAAGGAGTCGGCACCTTCTGCTAGGAGGTGATGCTCGCCAAGGAGGCGGCCGAGCGGGAGAGGGAGCTAACCACCATGCTCCACGCACGTACGTGGATTTGCGGCGCTTCTGGACCTCCGGCCACCCTGAGCCGCCAGCTGGAGTTGCAGATAAATACGCGAGCGAGCCCCGTGACACCGACACTCTGGTCGTTTGGAGAAACACTGTGGGTTTTAGTCGCTATGCAGGCCGCGTTTCGACTGCGGTCTGCGGAGAGTCCGACATAACCCCCTACCTTGTCCAGACGGGGCGTATTGGTAATGCATTACCCACAAAAAAGGGATTTATATGTCCCGCAGTCGACTGCAACAGGCTGCTTGATTGATAGATCAAATCTCCGTACAAAATTTTGACAAAGACAGCTGTATGGTGTTTGGACATAGGAAAGGAAAATTAATATATTTAGCGCTCACCACAACATTTGATGATATCGAGGCATTATTATATCACAGCGCTGTTATATGCAGACCCTTTGGAAGGTAGGTCAATGTGTTACTTAAGGTGATGGACAATCAAGATGAGACCCGAAAGGACAGATCAAAATAGAGATATTTTATAGATCTATATCCAACAGAAGTCATGATGGCTCAGTAGCGAAGGCACCCGCCTTGGAAACAAGAGGTCGGGGGTTCAAATCCGGGCAAGTACTAATGTGAGTTTTCAAGTCTTAAGCACTTTCTAAGTCTATCTGGACATTAATGATTGACGGTGACATACCTATAAAAAAAGTCTGAAATCGTCGATCCTCATTGAGCAAGTGTGGCGATCAATGTTCATGCCTTCTTTGTATGAGAAGAGGATGTTTCTCTGTATGATTTGTATGTGGAGTGGAATAATAGTAGGCAGATATATGATGATGTTGTCCAGCAGTGGACGTTTTTCGGCTTTAAGTGACAAACAAATGAGGTAAAAATCACAAATAGACAACCCTGAGATATTTCTATTATTTCTCACCTATACAAAAAATGACAACATTTATATACCTTTATGCACGGTATATGATGTTAATTCTAAGATCATCTGTAACAATTTTATGGTAATAAAAATACGACCTATTATTGTTAAGAAAAAACGCGTATCCTAGTTAAGGCATGAAAAATATTCAGCAATGTCTATTTATCAGCTAGCTACAAAGCTTGGACATCCACGGTGATTAGCTATGCATATAACTTAACCAAGATGTTCTCAACCATGACATATATAGTTACCTATTGTACCAGAGTTAATATAAAAGGACTTTTAAAGATAATTAAGTGGAAAATATTTAGTTGTTGTTTTTTTTTTTTTTATTGCCTACAGTGGCAGACGAGCCAACAGCCCACCTGATGGTAAGTGAAAACTGTCGCTCATAGACTTCTGCAATGCCAGGGGCTCTGCGAAGCCGCTGCCTACCGTGATATTAATGCTCTCTTTAAACCTCGTTTGAAGAAGGACATGTCATAGCGCTCGGGAAACACCGCAGCTGGTATTTCGTTCCAGAGCCTGCACGTACGTGGGAGAAATGAACGCTGAAAACGAACCGTGCTAGACGAGATCGTGTCCAGGTAGTATGGATGAACTTTGCTGCGATGTCGAGTGGTGCGATGATAGAAAGGAGACGATGGCACCAAGTCAAACAGTTCCTCAGAGCACTCCCCGTTGAACATACGATAGAGCACGCATAGAGAGCCAAAGTCCCTCCGCTGCTCCAGTGACTCCAATTTGTCTGTGAGATTGGGATCATCGACGATTCGAACAGCTCGCCGTTGGAGGGAGTCAAGTGGGTCGAGCTGGTATTTGGGGGCTCCTGCCCACAGGTGAGAACAGTACTCCACGTGCGGTCGGACTTGTGCTTTGTATAGCACAAGCCGTTGAGATGACGTAAAGTACCGTCTGGCTCTGTTCAGGACGCCCAGCTTTTTGCTCGCCAGTTTGGCTTGTGTTTTGTTGGCAAATGTTATTGTGTGGAAATAAGATTACTAAATGCATGTAATATCGTATATTGTGATTTTCAAAATCTTCACAATGTTACACCAAAAAATAGTAAGTAATAAATAAATAATAAGTATCAATAAAATATATTAAATATTAATAAAAACAATAGATAAGTACGCTACAATTGGTAGAAATAAGTTAAACTTAGAATTTAGAAAGACGGGTTCGCTAATTTTACATATGAGATTTATATTGGTATATCGATGTCATCGTTCTGATGATGAGTGAACTATGTATCCTTCTAACCTAGGAAGTTTGTGCACTCCACGAAGCCAACATTCAGTTAAAACAACTATGTCAAATCTTACTTGAGTCATTGATAGGACGATCCGAAGTTGATCAAAATTCTTATTGATGCTACGGATATTTATATGAAACAGGCTGATGACTTCTTTAGTTTCTGGACAGCAAAAGTGTGAGTTAGCAGTTTCAAGCGTGTCTAGTTCAGAGTTTATATTATATATATTAAATATTGGTTATATAAAGATAACTTCTATTGTAATTGGCGAAGATTTGCATACAGTGCGTTAGGACATAATGTGGTTGGCTTGTACTGTTGAGTAAGATTTTGTACAGAGTGAGCAGTTTGTTTGTGAATAAGTGCATAATATGTTTAATGTGTTTGTGTAAGAATTGTACTGTTACATTATAATATGTGTTTTTAGTGTTTCAGAGTGTATTTTTACATGTTTTAAGTGTAATTAAAGTATTTAAAATAACATATAGTAATAGATTTTTTTAGAAATAATTATAGTGATATGTATGCTAGTCAGAAAGTTTTCTTTAAGTTTAGAAGACATTGCTCAGAGGATATAAATATTTGTTTTTCTCCTTGTCCTTTGCGAAGATAGATGTTACCGTTTGATGACCAGCAAATTCACGGGACATGTAGTTTTTAATATTTTTGATAGGGGTGGGTTCAGAGATGAAATATTAAATAGACAGTTATTTGTCTTTGAAGTTATAATTAAGGAAAAGTTATATTTTAATGCTTTATCCAAAATAGTGTTTAAAATAAGTTTGACAGGCATGGCTGTGCAGGGGTAAATGACCATCTTCAGTAATTATTATTATTTTAGCTGCCTCGGATTAAAACAAAAAATATCGTTTACAAAGAAATAAATTGTTTGAACAGCTATGGACTATCCATAGCGTCTCTTAAATCCATACCTATTATAAAAGGCTTCGTCCTGACTGACTGACTGATTGACAGACAATGCACAGCCTAAACCGCTGGTCGTAGCGACTTGAAATTTGGAAGGTGTGTTTGTTTTAATGTCTAGAGGTGTACTAAGAAAGGGCTTTTTAAAATTCAACCCCTAAGTGTGTGAAAAGGGATGAAAACGATTGTATCTAACTTCTTCATTTTTTAACTTAGTTTTTAAATTTTGTTTTGGAATACTTCTGAAAAATATCCTTATTTTCTTTTAGTGGATTTATGGAATGATCTTTGCTTTTGAAGTTGTAGTAGAATGTGCCGGAAGAATTATTTAGTAACACCATTGAAACCACCACATTTCTAGTAAATAAAAAAATATCAAATTGTAAATTTCAAATTTCAACAATCGTTGAAACGTACGGTTCTGGAATAGAGACCGCGTACAGGGAAACGTAGAGTTGGATAATGACGTTTTGAATTATGTGTTGGTTAATATATATTGTATCTGTTTGTTTCGATAATAAAATAATTTAAACATTCGTCAATTTAGTAGGAACAAGGATGTTTATTCTATTATCACAACACTGGTAGTTTAATAGTTTTGTGTATGGTCATGTTCGATCACAATTCCAAGTATATGCGAAAGAATACTTATATAAAATATATTATATTTTTATTTTCATTTCGTTTATATTTCTATTTTATATTTTCAAATAATAACTAAAACATAAAAGACTTGCTTATTAAACAATGACTTTGTTATAATTATTATACATATGCAGAATTAAATATAATATAACAATAATAATATACAATTTTAAGAATATTATTTTATTATAGTTTTTGTTGTCCGTACAAAATAATTCATTGTTTTTTTTCCGCATGAACTCATTTGATACTCACTTCTGTTATATCAATAATGTTTTTTTATTATTATTATTTTACGAATAATAGTAGTAAATAAGCATTATTAAAATCATTAAATATTAAAAATCATAGTATATTTTGGCACCGGCAAATGAGAACTAAAACACCCAAAAGTATCAAGTCATTCAACTTGAGAGTTGTATTGTAGCGAGAATGCTTCAAACAGAAGTAACAGCGCACTCTATTTCTGCTTACGGAAAACATTATAATAGGTTGGGGAAAATGATTCTTCGCATTTTTTGAAAAAAATCACAACATTTTTAATATAGTTTGTTTACATTTAACTAAAGTATGTCGGTGCATTTTGTTCGATAACTTTTTGCTATCTTGTAGGTAGGGACATGATCCCATAGCTATAGAAATTTTGGGGCTTCCTTTCGTGATGTTAACCTGACACTGCCAAGAATTCCGAAGAGACCGAGGTAAAAATCGCGTTATCATGATGAAAAACCACACCCATTCTGTTGATTAATTCCGGCCGCTTTCTCTCATATACTTGCTTTAATTTCATCAGTTGTTCGCAGTAGAGTTCAGAATCAACGGTCCTGCCTGGTGGTAACAACTCATAATGAATAATACCCTTCCAATCTCACCACACACACAGCATCACCTTGATGTGAGTTAATCCGGGCTTCGCCACAGTCTGTAAAGTCTGACCGGCCTTTGACCACGACCTTTTTTGCACGTTCTTGTCGTACGTGGTTCACTTTTCATTACCAGTTATCAGCTTCTTCAAAAATGGTTCGGTTTCATTACGTCGTAATAAATGAGTACACGGTTCATTAGGTTTCTTTCAGTTAGCTCGTGAGGTATCTAAATATCGAGCTTTTTTGTGTACCCAGTTTTTTTTAAATGCGCCAAAACTGTTTTGTGGTCAATTCTCAGTTCTTCAGATAAGTCGTAATTACTGATATGCCGATTTTGCTCCACTTTTTTTAAAAAAGCCATCCATTTTTTCGTAATAGGCCGGACCAGAGCGACGTGCATCTTTGACATCAAAATTTTCGGATCAAAATCGCTTAAACCAAATTTGTGCTACTCCCACAGACACTGCACGAGGTCCATAAACATCACAAATTTTTTCGCATCTTGCGTTGCAATTTTACCTTTTGTGTAGTAAGATTTTAAAATGTATCGAATTATTAGTTAATTAATTAATTATTAATCATTAGTTTCACTCATCCTGACAGTAAGAAAAATAAATGAAAATCATACATTTTCCTAATTTGAATTTTGAATTATCTTCTTCAAAATTTAAACTTTTAATGATACCAAAACTAGCTAGATACAAATAGTATAGCCGAAGTGAACATACATACTATATGCGAAAAGACTTTTTTCCCCTACCTGATACATTCAGTAACAGACTTCTTTCGATTGGAATGATAATGAGAAAATAAGGGAGTGCGATCTTTTTACTAATCACAGTAAGTTAAGTATCCTCCATCGGTTTCGATGACGGTGACCCTAAAAAAATATTACGGATTATTTCTTTCATGAACTCTTAGGGTTCGCCAGATCGAACTTGGCCATCCTACACGACACGTGTGCCATTACAGTTGGTAAATCAATAATCATAGAATGAAATGACAAATTAAAATTAAAAGAAAGGAAGATCTACACAGTTTACCTTCTGTATTGTTTATTGATATTAAATGCATCTATAATTTTAAAAATTGAAACAGTTTCGCTTTTATAATGTGCCTGTTTTTCAGATGTGTAGACGAAGACTTTGCAAATGACACATGCGGGTCTATCAACTCGACGACGTGTACCGAGTGGATTTATGATATCCCTGAGAGTTTTGTAGCTGAAGTTAGTATTGTATTGTTCATTAAATCTGTGCTATTGAAGAGGCTAGTCATTTCAGGGTTTTAAATAGTATAAAGTAGTAGAAAAAGTCATTGCCTCATTCTTCTTGCAATCAACGCTTCGTCGTATTGTAGTAGATGGAAATCAACGTCGCGATTGGAAAAAGTCTGTGTCTAGCAGAATAATGATGAATGATAATTAGAGCCCGTTTAACATAAATTCAGTCACCTTTTTGGTGCTCAATGCGACTGTTTCACTTAATACACAGAAATTTCTAGTTCCAGCTAGCTTGTCAAGACTGGAAGAGAACCTTAGTGGGTACGGTACACAGCTTTGCTTACATGGTCGGTCTATTGGTCATAGGACCGTTGTCAGACAGGTTCGTATATACTCGTACAATCATCATATAAAAATAACAATTTAATTACTTATTTAAGACCTCGTTTAATTATGTAAGTACAAGGCGGGTTTTATTACACGAAGTTATATAAGACTGTTATTTTTAAACATTGCAGTGAATATCTTAGCAATTCTAAGAATATTGAAATTTAAGAAGTTACCAATCAAAGATGGGAATGAGACAGAAGACGTAAAAGAACTCTCATTCTAAACTTAATTTTTTTTTAATGGAACGCCACATAATAGTACTATACTTGCTATTTGTGCTTGTTCACTTTTAATATTTAAATATTATGCTACTGCCTCCGTAGTTCTGTTTAAGGACTACAACGCAAAGGTCACGGGTTTGATCCCCGGGTCGTTTAAGTGGTATTGAGTTTATTTTTGGAGAAATTTTCAGTATTAGCCCGGAGTCTGGAACTATGCCCGGTTAATGGCAACAGGGTCGCTACCGATTTACATGGACCCAACATACTCTCCTGCTACTCCTTTGGGAACAAATGGCGTGATGATTGTGTACATATTTATGTATTCTCTTTTCAGATTAGGCCGAAAGTCAATGATAGTCATGACTGGTGTACTTGGCGCTATACTTGGTGTCGCCAGAAGTTTTGTCTCCTCATACTGGCTGTATATAGTGCTGGCGTTCCTCGAATCTGCTTTTGGAGATATCTGTTCACCTACTTATATTTTAAGTAAGCATATTTCGCATCCTCTAAAGAAAACGGTTATATTTAAGTTTTACAATTAAGTAATTATTAATTGTCACAAGATTAAAATTGCTAAAAACTCGTAGGTACTTTATCTTACGAATTTTTTCGATTGATGATGCGACTTTTGAAAACATTTAATCGCCAAGCAAATTATGTAGTAGATTAGCTAACGTTTACTTTGCTATCAGAATCAGACTACGTAATGATAGCTGCTAAACCTTCACATGAGAAGACAGCAGAAGTCCACTTTTAAGTTCTGTCATAAAATGTCGCTATTTGTCTACTTCAATCACCATGCCTGCTTGTTGCGGCAAGAACGCTCCAAATGTATTGTTTAGAGTGGAGGCTGTCTTATACAGTGTAGTAAAGCAAGCATCTTTTTTGCCCGATTGCCGAAGTCAAAGAGGGTAATGTTTTTCAAGCGTATTTACATTATGTATGTATGTATGTGGATATGTATGTCTATTTGTATGGCACGCTGTCTATTTAAATGGCTTGATGGATTTAAACATATGAGGTGTCATTAGATTCGTATTCATTGTGGGAGTGACAAGTATGTACAGAGAAAAAAAATGGGTTTCTTTCTTTTTAATTTGTTAGGCGAGCTTTTTGTTTTTAATAATATATACGTGCTTGTTCAATTTAAAATATACTAGAACGTTTAATCGTATACAATAATGAGTCATTCATTACTTTTATACTAATAACGTAGCGTCCGAAAATGATGTAGTACCTAATTAATGCCACAAGACAGTCATGTAGCAGAATTTATGCTAAAAAATAATACGGAACATATCTCATTAAAAGTCATGTTGATTTTTTCAGATGTAGAAATAATAGCGACTAAAAAGCGAGTGCCGTATTACATGTTAACGGGTATAGGATATATTGTGGGCTTCATTCACAAAACACTGATAGCCTGGCTCTTTCCCAACTGGCGTGTGTTTTTAAGAGTGCTTTACGCCCCAGCAGTCCTATTTTTCTTCTATATATATTTACTAGACGAGAGTCCACGATGGCTCTTAATAACAGGAAAGAAAAAGAGAGCTGTGGAGATCTTAAATAAAATAGCGACTAAGAATAAAGTCAAACTTGATGAGAATGTTCTAGAAAAGTTGACATGTGAGACTGATATTGATGAGCTTGAATTCTCAGCTGTTTTAAAAAGCACTTTTAGTTCTCCTGCTTTAATTAAAAGGTTTTTAATCTGTGTTGTATGGTGGACAACATCGACCTTTGTGAACTACGGGATGTCGATCACTTCGGTATCGCTACAAGGTGATAAATATATTAATTACGCATTGTCAGCGCTGACTGAACTACCAGGAAATTTCATGGCCATGTATGTGTTAATGAAGTACAGGCGAAAGTATCCATTGATATGGTCGTTCTTGATAGCTGGTGTGTTTTGTATAGGACAGCCATTTTTGCCAACACGTAAGTAAAATTTTTGCCATGCTTGATTTATTTAGGACTTTAAACGTGTATATATTACTGATGGTAAGTTTATTTGGAACATCTTTACAACTATGTAAAGGTCACTGCCTCGGCGGTTTCTAATTCTCAGTATTAGCCCAGAGTCTGGAATTGTGCCCGATAAATGGCAACAGGCTCGCCCTTTGTTACATGGGTGCCTACTCCTTCGGGGATAAAAGGCGTGAAACTATGTACTATGTATGTATGTCACACATGGGACTAAACTGTATTGTATGTTTATTAAATGCCACCATTCCAAAAGCTATCGTTTTAAACTGCTGGTATGGTGGCCTCCATTATAGCGGCTGGCAAACAGAAAAGGGAGTAATTGGGTCTTTGGCGCTCTCACTTACCGAACGAAACGCAATAGTACGGATACCTACTACTACTGTTACGTTGATCTTCTATGAGATAATAGTTCTTTCCCGGTCGATCCGGCCCATTCATGCTGAAACCAGCGAGGATCTACTACTGTGAGTTTTTAACGTTTGTAGTGCAGTTGTCTATAATATTATTAGAATTTTGTAGACAACTCCTGCGCTACACACACATATATTATACCTACTTAATGAAAATTTTATTAGTTTCACTTATAAAAATAGTGTATTAAATCATAATCAATATTGCTCCCTTCCTCTAACGGTATACATACTACACGTGCTAAAAGAAATTAATAAAATGAAATAAAATACATCGTAATTTTTTGCTTTGACAGAGCGTTCTGAAGAATTATTGCTTCTTCGATACGGACATCATTTCGTTATTAAACGCCAGTATACCTACATACGGGAGAAAGGTGTTGCGTGTATTCCGAATTTATTTAAATGATTTGTGCCGAAAAATATTTGCAACGTAGATCAAAAGCTGAAAACAATAATTTATAGCACTCATTTTTTTATTCTGTGACGACAGGCTGCTAAATTTTCGACTGATACTGAACATCATACTCAATTTGTAAATTAAGATGAACGCGATTCTGAACGTTGAGGCAGGAACGATATGTTAACCTTTCACAAATAAGTTTAAAGAGTCTTTATGTTTTTATGGTTCAATATTTTCTGAACCATACAACTATATAGGATGGTATCTACCACTTATGAACTGAAGTGACTGATTTATATCTGACAGTGATTGTTGATGATGAGTGACAGTTGTAATTTACCACGTGCCTTAAATTTCAGATCTAACCTGGTTGTCAATAACAATGTTCATGGCTGGAAAGTTAATGGCGTCCCTATACTTTACCATAACGTATATGTACACGTCAGAGTTGTTTCCTACTTATACGCGGAACTCGATGCATGCTCTCTGCTCATCATTGGGACGCGTCGGATCTATAGTTGCACCACAGGCTCCTTTACTGGTAAGATTATTTTTAAAATGTTTTACGGTAGGTACTCCGTACCAATGTTTGCTAAAGAGCGCTGGTAAAAGTTTATTTTATGAAGTACATTAGCGGACTAATTCAAGTATTTTTGTACTAAGCAATCATTCATCACAAGGCACGGAAAACCGATTACAGGAGCCAAATTTGGAGGAGGCTTATGTTTACCTGTGCTACGTCCACTAATCATAAGCCTTCCTTCACTTTTCGCTAGATTAATAAACTACTTATCGACAATTACAAAATATTCGTGACATAAACCTATGCTTATTTTTATTTTTCATTTTGTTTTTAGACGACGTACTGGATTGGTCTACCATCATTAATATTCGGCATCGTATCCACAATCGCGGGCGTAATAACATTCTTAGTGCCCGATGTCGCCGATATCGATTTACCTGATACAGTGAAAGAAGCAGAGGCGATTGGAACTGAAGATGACATAATGAAAGAAGGAATATCTTTTAGTAATATAATAATTAAAGATAATGACGTGGATAATGAGTCTGGGATAAAAAATCGAGGCTTTGAATGGAAAGGATGAGATTGTATGAAATCGTAATGTAGCTATGCAGTTGAGGAGTGTATAAAAACTGAGGGTAGACAAGTGGCATAAATACTAATAGAATAGAATGGAATAGATCAAAAATGTATGGGATTGGCATAAGCTAACGACAATGTTGGCGATAGCTTATGTCAATCCGATACATTTTTTCTTTTAGCCCTCAGGATACCTCAGTTGGGTGCAAAAATATTTAATTAAGTTTTATTTAAGTTATTTATTTGTTTAAATCAATCGAGTTCAATGCATTTTTGTAATAATAGTTGGTGTTCGCGCCTAGAAAGCGTGGGAAAATGCAACCAGCACCTGCACCAAAATTAGACTGATACGAGAATGTCACTCCATTACTAGACGTACTTTTTTGTCTATGCACTTATCTATGCTTTCACTGGCCAATCCGCGCTCGCCGCGGACAAGCTGTCATCGCTTCACCAATCAGCAACTCTCCCTCTCAGCCGACTACAATAAGGAAAGGAATTATCAAGAGAATCTTCGAGAACATACATTCCATTCAATTCCAACATTAGAATCGCACTCGCTAATAATTGCAAAATTATTTAATCGCATCCGACTTTTGTAAAAACTCAAAAAACCAATAAATGGTTAGTTTGATAACGCAATTTTCTTTTCTTTTGTTCCTGGCGCGAACAAGTTGGTATTAGATAGTTCAGGTGCTACAGTTTTTAAACCACTAGATACAATTACGAGTTTAAGCAAAGTTGATACCTTTTATTGCAATTATAATTCTATTTTTGTGACGATAAGATCTTTTGTTTCTGATCCCCAACACTGGGGATCATAAAAAAAATAGATCCTCCAGGCTATCAGATTCAGGTGATCACATCGGAATAGTATATTATAGTCATCATACATTTGAAAAAAGGTCTCAATGATCAAAGTATTATAAGTGCAATAAAAAATATAGTAAATTACTTGCCCACATAATATTAAGTTGATTTGTGAGAATATTTATACAATATAAAAATTGAACAAAATAAACAAAATAATTGTATTGATAAAATATTTCTTTTATTTTTTGTAGACTGATATTTTAAATAAAATTTTTCATTTTTAAGTTATACCCATATTTACGTCTAATTATTAAATCTGAAATATAATGCAGTTTATTCCTGATAGTTCTTACATTTAAACTAAAAAGTCAAAATATCGTGTCTGTTTCAGCATCTATTTCTGACACAGTAAAAATTATAAAACACATTGACATAAATAAGATTGTAGGTTCAATAAACAATTTAAATTATTAAACTGTTCAGTTTTTTTTACCGTTCAAAGCGGAACAATAATACCTATAGTTTAGGTTTTTTTTTGTAAAGGTATAATTGTTTTTTGAATAAATAAAAAAGGTTTTGAACAAAAAAAAAGATTGATGTATCAATAAATCTAAATGCATTAAAATTCTTTAATGAATCTCAAAAATTGATAAAACACTGACAGTATTATATCTGTTGTATGTAACATGTTGCGGCAATTCGCTTCGGAATTCCATACACGCTCCTAGTGCAGGAGCAGGACTGAAGTAAGAGTTCGATAGCTAAGCAACTATAAGTGCAAGTTTTACTCAACGGTACAAGCTTTGAAAGAATCAGTTTAATGAAATTTCTAGAGTTTTTTAGTTGTTTTATTTCTATGGACTTAATTACATTTAGTTGGTGGCCTCTTTGTCTTAGTACGAGTATATGTTAGCAATTTAACTTACTACGGCCAACAAAAGGAGGTTTCTGATTTCAGCAGGATAAATGTATGTTCATTTATATTTTCTAAGTTAGCCATCACAATTTGACAAAGGAGATGTTGTTAGAAGCATCTCTACAGGTCGCTGATATAGGCAATGATACGCCTTACTAAATGTAATATGATTTTTAATTTACTTACAAATGTATGATTTTTTTATATTAGGCTACAATAGCTTCACTTCGCCTAATGGTAAGCAGTCAGCAGGGTCCGAGAGTGGTGGCCACAATTTTAAAGTCATCATCTAAAACTGTTGTCAAAGTTAAAGTCAAAATCTGATCAAATCTGTCTGCTAAGCCGGAGGTCGTGGGTTCGATTCCCACCCAGGACAAACCTTTGTGTGAGGAGCATGATTGTTTGTTCTGTGTCTGGGTGTAATTTATCTATAATATGTATGTATTTACAAAAAAAAAATGTATATAAGTAGTATATCAGTTGTTTAGTACCCATAACACAAGCAAATATAATTGCTTAATTTGGGGCTAGATGGCGCTGTGTGAATGTGGTAGAATATTATTATTATTATTATATTATTAAAATCATTTATTTACATAGATAGGTTGATTAAATTAACACTTATATCCGTTAAAAAATTACAAAATGTCAGCCACTTAACCTACAGCCAGTTCGCTGACGAAGTAGAGCCATGAGAAGAACTGGCAAGAAACTCAGGCCACTCTTTTTAATCGCCAGGTTATTACAATTTTTGTAAGTTACAATTTCAAGTAGCATGCATAGTGACACAGGCAATGCACATAACTGTATAGGTAATTAATTACAACTTTCAATGTCGTAAAGAAAAATAAAAAGTAAAAGTTGGCATGGTGGCCTCCACTATAGAGGCTTTATGAGATACTGTCTTTATGCAATATTAAGGACCGTATTATTTGTATCATCTACTTAAAAGTTTGATTATTTCACATTGGTAATGCAAAGAAAAAAAATACCAGGATGTCTCCACTAGAAAATACTAAAAGTTCATCTAGCTCCTATACTATTTGGAACTGCATAGCCCTCGTATTAATATTGCACGAGCACACGCAGGTGGTGGGTGGCCAAATTGAAAATTGCTCACATATGTGCACTATGTATTGTACAATTGTAATTATCGACGCTCAATCTGAACAAGTAATCAAGATCGTACGTTCGTTTAACATTTCACCTTATGTTTGAGATATTTATTGGTTGCTCTCTTAGTGGTGAGACTGATATCATCATCATCATATCAGCCAAAAGACGTCCACTGCCTGACATAGGCCTCCCCCAACTTTCGCTACCGTGGCCGATCATTCGCCGCCCTATATCCATCGGTTGCCCGCCGCCCTTATAAGGTCGTCGGTCCACCCTGTGAGGGGTCTGATAGATAATATAGTATTATCTTATCTTATGGTGAGAATAATATGACTGCGTGTGTGTTCCATAGTTTTGTTTGGACCAAATTTTGTGAATATAAGTGTACTATGAGAAATCTTTCGTGACACAATCCTTGTTCCTTAGTGTGAGAGTTGTCTTTTAAAGAAAACAATATAAATATAAGAGTGTGTTTTTAATATTTATACACAACTTAGTAGGAAATAAACATACGGACCTGAAAAACGACAACGCCATCTAGTCTTTAAGTAAGCATTATTATAGCTTGTGGCATGCTTGTGGTTCTAGAAAGCAAATATACATACATAAATACTTTTTTACATAGCAATAGCATTCCAAGTGCTAAGTGAACAATATCTGTAGTCGTAGCTGTGAAAGGTAATTGAAACTGTGCTGTGCAATTGCAGCGCTTACCTTTTTTATACCGTGGTATTTACGAGATAGGGTTTACGAGGCTCATTAGTAATAATTACTTCTTGCTAGTTCAACTGTTTGTTCGAACCGATAATGTAGCAATTTTTTTTAAATATCAAAGTACCATTAAAAAGGCAATGTGCCACCGCAATGACTTCTAAGTAAGCAGGAATAAAATACTTAAATGTATTTTTTAAATTTGCAGTATAGCAATAATATTTTGAAGATCGATTGCAATCATATTTTATACAGGCGTTTGATGTTAGTCCAACTTTTGATACCTAAGCGAAGCATCGGACGTCTAGTCTTTAATAAAGTACTATTCTTTCTTTATTGAAAAAGTGCAGGAGGCCCTAACTCAAAGATTACATTTTTTTTCTATATATTTAAGAGATTAATCATAGCATATTTCTACTCAAAGATTACATCAAATACAGATAAATATAAATGGTGATGATGAAACATTACCTCAAAGCTCACTTACCACTATTCTTGCATTAACTTTAACATAAAACGATGGAGATAAAGTATTAATAAATCTGTTTATAAAAGTACGAACAAGACCCCTCAATCAAAATTCAAAACGAGTGTCCTTTTAAAAAATTACACATTCAGAACCCCTCGAAAACTTGAAGAAAATTCGAGGATTATTTAAATTTGAAGATTATCGCTTCGATGTCATTTATAACTGGATCCTTATCTTATCTTGGATCAGTGATGGACTCAAAGGTATGGATAAAGTTAAAAGCTCAAGGATGAACTGGAAAATCCTGTTTATAAGCTGTTGTTTATCTACTCGTCCCTTAAATGTTCAATTTCATGCTTGCGTAGTACAACGGTGGAAAAACGTAGGCAGTTATAAGAGCAGTTTTTCGGAGCGGTCAGATTAGGGTTAATATTTGTGAACCAGACGTGTTATCTACGGTTATAAAGTACTTAAAACATTGCACACAGACACCTCTTAATACTTTGTATTAAGCGTTAAAATTAAATGGTATGCGTTTTGATCAGGTGCAGAAGTAAAATGTTGATTCTCGTGGTGTTTTAATAGTGTTGTACGTCGAAACTGTCCTAGTGCTCTAAAAGATAATGTTGGTGGTAGGCTATATTGTCTCTGCACAAATGCCGAGTATCCCTTTGTTTACATGGTGGCCACGTACGTGTAAGCTTTGAAATGAACTACAGTACGTAGGTTATAATGGGTTTTTGCCCGTGGTACGGTTAGCTGCTACTATATTGCGGGGTTTTCGAGTGCTATAACATTTTCCTCTTCAAACGTGGCTTAAAAGTATCTAACTACGGTACGTAGTACGTTGGGTTTGTATACACGCTAAGGCATTATTGCAATCGCAGCTAGCAGCGGTCATCATCTCGTCACTTATCACCTGGGTGCCTAGTGCCAGTTTGTTGTACGTTAGGCGATCGACACGAGACGTTCGGTGTTCAGATTGGCTCGCTTCAAACTCTTAGCCAATCAGAGATCCAAACGCGGTAAATGTTTTGATCGCGTTAAAGTAAAAACAACTCGCACTAGGCACCCCGATGATACGCTGTCTACCACTATAGGTAATTAAAAATAAGATGTCAAAAATGAAACCTTTGGAGTCTTTAGATTTCAAGGTAAAGAGATTTTGTACAAGACACTAATGAATAGGGCCATATTACAGTCATAATTGCATCATAAACTTAATTTTACTACTCTCATAATCTACTTGAAAAGGGTGTAGTATAAAGTGTATTGTTTCCTTAATTAAAACTAGTATACTATTTAGGATATCTTGTAGCTTTACCAAAGATTAACGTTTTTTTGTCTCGCTAGTGTATGAGTAAAGCATTTTAATTTAAAAAAATAACAGTATATGAACATAATGTGCAGGATCGACCGGGGAAGTAGTACCCTCTCATAGCAGATCGATCTAAGAATTAATACTCCCTCGATTTCCGATAATGCATCAAGTAAAGAGAACATCATTATCAACATGATAAAACCATTTTTAGACCTTATAATCACGAAAACAGAAGTGATAAAGCACGCGTAATCAGTAACAAATCGATTTATCTCAGTCTTTCAGATAAAGACCTGGTTAATGAAGGTAATATTTATCCGATTTACAAAAATTAACATAAAACATTTCAGTTGGATTATAACGACGGTATTAATCAGTTAAATGGACTCATTTACAAGTCAAAAATTATGTTGGTGTTGACAATAAAGTTTATTGTGGCATTAATTTTACTACGAAAGTAATTCGTGTCGGCAAATGTTGTGTAATTATGTTTTGAAGTAGCTTTATTTTGGATAATTTTGAAAGTTGTATTACGTGACCTGTTTATAAAGGCTTTTTTGGTTTGTTTGCTATATTATCTACTTTGTAATGTTGGAATTTTTATCATTATATTTGAGACTACTAATGATAATGTAAGTTTGGATGTGCTTTATGTGCATCGGTTGCTTGTTAAAAAGCTTTTTTAAAATCCATTGATGCCTCTAAAAGTAATGTTTAAAATTTTTCCGAGTAAGCTCATACGTTCATTGTTCTATTCATACATACGTTTAAGTTACTAAATGTCCACTCAATGTTATCCAACAGAAAATTTGAAGGAAAAGGATATGAAAAAAAAAAACAATTAAATATAGCAACGAGTGGTGTATCAAATATGGCGGCTCGACCGTGACCGACCGGAAACGGACGCCACATCTGGCTGCTGACGTCACACACCGGAAGCACCACCACTCCTCACTTCCGCCGCCCTCCGGACGAGTTGCAAACGGTTTTAGTCATTTATTTCGGAAAAGATGTTTTGATTTTTATATAGTTCTGTAAATGCATTTTTGTTTGTTGTGTTATATGCTTAAATATAGCAGTATCTATAGAGTTAAGTGTATTGCCTGCGTCACTTTGCATGCTACTTGAAACTGTAACTTACAAAAATGGTAATAACCTGGCGATTAAAAAGAGTGGCCTGAGTTTCTTGCCAGTTCTTCTCATGGCTCTACTTCGTCAGCGAACTGGCTGTAGGTTAATTTGCTGACATTTTGTAAACTTTGACGTTCATAAGTGTTAATTTAATAAACTTAAATGAAAAAACATATATTTCATTTCATTTCTTTTTTTATTAGTAGTGGAACAATTGTTGTGAGATTTATGAAATGCTACTAACATTATAGCTGTAAAACGTCTACCTACTGCTTCCCTTATAAGTTATACAATTAATTGCAGGCGAATTGGAAATCTTATTGCAACAAGCATACGTTCCATCTGAATTATTGAATGTAAGTGGTAACAATACCTAATCTAATATATTTAGTATATATAATGCTTAGATAACACAACTAAGCCGTTATAGACCGTGCATGGAGATGAGAACTCAAACTCAAAGCATTTATTTCATTTTGATCATAATGTATGATGCATGCAAAGTCAAAATATCATAAAGTCGCTAATTAACCTACAGCCAGTTCGCTGACAGGGTAGAGCTGCGAGTAAAACTGACAAAAAACTCACGCCACTCTTTTCAATCGCCAGATAATTACAGTTTTTTGTATGAGTTACAATTTTAACACATATCTCAACCAAAACGCTACAAAATAAAGGAAAAGATAAAAGAAAGAGAGCCGAGAGGTAATTGGGTAATCTAAAAGATAATTAATTATGTTCTCTGTTGCTTGTACTTTACAAACATGTAATTACCCGATCACAAAGTATACCCTCAGAACCAATATTCGTACATTTGTCTTCTTACTTTTATTACAACAAATTCTGTATTTATTATTTTTTTTAGATGTAGTTAAACCATCTTTTTCTAGCATATAACTGACACTCAGTTTCTGAAAGGCTGATCAACGCAAAATTAACTAATCACCTGTTAAATCTCATGTGAAGTACCAATTGGGTTGTTAAAAGCAGGAATAATTAGTTTAATTTGATCTAATTAGTAACAAATTTAACATGAGATATAACAGATAAAAAAAACCTAATGTTGAAAGCGTTCTCATATGGTAACTAATTACCATCAGCTGCGTTCTGTCTGGGTCTTGGAATAAAATTACCATTTTAAAACTTCAAACTAAAACTTTAAACTTTTTATAAGACGCATTTATCATAAGGATCGACTTATAAGAGTAGGTATTCTAATCACGTCCCCTTTGACTCTAATCAGATGTTGCTAACGAGCTGTTCCTTATTACCTGAAATGGGTCCAAGGTTGATTTGCTTGTAATGAAAAAAATCAGTGGACCAACCGGAATAATGTAAGTTAAATCTCACTTTGAGTCACTTTGGTAGACCAATATAAAAAAAAGAAATTAATTTCAAAACAAGATATTAAGGTGTGTTCTGCATGGAAGAAACCCTTGTACTGTTGCTGTCCCACTGACAGCATAGGTTGGACAAAGAAAAATCGCTAAGGACATTTCTCGCTAATCTAGGGAACCTTGAAGAGAACATTCCCGTCAGCCATAGTAGGCCAAGTGGCCTGGATATTGCATTTTTGCTGGTGTATAGTAGTTTATCTTCTAATGTTCTTTAAGGAAAGCTGAAAATATTCTTCTAATGCTCTTTGATAAAATCTGAAAAATCTAGTAGTTGCTAAATAAACGAATTTGCTTAAAATGGTTAGAAGAACTTTTGTACATCAGTGTTCTTTTTTTCATCCCTTTGAGTTTACCCAGCATAAACTTAATAAGTAATATATTTTAAATCAAGTATTAAATAATCATAATATTATAGTCAATTACGTGTAAAATTCAGTTTCTCATTAGAAATGAGGAGCGGTTTCAATCAGCGTTCGGTAATTAGTGGCCCCTTCTTAATTAGCCTCATTACTCTGATTGCGTCAATTCCACGGCCGTCTTGATCGCGTATTGCCGCGTTTTAGGACTAACGATGTATTCAAATATCTCGTGTTTGGTTTGATTGATTGTTTTTGTAATAGTTCATTCATATAAGGTATATTCATACATGTTAAAGTAAATCGACATATAGCTATCTAGCTTATCTAAAACGACACTTTTATGAATAAAGAAAGCAAAAGAGAAATAATTTATTTTTACACACAAAAGCACAGTATGAAAAATTTTAAAACTAACAATATATAATAAACAAAATAACTGTTATAAAATGAATTGAAATATATTCTATAGCACAGACTTATTTACTAAACGGTGACGGAAATGCCAGTGCCATCTAAGGTAGTAAGTTCTCGATCATTTTGGATTACAAAACTATTATCTCCGTGTTCACAGGCGATGTTTTCCAATATTAGCACTTCAGCTTTATACAACGAAGCTTTGATCGCTTTCAAGCGCTTTATTACACATTTCTGAAACTAAGGCGTGAAACTAAGGCTGTGAGGACAAACTTGTGGAAAGGAAAAATTAGCGACTTTGCTATAGTAAGTAAGTATATTTGCAGCCGAAAGCCCAACTTCTTCTAATGCCTGTATTGCTTTGTATATATACTACTTACTACCTAGCAAGTGTTAATTTTTGATAATTACATATTTGTGAATTTTCAGCTGTATCTAAGACGCGCTACCTACGCTCCTCTAAACTATTTTATCATTGAGGTATCATTTTTGTGGTACAAAGGCATGTGGTTCTTCTTTGATACTCAATACCTTAATAATATAGGAAGCACCACTTGTATGTATTAGACATTTTTAGATAGAATATTTTTTTGTACATTAGCCTACCAAAGTGACTCTACTCTGCCTAATAGTAAGCAGTCAGTGGAATCTAGAAGTGGTGGACACCATACCAAAAGCCAAAGTACCAGATAGTGGAGGCCACTATGGCGGTTTACAATTTAACAATGTACTCATATTTTTTTGTTATTACTGTCTCGGTGATTCAGTCGTGTCTCAAGACCAAGGTCTTTGACCAGTGTGTGTTGCCAGTGATGACATCCAGAGACGAGGTCGCTAAGTATAGTTCTTGTCAGAAGGCTTAGAGGGTGACGGAGCGGGATAAAATAGGCGTCTCCCTACGCGATCGTTTAAGAAACGAAAAAATCCGCAGGCGAACCAAGGTAACTGACGTGGCTCGCTGAGTTACCTCTCTAAAGTAAAAATGGGCAGGACACATAGCTCGCAGAACTGATGGCCGTTGGAGCAGAAAGGTTCTAGAGTGAGACCATGAACCGGAAGACGCAGCTTGGGCAGACCCCTCGCAGGGTGCACCGACGACCTTGGAAAATTTTATATTAATGTTCCATGTTGATTTGGATCTGTGGAATGAAAAGAGAGTTTTGCGAACCGAATATTTATAAACATGAGTTTTGTATAACTAATTAAAAGATTTGACATAAAAGATATTACTATCAAATCGTTAAGAAAATATCTTGTTAACTAAGGTGGAATACATTCAAGTCATAATAAAAAAGTTTACCTACATAATTTCTTCTAAAAATAAAAAAAGCATCAGAAGTTTACAGTTAAGGCATAACAGGTATAAAACAGTTACACATACAAAAACTTTCTAAACATACAAAAATACAACGTAAACTCAATAATCATTAACAAAAACAACACTGAGATCAAGTATTGTTCAATCTAAACGCTCCAAGATCCAGCTTGGTTCAGGAACAGATTATGAAGCAATATTTTTTCTATCAGTGTTGCGGACAGTTACATTTGCGGTGCACCGGGCTTGTGCGATCGCAATAATGGCGCGAACATTGTCACTACTGACTTCAGTTACACTAGATACTGTTCACCGCACAAACGATTGGTATACAGGCTGTTCGTGAATAAGAAATGTACAAATAAGTTTGTACACTTTATTTATTAATTTTTGATTTCCACGGTGGATAATCGAACTAAGGTTAGCGGGCAACCGATGGATAGGGGCAGCACACTACCGCCAAGGTGGCGAAAACTGGAGGAGTTTGATCAGCATATGAAGTCTTTTGGTTGATATGATGACAATGAATTATTTATAAAATATTTTTTTTTGTATCATTATATTTTTCGGTTTTCTCAAAGTTGACTATATCAAAATAGAAGAACACAGTTTTTCTTTATACTGTGTACCTAATAAGAGATAAAAACACGGTATGACACACAAGTAGGCGTACATAGACTGGGTTAGGCACGACTGCTGCTTATGAAATGCCAGGTTAAATAACCGGATCGAGTGTTTTTTGCTAACGTAATACTATTAGGTACTAAGGTCTCTCTGCTTGTCTGAACGTCTACCAGTCTGTGTCCTGTAACAAATATTTTACAGCAAGTGTTAACAGGCATGAGACTGTAGACAGTAATAAATTAATAATAGATATGTATAAATATGTAATTATACATATTTACAATACCCAATATATTTTGGAAAGTGTGTATTACTGAAGCCAAACCAAATTAAGATGATACTTTTTACTGAGATTTTATTAAACGCTGATTACAATAGATAAGAAGCATTTTGAATTATTTACATTTGAACACTATTGTTACTGTTACAGCCTGTACGTATTGCATTATTGCATCGCATCAAATTTCATTCACAATTAGTAACAATGCGGTTACTAGTGAAATTAACAATGTCACTAAGGGCATTACGACATTCAGAATCCATACAATGTTTGACTAAATTTGACTGGCTATTTTGTGGTGTAAAAGTTTGTGCGATGTATTTTGTTTGCTTTCGAAATTGAGCGTTGTTTATCAAATAAAATGCAACTATTTTTTGACTTTAAATTCACTGCCTCTGTGGTTTGGTAGTACTGTGTACAGACTGCAACGCAGAGATCGCGGGTTTGATTCCCGCTCAGTGTGAATGAACATATCTATTAGCATTGTTCTGGGTGTTTCTATGTATAATATGTATGTAGTAACAAAAAAACGTATTTAAGTATGTATATCCGCATTCTTGAATCCATAACACAAGCTATAATATAATGCCTACTTTAGGTCTAGATGACGTTGTGTGTAGTTGTTGTGATATTATATTATATTTGCTTGCGTCTCCAATAGAATATTCTTACTCTCTAGAATAGTATATCTGTTCTCTAAAATATGTAACTACTACTAATGATCTGACTAAGAAAATACCTTACGATGTCAAGCTAAAGCAGCAGCGTTACAAGTACTTAGGTAAACTAAATATAAAAAAATCTTCGTTTTTACAATATTAAATGCTAACAATTTTCACGTTTTAGAAGTCAAGTGCATAATGTCAAAGCTGATCATCGTCACGATGAGCTGTAAACCAATTGCAATGTTTCAAAAGTAAAAAAAAACCGTTGCAAAATATTTTTTTAAATTACAAACGTATTTGAGCTCAACCTGTACATGCTTGTGAAGAAAGCAGAACATTTGTTGGAAGCTAAACAATAAGCGGAGAATAGAAAAAGATGTCGTCGATAAACAGGCATCGGACGCAGGAACAACACGGAATAGAAACGGCTTCTTTAATGCTCTGCAGAAATTTATATTTTAGCGAAATAATCGGAGGTTAGAACGGTACGCTTTTTTTTTAAATATCATGCCTAGGTCTCTAACAAAGTTTGATGTAATGCCATCTAGAAAAACGATTTAAGAAGAGAATAACAAAAAAAACAATCTTAAGTTCAATTTAGAAACGCTAGTTGCGTGACTCTTTACTGTTGACATTTTGTCTGAAATTTAAACATTTCACATCTCTTAAAATTTATTTTTATTTTTCAAAAAAAATGTTATTAAGTTTCACATCTTCCACATGTATAGTTTCAGCATAATTTGCTTAAGTAGTTAAAACTTTACTTACACTAAAGTTCGCGAACATTATTCCATTAAACATTCTATCATCGTAAAGTTATAAGTTGTTCCCACAAGATACTCGATAAGTTCCAAAGTATCCGAAACTATGATGTAAATGGTGAAAGTGAGTCAAGTCCAATCATCAATGATGCTCATGATTAGGGCCCAGCATTCGCGCCACGTGTTGATAATCAAGAAAGTTGGCGAGACGACGCGACGTCAAGACGTGACGCCCATTCACGCAATATGGCACGTGACAGACTATGCAGAGTAGCGAGGGTGAAGATGTGCCAACTAAGAGATGCTACCTAAATGTTGATAAATATAATATCTTGTAGTTTGGGTTACTGGTTGTCAAGTAATCAAAATTTGGCCGTAATTAATTACAATTACGTACTATATATGCAAGTATAATAGTAGTTTATCTATTCCTATTTTAAATATATAGAGATGAACTAGTTAACATGATAAAATGTTAAATCTGCCAAGGCCTCTTAACAAACTTCATAACGCCAAAAAAATCATTTTAATAACACTGTTATTACAAATAATTTATCGATATTATAACTCAGTTTACACCAATATTATTTGCATTAAACCCTCTAATTCATTCTGTAAGATTTGTCTCATCTTATCCCTTACCTAATCCTCACCATTACCGAGTTACTATCAAGGTCTGCGTTGCATTATAACTTGGGCGTGCCTTCGTACAACGGGATTTATTAATGTAAGCTTCTTCGTCGACCGAACTCGCGTAAACCTCTCGATATTACCAACTTAATACCCTTCGACATACGCTCTCTTCATTATTGTCAGCTGCTTTATTGGTGTAAATAATGGTTGATACGTGAACAATACAATAACGCAATAGTATTGAATGTTTTAAGAGTTTAGATATTTGTATGAATGTAAACAGAGTTACGATAATTGATTTTGTTGTCGCTTGTGATAATTGTAAAGCCTATCATGAGTTAACGCTTGTCTCATTAGTGGTAATGTAAATATAGGTATATATATGGGTAGGTGTATATATAGGTATAATCAACCACATAATATTTACTATACCATTTTTAACAAAAAATCTATCAAATTAAATTTTAATAAGACTTAACACAAAAAAAACAAAAACAGTTAAAACAGTCACTATACTGATGTAGCTTGCAAGCAAAAATAGACATTATTGTTTTGTGATATGCAAACGACATTTACTCTAAGGGTGGTAAAGCAATTTTATGGTCGACTATACCTATGTATCTATGAAAAACGAACAGCACTCCCCGCATTTACATATAAGTCAGTCAATAATAAGTTTTCAGAAAGTTTAATGATGACAAAATATTTAAAAATGCCTTTTTTAGCCAATGTTAAGTCAAAAATCTTCAAATATCGCTGGTCCTTAGCCGACGTCATCTGATTCTATCCAGTTCACTAGGTTTTACTAGCTCATCGCTGCACGTTGTAGCAACGCAATATAGCAATCAAACAGCAAAATGCAAATTGTTTACCAAAGTCGAAAACTTTTATTTATATTTTTTTTTCTTAAACAACTTCCAGTAGTTTTCTTTAAAATAGTTTTAAAGCTATGCTTAAATTACTACAAACGAATCTTTATTTATGTACCAAAACGCAATCATCTTAAAAATCTGTTGACACTATAAAGAAATTAGAAAGTTACACCTTATTCAAAGAACGATAAAAAGTAAAAATGCATTTACTGCCTTTTGCCAAATCACTAAAGTTAAACTCGTATAACACGTAGTACATCTGCAAATACAAACAATTAACATGAACATAAACACGCCGACTTGTAAATCAAAAACTTTTAATGAACAATTTGAATTACTAATTTTAAAGGTTTTCGACTAAATGCCAGACGTCGTCGCCGCGTCGCTTCATATAGTAACGCTTTAATTACGCCACAAGAACTGAGCTTACTTAGTGCAAGAAATTTTTGCTAAAGAGTACTACACACTTGCGTTTGAGATATAAGAAGGAAGTAATATTTTATTTTATGAAAAATACCTAAAGTAGTTAACAACTCTTAGGTCGCAAATCAAATGAAATATAGATTCTTAATGAACAATTTGAATTACTAATTTTAAAGGTTTTCGACTAAACGCCAGACGTCGTCGCCACGTTGCTTCATATAGTAACGCTTTAATTACGCCACAAGAACTGAGCTTACTTAGTGCAAGAAATTTTTGCTAAAGAGTACTACACACTTGCGTTTGAGATATAGGAAGGAAGTAATATTTTATTTTATGTAAAATACCTAAAGTAGTTAATAACTCTTAGGTCACAAATCAAATGAAATATAGATTCTATGTAAACTTCTACCTGATGGGGAGACTCTGAATGACGTTCCTATAAGCCCTTTACGTCTAGTGCACCCTGGTAACAATTGACGACACTTAACGTCGATTGGCTATTCCTTTACTTTGATGTTTAATACGTTTAGTTGAGCACTAAAGCCAGCTCTGTGTGTAGTCTCTATTAACATCGAGGGTTTCTCATTAGCGCGTTCAATAAACAAAGTAAATCTTCCGCTTTATTATATTAGTACTAACTTTCCGCGTTTCACCCGCGTCTTTTCGTACTGCTCTACTCCTGTCGCCAGTAGCGTGATGTTACATAGCCTATAACCTACCTATACGCAAAATAATTTTTCAAATTCGACTGGTTCCAGAGATTAGCGCGCTCAAACAAACAAACTCATCCGCTCTATACAGAGTGTATACGACGGTATGACATTAAATGCAATTACGTATAGTATGTGACATTATAAAGCGAGACAAAAAAAAATCTACTAAATATCTTCAATAGTTTAGACACAGGACAAATTTTTTAATTTCTTTAATTCTAAATTAACACTATGTAAGTACGTCAAACGGTCACTGACTTAAGTCATAGTCCACGTCGAAGGATAAACGTTGCCGTTCATTACAGTTCAGTGAACTTGTCATAATAAAATGGTGTATTACTTCGTTACTATTAAAATATTATTTATTTTGTTAGAAAATTTCAAATTTTTGTTTTTCGTCAAATTACTTTTGTGATTAATTAGAAATCATTATATGGGCTAGTAACACCTGCCTTTTCATTTAATGTCAAACCGTCGTATACACTCTGTATATTAATATAAATAAATTACTCGCAAAATTGGTAACTTTCTCAACATGTACAACCATCTTAACAATACGTACTTGTGAAAAACACATTTGCATTCTCGTTCATTAGTGATGTAAATACCCAGCCGGGGTAGAACTGGGATACAATTACTAGCCTATGTAATATGCTAACTGCTGAGTGTGCCCAATGGCTTCTGTTTTGCAATTCAAAACAATCTTTTTTTGTTCTAACGCCTTGACAATTCTTAATTAAGTTGCACTTGCCCGCTTTACTTTTAAGTCACGGATATTTATATCCTTTTCAGGAAACGGAATCTTTTTATATTTGCAATTAAATGAAAAGGTACAATCGTTCCTTTAGGCGGTCTTTGCTTGCTGCTCTGATCCCATCGCCAGTAACGTGATGTTACCTTCCTCGGAACTGGACAATCATACGCAAAAAAAAAAACCGACTGGTAGTTTCAGAGAATAGCGCGTTCAAATAAACAAACAAAATCTTCCGCTTCATGTAATGTGTAGGAGATAATATATTAACATTTAACTTACCTACGTTTTTTAATTTACTTTTACTAAATCCAAAGATGCCACAGTTTCTCCACTCTGTGTGTTTCTTTGTTAATAGGTACTTATTGTTATAGCGTTACTTGTATTATATTCGTTGTTTGTTATGTCTTACTTTTTAAGTATAATTCTTCCAAAGCAATATCTTCAATCATCTAAACTAATATTATAAAGAAAAATCATTAGATTTTTTTGTATGTTTGTATGTTTGTTTGTTTGCAACGATTTAACTAAAAATCTACGTTACCGGTTTCACCTTTAGAAATCAATAAATGCAGCGGGTAACATAAGCTATAATTTAATAATTTTAACATATTATTTTTAGTCAATTACTAAATGATCTAATACGGCACTATTGCTATGATATTTTCGGTAGGAGTTTGATGTGAGACCGAATGAAACTTTTAATACTGAAGCAAAGCGAGGGCGGCACTCTAGTACTATTCATTTAATTTATTCAAAACTTCATATACAAAGTATATTGGCGGACTTAATGCTTGAGGCATTCTCTAACAGTCAACCATTACGGGTGATGCAGAGAACAACAAAATAGGTGTATCTGAAGACAGTGTGAAGAGATTATTACAGGGAGTTAAGGACTAAATAAACATACATACGATCATACATACGATCATACATACACGTACATAACCTTACATTCAAAAATATACCTACATAAATATAAAAATATAAACATACACATATACTTTAACTTAATAATATATATTTGATCCAAATCATTGTGATGAGTCTGCTTTTTTATTTAAAAAGAAGTTCACGCACCTTCACCTTAAATGCAAAACGGTCAGTGGATATCCTGATTTCAAGAGGGTTCTTATATAATCTAGAACAATACTTTAGTCAAAGCCAAAGGAAAGACAGATTCTTTGATCTATTAAAATTCGTCGCACAATTTTCCCAATTAGTTTAATGACGTTTATTAAAATTCTTCCAAACAAGTCTTCAAACGAACTTTCCAAGTTTTTGAATAATATGAATGAAATTTAGCAATCAGCCGATTAAAAGCATTTTAATGAAATCAACGTAAGAGTTGGGTTACCTACAGATAAGCTACTCAGTTCATAATTTAATTATTAATTGTTTTACACTTTGTATGAAAGCTTTGCACTTAAAAGAGTTACTTTCTTCTGCATATCCGTGAGATTTTGACACTGGTCATGGAAATTTTGGTAAAAATAGCATTCTGTTTTTAAATATGAAAATATATATTAGTGTCTTTATATGCTTTGTAATACGCTTTTAAAATACTAATTAAGTTCAATTCGTATTTTAAAAAGTTCGATGGATGACACTTGTTACTAAGTTATTATTAAAATTGACCATGACACTGTTCTAGTTATTCTCTAATTAAGAATAAAATGCTTTCACAGCAAAAAATACTAAAATAAACATGAGTAGCCTCAGACGTGACATACACATTATTGCTTTAACCTAGATTATAAAATACTGATGATGACTACACTTCCATATCTCACTTATGTAAATAATAATTCGCAAGCAATAAATTTAAATAACTCTTACTTTTAAAATTTATAATAATAATTCCTAATTATTTTTATTTTGTAAGATAATTTAGTATACTGACACAAGTTTAATATTATAAGACTTGCCAAAATAATCAGACATAGACTTATTTACAATAGATAATTAAGTTAATATATATCTGTAATTTCATTGTGATGTATATAATATATATTTCATTGCTAAACAATTTAAGTGTACATGTATCTGATACTATAAAATTAGCACATAAACTGCCTGTGATACAGGAATACTCCTAGTACAGGCACCTAACATTATTATACCTGTTTTGTATTAATAAAAGGCCACTAAAAATTGTACTTTTATTTAAACTGATTAAATGATTTGATTTGATTGAAAAAAAAATTTGAAAATGATTAAAACTGGTATTTTATTTTAAAAAGTGAAATTATCACTATTATTCGTAAAGTAAAGTGTATATACTTTTTGAGTCCTGCTTTCCAAATTTGATGCAATATTTCAAGAGAAATTTTCGTCATTCTCTATATTTGATGCATAAACAATACTACATTGTTATAAATATGGCACCCAGTACTAATTATATACACACAATAAAGCACAACACCGAGTGTGTGTTTGTTTATGTATATGAGCTCCTAAATAAATAAACGACAACTTGAACGCACGACAGTTTAGCGCGAACACAAACAAAAAGTTAAAACTTTGCCTTTAATCAATTTGATATACGAAATTAAAGGGATGTTGTTTTTGTTGAATTTAGGTGTTA